>MU158754.1:1021004-1058183 GCA_015888305.1 Antheraea pernyi
GATGCGAGCGGGCGATGACTTTTTTTTTGTTTATCAGGAGGCAAACGAACAGGTGGGTCACCTGATTTTAAGTGTGCGTTGCCAGCCTGTATTTGGGAGAAGGGAAAGTGGGGAAGAGGGCGGGGGAGGGGTTGTTGGGTATCCGGCGCTCTCACTGACCAAACGAAACGCAACAACGCAAGCACTGTTACTTCACGTCGTGAGAGGGTGGTACTACCCCGGGCGAGCCGACCCACTCATGCTGAAACCAATAATACCTTCAGCGTGGTATTGAGAACACGACGTGGTATAACATGGTAAACACTATAATCCTAGAGAGGAGTGGTTCTCAATTGCAGCTGCCGGAACACCAGTAGGTACTTGGCGACAGACTTTCAGCTTGAGGATGGTAACTAGCCAGACGGGCTTAGAAAAATCTTACCACCGTGCAATGTTTTCATCAAAATGTATTCCTTCACCGAAAGCTCACTCAGTTTAAAGGATTCGGACCAACGTCCATCGACGCTTTGTTCGGTCACGTAATCAACTAAGCTATCATCGCATAAACAATCGCTCATTGCAGCGTAAAATAGTCTGACGTAGCAAACAAGACAAAAAAAAAATGGTAGAGTATATGGTATAATACTTAGAATATATAGAATTCTACAAAGTGATCCGGCACCGGAATACACTGTGGTTTGCTGACGTAGATATATCTAGAAAACAAATTGCTATCCTTTCATTGGTTAGCATCCGGGCATATGGCCTTCAGTAAATTTTCCTTTATCTAATTGTAATAAATGCGATAAAGTTGAAAATTTGCATCAACTGTGAGTGGAATTTGGAATAAAATAGAACAGAGAGGAATAGTCTTGTGGGTGCCTTGGTCTCAATACAATAGAATCAGGGCGCTTTCAATGTTGTATTGTCAAAACCTGACAGTGGTGACGCCCTTTTAATATAAAATAAAAAGTCTATTTTTATAAAAAATTTTTTGGCAACCACTCCTTTAGATTATTACTGCCATTGTCGAGTAGTTAATAGTATTACAAGTTCTTCTTTCATTCCATTTTTGACAACCAGTCTTCTAGTTAGACTATTACTACCATTGTCAAGTGAGTATCGATATTACAAGTTTCTTGATATAATTTCAATGAACTAACAAGATGGTGGCTATCTTGTTAGAACTTTCCATGGAGTTTTTGTGGTATCTCAGAATTCATGGTCCGTGGCATTATTTTCCATTCACTTCACTTATGCACAATAAACAAACTATATTACATAAAACACCACCAATTTTACACAATATAGAGTCAAGTAACACAAGATTATGAATAAAATATAAAATCCACTACATGACAGACCAAAATCCCGCCAAAAACTCCTAAAACGTACTTGTTAGTTATTTTAATATGATATACAACCTCGTTGTTAGTTATTTTAAACCTTCTTGCAATATCTTTGTGCGTTCGATAGAGTACCTACGGCTGCGGACAACAATTTGTTTATAAAATACACAAAAAAAGGGAAAGAAACTAAAAAGATTTTAATAACTGTTCTTTTCGATAACTTGGATTGCTTTGCATCGTAAACATTTTGATGTTCATAAGTGCCTTCTCAGGGCCGAAACTTAATAAAATAATTTAGATTTTATGTGCATTGAAATAAGTATATAATAATAACAGTAAGTGAAATAAGTATACAATATAATAATAGTAAGAACAGTCTGACGTAATCCTAAGAAAAAAATGGTATTAATATTCACGGCTATGTTAGGTACCTAAATTAATAAACAGAACCTAAAAATATTAAAAATATAGGTAGTAAATAACCTTTAATTAAACATAACTCGGATACATTTATGGTAACAATTATTATTCGGAATGAAACCGTGCGGAACAAAGATAATAACGTACATAATATATACCTAAAGAGAGAATTTAATTGGTTTTGGTAACTAATCTGATGAACAACAATTTTAACAACAAAGAAGTATAAATATAAAAATAATGTATGTGTTCATCATCATAATTTTCATCATTCTGTAAGAGACCCACAACAACGCCATAGGCCTCTTTCCGAAGGAAGGTATGAGTATAATCGCCACGCCAGCCCACGACGTATGAGTGATTTCAAACTCTGAAATATTCATAGTTCTATGTTTTATGTAGTACTACAAGAACATTTCTCACGTTCAGGTTTCCTCACGATGTTTTCCTTCACTGTCAGCCGATAGTGTTGCCAATTGAAATTAGTAAACGTACGCGAATTTCGAAAAAATCGTTGGCACAAACGGAGTTCGAACCTTCGGACATCGGAATGATATTCCACCGGCCAACCACTAGATAGACCATCATGACTTTCTTAATTTCTTATGTACATTTATTTTTTCGAACTGACTACGCTATTGGCCTGGCAAGGCATTAACAGCTTCACCGGACTACTTTATGTACATATAGAATATACATTTCGTCTGTGAAAGTAAAAAATATTAAGTTGCCTTGTATGTTATTAGTAATTTTTAGTTAAACCACAATTGATCCTGCGATTAAAGATTATCGTCTTATACATTTTTACACATGTATTGATTGTTGTGCTCTTGAAAACGATATAATGATTATAACTTTATAAGCAATAGATATTTTAGATTGACGAATTAATACGTATTATATAATTAACTATATCCAATAGCTCAAACTATATCCAATAGATATTTTTCTAGATATCGTGACTGACTGGGAAGTTCGTCTCGCTCACCTCTTGCGGGGCACGCGGGCAGACGGTATCAGTATCGCCACTCTGGCCGTGGCTTCACGCTCCCCCCTCTTCGACGGGGGTGTGTTTGTATGTTGGGGTCCACGCCCGTTACAGGGCGCTCCCCGGGGTCGTCTCGGTTTTATTTCTCTTCTTCTTCTGGTGATGGTGGCGCTATATGTGATCTAGCCGGTGTTTTGCGTCTACTTTCTCGAAGAATTTCTTCACACTCGAGGTAAAACTCTCGCGTGTGTTTCTTAGGTTGTGGTGTGCCTTTGGTACAACATTTAAAATAATATATATTTAAATGCAGCAAAATTTATTAAATCATGGAATGCTAAATATTAAAATACATGTGTCAACCAGTCCGTGAATAGTCGAACTGTCTACGCTTTTCAAATCGTTCCAAACAAAAAACTTGTGGGGTGTAAGGGGTGTCGAATAACATCTAACACTTGAGACACTCAAGCCAACCTCACCTGCACGTGGTGCACCCTGCTGACGAGGCAATGGCGAAAGCGGGGTGGTAGGGTTTTACAGCCTGACTGGGTCGCAACCACCATGTATATAGCGAAACAGCCCATTATAGTGATTCGCTTCTGCGGGTTGCGTTTCAGGATCAGCCTGTGCATATCCAGCATTTCGCAGGCCGGCATGACAGTGGCGACCGGCGATGGATAGTGCGTCATTCGGTGGTCGCCATTGTTTTTGGATTGTACTGTGCTTACCATCAGGCACAGTAAAGGCATTTTGCCGTGCTACTATAAAAAAAAAAACTAATATTTTAAAAATATTAAATAACTATATATTTCTTGCATCAGTACACTACAGGCTGTGTTTATGCTATTCTCTCTATTGTGCAGGCGACATACTCGTTCCATATTTGGATCGAGCTGCTCTTGGCAGTGGGAACGGCTCGTCCGCGGCCTTGGTTTCTCGTGGTCTTCTCCTTGTTTCACCTTTAGGAGGAGTGTCGTTAGCGGGGCCCCTAAGAGTCGCCTCCGCGGATTCTATGATCATCTCCTGCTCCGGCCTGGCATCGGTCTTGTGCCCGGGGCCACTAGTCCGGGCTACGGTGACTGCACGGCCATTCCTTAGCTCCCGCATGAACACGGGGCGGGAGAGAGGAAATCCATGTTACTAGAAAAGTTTTATGTATGATGGTGAAAGAATATAAGAGTAAAGGAAGACCAAAATATGTATGGATGGATATGTGAAAAATGATACGTATATAAAAGGTGTGAATACTAAGATGACATCGGATAAGGAAGAGTGGTAAAGGAAAACACGTTGTGCTGACCCAACTTAGATGGAATAAGGGTAAAAAGGATGGCTATTGAACTAAAATCGATTTCGTTTTTTTTTTAATAATTACATCTTCCTATCTGTCGCAATACAAAATCTCACCACTAATTTAACCACCGTAAGAACCTACCTACGTCTTCAGAACTCACGATTTTACATAAAATGGTTGTATACCCTTAACGTTTTACGAATCCATGATAGTATAGAGATGATTTGAACACTGGACATCGGAAATTTTTTGATCGACCTTGAACGTATTTGAAAGGTACAGCAAACTTGAACTTTTGTTGATGGAACATATCATGGTTGGGAATTTTCCTATACTATTCTGGGTGGATAACACTGTATTTTTAATACTTTGTAGGTATTAGCGGTTGACCACAATCGCTTCTGAGGTTAAATGTCGATTTGGTAAAGCCGATAAACCTAGAGAGGGAGCCAGCTCTCAAGTGCAACTGTCGGAATACACTAATAGGTACTTGGCTTCGATCAACAATAACTAGATATTAGGTCGGCGCGAAAAATACGTCTCGGTAAATTACAGCTCACTTCAAATGTGAGCTTTTATTTTGTTTAATTTGTACACACCCAATGTAAGCACGTTTCACATGCCGCAAAAGATGCAAAAATAATACCCGAAAAAGCAATTTAACGGCCGCAGTATCTTACTTTCGCTAAATACATATTGAAAAGTTATACTTTAAGCTTTAAACTAACAAATAATATCAAATTTTGACCAAAATTACCGATTTTATACCTGTGGTACAAAGGTTTGGACAAGGCTCTTCAACCACGCACAAAACGTACAATAACGGGAAAAAGTACTTTATTCATTGCGCGTTAAGGTTGAATTCACACTAAATGTTGTTTATGTTGTCTTTTCATTTGTGAGGGGAGTAATTTATTACTTTGCTCGTTTTATCGTAAGTATTAGATAATATTTTGAACATTTGTGACTTTATTACAAGGTGTTATGGTTGTAATTAGGTTGAACTTAAAACTGTTTTAAAACTTTTTTCCCTTTCTTAGTAAGCAAATAGCTACACATAAGTATATATTTAAGCGGACAGCTTTTAGATTTTGTATGTGACTCTTTATCTAGATATTGTTGATCGAAGGTACTTGGCGACACATTCTCAACCTGTGAGCGGTAGCTAACCAGGTGGACTTAGAAAGAGCCATACCATCTTGTTATAGATATATGGGCATATATCAGAATATTTTAGCAAATGTACATTAGATCCGGTTCTATCATGATTATAGTCATAGGCTAAACTACACAAAAAAAACAACCCTTGGAAGTAAAATTAACCTAATGTAAAACTTTAAATATTTCTTTTTTTCGAATTTATCGTCTAAACGTTAAATTTTTCACTGCAATAACTATAAACTTTTTATACCTAATTATGACTATAAGGTAATCTATTCTATACATATAATAAAAATGAAGTGTCTGTATTTAATATCAAAATTAAAAAAATTACTGATTGGGTATGAAAGTATACACGATGATAACAAAAATGCAATTTTAAACATTTTTGTCGGTCTGTCTGTCTGTTTGTTCCGGGTAATCGCCGAAACGGCTGGACCGATTTGGACGGGAATTTTACTGGCAGATAGCTAAAATTACAGCGGGCTACTTAGGCTACTCTAAATTAGACTAGCTTATAACCGCGGCTTTCTCCGCAATACTATCTCCAAAATGGCTGAACCAATTTACAAGGGACTTTCACTGGCAGATAGCGGACATCATAACAAGTAATTTAATTTATTTTAATTTAAACTGGCTGTTAACCGTGGCTTCGCCCGGAGTGCTATCTCCAAAACGGTTCGATCGATTTTTACGAGACTTTCACCTGCATATAGCAGACATTACAAAAAGTAACTTAGTCTATTTTAATGTAGACTAGCTGTTAACCGTGGATTTACCCGCAGTGCTATCTTCAAAACGGTTGAACCAAATTTCAAGGGCCTTTCACTGGCAGATAGCGGAGATTATAATAAATAATTTAGTCTACTTTAATTAGACTAGCTGCTGTCCGCGACTTCGTCTGAATGAAATTTAGCAAAAATATGTTGTTCACTGCAAACATGTGCTCGAGATGTGCGTTGTACTGGACTGCAAAAATAAATATAATTGAAATTCATATATCTGTATCTGTGTATGTGTATCTGTATCATGTAACCGTTTTGGACATAGCATTGCGAACGAAGTACGGTTAACAGCTAGTATAAATTAAAATACTTGAATTACTTTTTATAGGGTCACCTATCTGCCAGTGAAAGTTTGATGAAGATCGGTCGAACCGTTTTGGAGATAGTACTGCAGGCGAAACTACGGTTAACAGCTAGTCTAAATTAAAATAGATTAAATTACTTACTATGATGTCCGGTATCTGCTGGTGAAAGTTTCGAGAAAATCGGTCTAACCTTTTTTGAGATAGCATTGCAGACGAAGCCGCGATCAATAGCTAGTCTAATTTAGCCTAAGTAACCCGCTGTAATTTTAGCTATCTGCCAGTGAAATTCCCGTCAAAATCAGTCCAGCCGTTTCGGAGATTACCCGGAACAAACAGACAGACAGACATACCGACAAACATTTTAAAAATTGCATTTTTGTTATCAATAACGTGTATACTTTCATACCCATCAGTAACAAAATGTTATTTTGGTATTACATACAGACACTTCATTTTTATTGTATTATTTTATGTATATAGATATAGGTTAAAAAGTTTATCTCTCCGAAAATGCACTGCTTAAACAGAACAGCAGGAGCAGGCAGGCATACACTTTCGCCGCGCGGTAGAAAAAGAGTGGGATATTACTTCCTCTTCCACGCCGCGCCGCCGTCTACTCTCCCTCCGTCTTACAAATTTTCGATCAGGTCACGTGTCCTGACGCGAATTTAACATTTTTTATCCATCTCACAACAAGGACACAACGCTAAAACAGTTTTTACTTCAAAAACGTTATAAACTATGGTGTTAAATTAAATTACAAAGACAATCCTAACGGACATTTTAATATAGGTTTAGAATCTTGAACTACTGTCAGTAAATTACCTTATAAATTATTTACCAAGTAGCACTAATATTATGTCTACCCATCATATTCGTCGAACTCTAAAGGCTTTGTTTACGGAACTAATTAGGTACATTGCTGAGTTAACAATGAAGAGTGATCTTGTCAATAAAAAATTATCTATAGAAGTTCGAACTACAAACTATTCAATAAAAAATGTATGATACATATTTGTGAACTATTATTCTATTTAAAACTAAGTATTTATCGGTCCTGGCTTCGCAAGAATGTACTAACAGAGAAAATGAGACCAAATATTATTCCCGTCACCGTACACGACTATGTAATGAAAATAAAGTGGCAACTGAATAACTGAACATCAATATCTTAGTTCTGTCAACATTCTTGAAGATTTTCTTCTTCTGTCTCAATCACTTCTTTTTAAATAGAGATTTTTTTATCCAATGTTTCTCCACTTCCATACGATTTCTCAATCATTTTCTATCATACAAACCTTACCAATCGTATAACCTCTATGTGATGCGCTTACATATGTTCGGAAATTGATTTTCGTTTATATGGATTATTATGGTGCAATGTGTTAATCATCATAGGGCATCGAATTTCATAACGTTTCGTCATTTTGCCTTTCGCTTGACTGGGAAATACTGGGTATTAAAAACTCTTAAAATTCATAATCGAACGTTCCGCATTATGGGTATCATTGATATCATAATGACCCCTAATGAGTCTTTTTAATTAAGTGCATGCGATTTATTCAATTTAGAACATCGATTATTTATTCGTTCCTACTGATATATTAAAAAAAACATAAGTAATTGGCTACGGTTAACGTAAGCATCACATGCACATAACTAATGACATTTTTACGCTCAGCTCCACAATATTGTATAAATTAGATTACTAGGTACATAGAAGTAACGCGCACAGTCATGGGCATCCGTTCGCATGAGAAACGAACACATTCACTGTGGGTGGATGATTATTCAGATTTAATCATTTAAACATGACCTTCAAGTGTTGGTGTACCTTCGTATATATATTTCAAGTACTGTGTTGTGTTACGGGTGAGAAAATTAACTATTCACGTTCAATTTAAATAAAGTAATATGATAAAGAAAATTGGCTCATAATTTCTTATGTAATGTAAGTGGCGACCGTAAAGGAAAACAATTTTGATAAGGCAGTTTCAATCTGAGTGCAGGTTTCTCGAAAGACTAAATTAGAATGAACATGTAAATATTTTGCTCCCAGTTTTTTTTTTGTTTTTCTATACCTTTATATTGGCCCACTTTTATATCCTAACACTTTTCTAATTCATATTCGGCGTTCCCATGACCATATCATGCTAACCTATTATTTTTCAATTTCGCGGTCATTGGCTCTATATTTATTTAGGCGATATACTCGTATTAATAGTGATAATTTAATTACTGATTGGTAGAGTATGTAGAAGAAATGGTAGTAGTAAGTTTTTCAAAAAACGAGCCTATTCCTTTCTCAAAGGCCGGCAACGCATCTGAGATTCTTCTCGTGTCGCAGGTGTCCATGGACGGTGGTGATCACTTACCATCAGGTGACCCGCATGTTCGTTTGCTGCCAATAGTATAAAAAAAAATGACGTAGCGGTAACAGTATTCAAGTATTCATAACGAAAATTGTATATTATTGTTCTGCAACGCCGATTACTCATACCAACTCTCATAAATAATAATGTCATAACTTTAACGATTACCTCGAAGATACGGATTTTCCTTTCGAAAATAATATAAATTAATTAAAGTAGTGATTTATGTATCTCTTAAAGCCATATTAAAGAATAAAAGGATAAATATTTAGATTTACAAGTTTCGACACGATTTGATTGTTCACCAATATTAATTTATGCGCTTTTTTAATATCCGTTACATAATTCTTCAGTTCATGATCTAATACAATTCCTACATCTAACATTGTACATACCTAACAAATCAATATATTCGACATAAAAAACAATATTATCTCAATCGATTACCCAAGAACTAGTGACTAATACATTTCTCAGTCACCTTTCAGGATGTAATTACCACTCAGCCGATATTATAATAGGCTCCACGTATCATCAATTATATTTCGGTTATTTTAAATACATTTCAGATTAGCTTTTGCTTCCGGCTTCACTCTATTAAATATAGGTTCGTTTTATCCCTCCGGAACATTACATCTTTTTTATGCAAGTACCTTTCAGCGCCGGATTTGAGGTGAGCATTCCGGGACACAGTTCCAGGAGGTACCAAAATCACAACTTTACGAACGATAATTTTACATGATAACGTCATAAGAAAACATTGATGAAAAATTGTATACTTTTATAAATTGAATTGAATTATTCTTTATACAGATAGATGCGTCACAGGCCGAACGTTTAGGATGATCGCGCCTCTCTATCGCTTGTTCCGCGTTCCCGCTTACACGCTCGGCTCAGACGGCACGTGAAAATGAGTCACAGTTTTTTCGTGCCTGCCGCAGGCGTTCATCGATTTATAAGGCGTTATCACGTTAAAACTTGCTCTACACAAGGCCTAGCTTACGGAAGCAATGATTTTATAAGTAAAACAGCTTTTTACTTATAACATCATTGTATCGAAGCCTAGTTGTTTCACCGCCGAGTTGTAAGAAAAAGTGCACTACTGGACTCGTTGACTCAGATTCCGATTTGAGATTTGCGATGTCAACTCTTTACACCTTTTTACTGTCTCTCTATTTTTCCCGGGTATATAATTTCATGTCACACAATGAAGAAGGTATTAAGTACTATAATAAAGGGTACAAACTTATTAAATAGTTTTCATTGTCCCATTGGCAAAAAATGTCAACCATTTTCTATTTGTTAGATTTTTTAGAGTAATTTATCTCAAACGCTGGAAATACTACCACTATCAAGTTTCTGACCCAGATAAAAAATATCGTATATTCCTTGTTGCACTGTCCTTTTCTGTGATCCTGACAACGTGTATGAAAATATTTTTATGATGATTGGTTCAGTAAAAGCATAACAAACGAACAAACTCATTTTCGTAATCATAATATTTGTTTTATTATTATTATTTATTATGTTAGTATTATACTTTTACATGGATATAAAAGGTATCCTACAGATTATGACTAGATCTTCTTTTGTCAATATCATAAAATAACGAGTGGATTATTGTAATGAGATCGCTTTTTTGTCCGGTGACAAATTGATCCACATTATGTATTTCAATTTGTAAACCCAGGCCGATATAGAATAATGAAAAAGCTTTGTGTATGGTGTTTAGTCGTGTCTGCTTTTAATAAAGAATTTACTCTTTCTAGTATTAAGGTTTACATTACGTACATATATTGGACTTTCATTCCATATGACACAAATATTAACTGGACATGGGTATTGTAAGCAATACCTTAATCGCTTTAAGATTATTGATGATAACATCTGCCCCTGCGATAACACATCTGTGCAAAGCTTTGATCATTTGCTTCAAGAATGCCCCAAGTTTAGACTAGAAAAGAGTCGTAAAAGAAAAGACTTGGGCACATAATGCTTTGTGATAATCTTCGTATATGTCCATTCGATCTTTTGGGCTTGATGGAGAAGAACTCTGCCATTAAATTGTTTGATAATATTGTCGAGCATGTGACATTTAACGGACTTTGAAATTACCACGACTCTCTGATTTGCATCTAAATCATTTTGAAAAACCACCACTGTATCTAAATCATGACTGACAAACCTTGGTGACTTTTATATTATGCTCATACATCACGTCAAGGGAGTGAGTAGTGAATTGTATCAAATTGCGATCACCCCTCTGTCCCTTTATATTGCCAATGCCAATTGATCTCTGTGTGAAACCAACAAAATTGAAGAAAAAAAAAGTATTAATGTTTTATCATATTTTTTTCAAAAAAGCGAAAGCGAAAGCGTAGCGAAAGTAACAATTTTACAGTTACTAGTTTTAAAGTAGCCACATTTTAGTAGTATTTTAAAATGACATACTTGATACAGATATCTTTATATATAAATATCTTCTGTACGTGTGTATGTCACTGAACTCCTCCTAAACGGTTGGACCGATTTTGATGAAATTTTGTGCGCGTGTTCGTGTGGATCCGAGAATGGTTTAAATTCACAATTGAACCCGGTAGGTGGCGCTGCGGTTGAATTTTAGATATTTTTTATTATCAAGGCAGGACAACGTCCGCCAGGCCCGCTAGTATTATATAAAGTATTTGTTTTTATTCTATTTTTTTACACGTTTTAGGGTATAATATGACGTTTTACCACAAAATCACCTGATGTTAAATAATAATATAGTCCAAAACGCCAAGAAGGCGACAGATTTTCTACTTGACAGTGATTGCTAGCCAGGCGGCTTAGAAAGAGCGCTACGCTTATGGTTTCATTACAACATTGTCCAATACCGAAAATTCCGGAGCTTTCACAAAGGTTCAAACCTACGTTGACCGACACTGTGTCCGAACACGCTATCCACTGAGCCATCATCTTATTGGCCTTTGCAATTATTTTTTCACCTTACGTTTGTAACATTGTCAAGTTACCGGAAAACGATACCTCCAAAGCCCAGGGTGTATGATTCCGCTTAACTTATCTCCTAAACTTTATAGGTAATCTTTTATCGATTTAAAAAGTCACATGTAAAAGCCATTGTTAATAAAACATGTCGTTTTGTAATGAAGGTGTGACATGGGATGAAATAAGCACTCACTCGGCATGGCAAAAGCTGGATAAATTTGAGTGCGGTGAGAGCGTAGCCGACCGCATCATCGGCGGCGTTCAAGCAGCTCTCGGCGAATTTCCGTGGTTAACACGACTTGGGTATACTGGTTTGTTTAATTTTATTGTTTTGTTCGCGCCGTAAAGATACTATTTTGTAAATCATGTTTTATGCTAAACACAAATATTGACAGCATTAACTGACAATTAAGGAAAACATCGTGTGGAAACAAAGACGACTGAGAAATAATGTTTATCAACGTTCTAAATAGCCTACATCTCCCACACTGTACCGAAGACCTTTCTTCGGAAAAAGGTATTTTATGATTCATGGTACGATTACAACCTGTTATTAATATTATGTATGTATATTACATTTTCGCGCAACTTTGCACGAGTTAATGTAGATTTGAACTATCTCTCGAGAACAGTATATTTTTTGATTTTATTAGATTTCAAAGATTTCAAGTTAGATCGTGATAACGTAACAAACAAATTAACAAAGAAGTATAGTTATTCCATATTCAACAAAACTGATGGTACGGCAGTGCCCTTGCCAAGTCGAACAAAAAAGCGGCACAGCCATAATATCCTTTTCTCAAAGCAATTCAGGCCATTTTAGACCCCCTATAACTCCGTTTTGGATAAAACTAGGAGCCTGGTTTTCAGTAACCAAGCATTGTATGAACACGGTAATTTTCATTCAAATTGAAGCAGTAGTTTAAAAATTATAACTAGTCAAAATTTCTTATCAAAACTCTAAGGCACTTCTAGCAGGCATAAAAGCTTAAAATTTAGAATAGTATTAGTATTTAGTGTATAAGTCAAGGAAAAACTAAAATATTTTGTAATTTCGGTCCAATTTTGTAGATATATATATAACTGTATTTTCATGTGATGGCTTAATCAATCTATTTTATTTAAAACATAAAAGATTGTTTTATATTGATATGGTCACTATAAGATATTGTTTGGTTAGCTAATTACGTGATAACTTAACACAAAACTTCCCTTAAGTAGGGACAAAATAAGGTAACCGACTTGGTATTACATGGATCTCACAACTCTTTACGGTAGAAGAACTGAGTTGCAAGAGTTGGTTTTTATAAGTTTTGTTTTTGATGGCATATTTATTTTTTAGAATAGCAACGCTACTTTGAACGGTTAATTTTCAAAATGTTTTTGTCTTTAATTTATTCTTTGACAATGTTGTAATATTATTTAAGTTATATAACGCAAAACAAAACATATCGAAATATGTGATATTGGTTTTACCTAATTATTTTGATATTA
The DNA here is from genome assembly GCA_015888305.1 of Antheraea pernyi. Taxonomy (NCBI): domain Eukaryota; kingdom Metazoa; phylum Arthropoda; class Insecta; order Lepidoptera; family Saturniidae; genus Antheraea; species Antheraea pernyi. Next base: position 1,034,137 of record MU158754.1, read on the forward strand.
TTTTCCTTAGCTGACATTATCCCCATATATATATATATATATATATATGTGTGTGTGTGTGTGTGTATATGTATATATAACTGTTTTTGAACTGTATTTGAACTGTTAAACGGTAAATTAGATCACCGTTTTTCAATTTCTCTGAAGAGGACGGTGAATTGGACTGGAGGTGTGGCGGTGCACTTATCACCGATCGACACATCGTCACCGCAGCTCATTGCGTTCAGGCGAATCGTGATATTGTTTTGTAAGTACGGTACTATTTCACTTTTAGTTGAAGTTACACATACTTCCCTAAGACCTTGAGCTAGGAATGGAGGTGAAAGCTTTCCGTAATTTCCCAGCAGGCATGCAATGCAAATGTTGTATAATGTCGATGGAACTCGCTGCAATCTCAGAGCTTACGTGGCAAATATGCAATATAAAAAAGTTGTCATATGCACGGACAGTAAAAGGGCTTTGCAACATATTGCTCGCTGCGCCTCTGGTTTCAGAGGTATATCGATAGCATATATTATATTGCAACAAATTATGAATATTCACAATAGCGGAATAGAATTAAGATTACAGTGGGTTCCGTCAATTGGCTAAAATAAGTGTAGTTTGTGGCAAAGAAATTAATATTGCTCCAAATTTCTCAGAACTCATTAATAAATATAAAGATAAATGCTTCCAGATGTGGAAATGAACATTCGAACATTCATCCACAATGAAAGGAATTTGGTACGTGGCGGCACCTAGGGCGTCGGCCCAGACCGGTGCCCCGTAGGCGGCCATCGCTCGCACGACTTCCATATAGAGTTTGCGGCACCCGGCACCCGGCCCCCCAATGTTGGGGAGTAACATGCCAAGTGCCGCAGCCGCCCCAGAAATTCACGGTCCGAGCCCCGCAAAGTGGGGCTCGAACCGCCAGCGCCTGTCCAGGGTGAGACCCAGATATTTTATCTGGGTCCCCACCCTGATGCGGGCGCCCTCCACCACAATGTGGGCCCCAGGTGGTGGACCCTGCCGAGGCCCATGAAAGAGTAGGGCCTCGGTCTTTTCAAGGGCCGTCCTGAGGCCTAACCTCCTGATGCGCCTGACCACGAGAGTTGTGGCCATCGTGGCCAGACGCTCCACCTCCCTCCACTCCCCCAAGGAATTTGGTACAGATCAATCCAAAGTGAGCCTTGTCGTTACCCTTGGTTTGCAAATAATAATTATTCTAGAGAGAATATTGTCAACGCCTTTAGGGTAAGATCCGGACACATTCCGTTCAACAAATACAAATATTTAATTAAAAAATCGCCTACACCAAACTGTGAAGTATGTGGGGTAGTAGAGGATGTGCATCATATATTATTAATAGAATGTATTCGGTTTCAAGCGGGTAGACAGTTACTGATGTCGACTCTTAACTTGGATTTACAAGATGTTGGAATGTTTCATGGGTTATTATCCAAACCTAATAGTATTGAAGCACTGAATTTATTTTAGATGTTGACCCGTCATTAATGACGCTCTAGTAGTTTAAATTAGATTTAATAATGTGTTTTATTTAAGATATTCAACGTGTAAATTAAGTTAAGTTTACTATGGAGATGATGTATTCAAAAAAAAGCTCCTAAATAAATAAATAAAAAAAGTTACAGTCCGCGCCAAACTTTTTGACCGCTCTGAACATAGTTTCGTTGAACACAAATATAAGTATATATACGTGTTACATCATAGTTTACATCGAGACAGATAATTAAATGATAGTTTTAGATTCCTTTGATAATACTTTAACTTTGCTTTGTATTCAACTTTTGACGATATTATGCGTAAGCCCGAACTTTCAGCTATATTCACAGCGGCCAAAAAGATTGACGAGGACTATACGTTTCTGTAACTTGACGTACATGTCTTTTATGTGTCTTAGCCCAATCTTCTTATTCTAGTTTTAACAAAATTTCAATTATGAAATAAGCTGAAAATACTTAATTACAGCACTTGTATGAGGGTATTACCAGTGGTAAATTAGGTTAATCAAATTAATAACTAACCTAACAACAGACAATGGTTTGGTATGCATTATGACTAATCGGAATATTCCCAAACTTATTTTATATAAATTAACAGTAACCCGACCCGATACATAAAACCATATCTGTTATGCCACAAGATAACGCAAATTTTTAAATTTTCCCTTTAGGTATCCAATGTGTCATGTGTTAGTTTTGCTGCCTTTAGATTTATTTATTTTTATTAAATAATAAATTTTATTAATTCTCAGAACATCAATTCGTCTCGGAGAGCACAATACAAAAACGAACCCGGACTGTCAGTTGAAAGTATGTGCAGGGCCTGTTCAAGACCGCCGTGTGAAGAAAATTATAAGCCACAAAGACTTCAACAAACCTGCCTTTCATAATGACATTGCAATAATTGAACTGAACATACCTGTTCAATTGAATGGTAAAGTCATAATTGTTTATTTGAGATAGGACAGGCACTTTATAAAATTTGCATGTTTCTTTGACTTCTGCCAGAACTACTTTTGTTTGTGGCTGTAGTCCGGTGAAGCTGTTAAGACCTTGCTTGGTCAATAGCGTAGTCAGTTCGAAAAAAAAAAAAAACTTTTGTTTGTGGCCACAATCTTGTAGGTTTTAATGATATCCTAATTAGCCCTAAGTAATATTGTTAATACGAACGTGAGTTTATTTGTTTGTTTGTTACGCTCTCATGACCTAATAACTCAGCCGATCATCGTGAAATTATTCATACACGTCAAGGGTACAAAAGAGTACGAAGCATTCATCCGCAAGAATGTACCAAATATATCAAAGCATGAACGCGAGTGAAGCCGTGAGTAAAACCCAGTAATATATAATCAAAGCTTGTATGTAGCGTTGAGGGAATCTGTCTTATTCTAAGACAAAAGAAGATCTCTGTCCGCACAGAGCTTACACTTTAAAACAATATTTATCGAGATCCGAGAGTAATTTTTTCAAATTAATTTTTGATGGCACGTACTTATTCAATTCTGTCACAAAATTGTGGATGATATAATTTTTTATACATCCAATATTTGATTTTAAGTCAATTCAAATTATTATCTATACTTTTATACTAATATTATAAAGTACCCCTTACAACGCCACAACGTCACAAACTTCACCTCTTTATAATATTAGTATAAAAGTATAGATAATAATTTGAATTGACTTAAAATCAAATATTGGATGTATAAAAAATTATATCATCCACAATTTTGTGACAGAATTGAATAAGTACGTGCCATCAAAAATTAATTTGAAAAAATTACTCTCGGATCTCGATAAATATTGTTTTAAAGTGTAAGCTCTGTGCGGACAGAGATCTTCTTTTGTCTTAGAATAAGACAGATTCCCTCAACGCTACATACAAGCTTTGATTATATATTACTGGGTTTTACTCACGGCTTCACTCGCGTTCATGCTTTGATATATTTGGTACATTCTTGCGGATGAATGCTTCGTACTCTTTTGTACCCTTGACGTGTATGAATAATTTCACGATGATCGGCTGAGTTATTAGGTCATGAGAGCGTAACAAACAAACAAATAAACTCACGTTCGTATTAACAATATTACTTAGGGCTAATTAGGATATCATTAAAACCTACAAGATTGTGGCCACAAACAAAAGTTTTTTTTTTTTTTCGAACTGACTACGCTATTGACCAAGCAAGGTCTTAACAGCTTCACCGGACTACAGCCACAAACAAAAGTAGTTCTGGCAGAAGTCAAAGAAACATGCAAATTTTATAAAGTGCCTGTCCTATCTCAAATAAACAATTATGACTTTACCATTCAATTGAACAGGTATGTTCAGTTCAATTATTGCAATGTCATTATGAAAGGCAGGTTTGTTGAAGTCTTTGTGGCTTATAATTTTCTTCACACGGCGGTCTTGAACAGGCCCTGCACATACTTTCAACTGACAGTCCGGGTTCGTTTTTGTATTGTGCTCTCCGAGACGAATTGATGTTCTGAGAATTAATAAAATTTATTATTTAATAAAAATAAATAAATCTAAAGGCAGCAAAACTAACACATGACACATTGGATACCTAAAGGGAAAATTTAAAAATTTGCGTTATCTTGTGGCATAACAGATATGGTTTTATGTATCGGGTCGGGTTACTGTTAATTTATATAAAATAAGTTTGGGAATATTCCGATTAGTCATAATGCATACCAAACCATTGTCTGTGTTTTAAATTTAATTGTTTGAATGTCCTTATTATTTCACCTGCACTAATAAATGAGAATTTAAATTTTGAATTTGTAGGTGCACTCCTATTCTTTAAAAGAGCTGCGGCACCCTGGGCTTGTGATGTTATACTTATTGTTATTTGTGAAGGTATATTAGTGAAGTAATCTTGGAAAACAGTTGCTACCTCTGAACTGTTTGAAATACGTACTCCGTCGACACTTAGCACTAATGTTAATAAAAATTACAATACACAAATTCTGAAATTTAGATATTGTCATTAACACTATCATTAATATGAAAATTCAAGAGAGAACACGTTTATTTCATTGTTTTGAATTTTCAGTTCTGTCGGCATTCCTTATGACTTTTTTATTTGCATTTTTTTATTACTGTTACACGATCCCCCATTCTAAATATTTATTGAAATTAATGTCATACTTACGTTTCGAAAATTTATTCTATATTAATTACTGAGTTCAATTAAATGTTCGAACTACTAAGTAATATTGTTATAGTAATTATATATATGTTTCAGTAAGTTCTGATTTCTTTAAACATATTTATTAAGAAGACTTTTTTTTTTTAACGTGGGGAAATCCCTTATGGATACGCAATATTATGATTTAAAAGACCTAATCTATTTTTGGATATAAGCCTAGTTGTTTTCTTACAGTCACTGCTAGGCTTATCACAATTTATTTTAACAAGGAGTCCTTTGTGGTCAGACTGTATCCCAGTAACAATACTACCGCCAATGGTCTTAAGTCAGTAAAAATATTGTCAATACAAGATGCAGTTTCAGATGTACATCTGGTTGGCTCTTTAAAAAGAGGATCCAGGTTAAACGACCTAAATTATTAGACCTAAATATTAACTAATTATATTATCTACTAGCTGTACCCGCAGCTCCGCACGCGTTTTTTTAAATCGTATTAAAGAATTATAGAATTGTGAGATTATGTACAATTACAGAAACGCTCTTTAAAGACAATTGTGAGTACGACGCGCACGCCACTAAAAGTAACATGTAACGTGTACAGTAGATATATAAATACAAAAAGCGTGCCTAATGAGGTTTGTCATCAGCAACACATTTGGAACTTTAACCCACCATATAACTACCTCATTGCTCACTTACACTATATAAGGAACTAACGAAACAATAACTTAAAATATTATTATTAAGATTTACATTTACATTATACGTATTTAATATACATTGCCATTATTATAATTAAGATTTTGTGACTATACAAAAAATAATCGCTTGTCTATTCCGCAAGAAATTGTATTATAGAACACTTTACGTAATACGTTTATAATCTAAGATCTTTTTGGGAAGATCTCTATATCATTAATGTTATTAATAATTATAATGTCGAATTGTAAACAATAAGCTGATAATTATTTCTCTTATTAAAAATAAAGAATGAGTTGAAATCTTGCTAAATTTCATGCAGACAAAGTCGCGGGTAACAGCTAGTCTAAAATAAAAAAAAAAGATCGATCGAACCGTTTTGGAGATAGCATTGCGGGCGAAGCCACGGTTAACAGCTAGTATAAACTAAAATTGCTTAAATAACTTTTTATAAGATCAGCCATCTGCCAGTGAAAGTTATCTGAAGATCGATCGAACCGTTTTGGAGATAGCATTGCGGGCGAAGCCACGGTTAACAGCTAGTATAAACTAAAATTGCTTCAATTACTTTTTATAAGGTCAGCTATCTGTCGGTGAAAGTTTCGTGAAGATCGATTGAACTGTTTTGAAGATAGTACTGCGGGTGAAGCCACGGTTAACAGCTAGTCTAAATTAAAATAAACTAAATTATTTGAAATGATGTCCGCTGTCTGTTGGTGAAAGTTTGGTGAAAATCGGTCCAATCGTTTTGGAGATAGCATTGCAGACAAAGCCGCGGTTATACCTAGTCTAATTTATAGTAGCCTAAGAAACCCACTGTAATTTCAGCTATGTGTCAGTGAAATTCCTGTCAAAATCGGTCTAGCCTTTACGGAGATTACTCGGAACAACCAGACAGACAGGCAGACAGACCGACAAAAATTTTAAAAATTGCATTTTTGTTAGCAGAAGCTTGTATACTTTCATACCCAATCAGTCAAAAAATTGTATTTTGATATTACATACAGACACTTCATTTTTATTATATGTATAGAAGAAGATAATCTATATTCTATACTAATATTAGGAAGAGGTAATGTTTATGAAGTTGTAGGGGGTAATATCTGGGGAGTCGGAAAAAATGGTCGAACGAAAACGTTTCTTACGAACGCTGCCTTAATTATGGGATATATATGATTGAGTTCTAGAGAAAAGTTGTAGCTTGATAATGCCTATTACCGCCCAACGAAGTGGGCACGGGTCAGCTAGTAATATTGTAAAGAGATAAAATTTGTGAGTTTGTGACGTTGTATGGGGTAATCTCAGGAACTACTGGTCCGACTTGAAAAATTCTCTCAATATTATATAGCTCATTTATTGAGAAAGGTTATAGGCTATATATCATCACGCTAAAACAATTAGGAGCGGAGCACCAGTGGGGAATGTTTCAAAATCGAGGTATTTTTTTCCTCTTGAGAGCTACCGCTGCGTGTTAGCATTAACTCAAAGTAACTATTCCACGCGAACGAAGTCGCGGGTAGAGGCTAGTCTTAATCTTGTATAAAACGACACACAACTCTTGGAATAAAGATTTTTTTCTAAGAATTGTGAATAAATCTCATTGATACTTCCGTTTTTTTTTCCTTTTTGTAATCAAATTAACATGATACTAAATTTTACCCCTACAATTATAAAGACGTTTTGGAGTAAACTGAAATAAAACAAAACAAGAAACTGGTTTTTATCACGATGAGTCATAATAACACACAAAAACTCTAAAATTTTAAGACAATTGAAGGTTGAAAAGTAGCAAAATTTTATAGAATTAAATGTATTATAGATTAATCCTGTTTATTGAAGATTATTACTGCTATTATCAAGTATGTAAATTATTAACTCAACATTCTCGCAGAAAACTGTCAATGCGTCACGTGATGTTGCTACAAAGAATTATTAGCTATACAATATTTGCTAATCGAAAATAAGAAAACGAAATATATTTTAAGTTACCTATAATTATTTATGAAAATAATTATAAATATATGATAATATAAAAACTATACAATTTTCATATAATTAAATATATTATTGTGACCATAGATTTATAGACTTATATGCCTATATAGGGTACACGTACTAAATATCTTTGCCGATGGCGGGAAATTTAAAAACTTAAAAAAAAACTGCGGGACCGATCTGTCCCTTTCGAATGGGGAAGGATTATTAGAAAATGTGTCGTGTAATTTCAGTGTTCCAACAAGTGAGTGGTCTCCATATTAGAACATTCCAGGAAGTTTTTGTAGCATTTCAGATTTCATTTTTCATATTAGTATTTCCCACCCAGTATTGCAGAAAAACCAAGTTATATTACGGAAAACAACACGATTATTACACAACATAGAGTAATGTAATAAATGTAATGCAAGATTATGAATAAAATTAACAACGAATTTATCTCATGTCATTTATTTTATAGAATCATCAAAGTTACTATGATTTTATCAGATTTACGTTGTTGTCGGGTGTTGACCCATAAACACGTTATGCGTTGAATACAATGTGATGCAATAATAATCGATATAATATTATTTTTGGGATCACAACTACAATAATACCATAATATACTGGTATGCTCCAACTTGCTTAGTCTATTCAAAATAATTAACATTTCTTGAAAATTGCATAATGCCATTTAAATTTTCCATCATATTACAATTTTCAGTCATTATTGATGAGTGTGAACAGTTATGTATTTTGAAGAACAATAATCCATCTATAATGTCGGTATATTATGTGGGAAATAGGTTGCGGGTTAATGAGGGATAGTATTGGAATAAGAGCTATCAACACAATTACCACAAACATTTTAAAACAACAGTTTGCACGCGATGTCTTGAAGTAATCTATATAAACACTAGCGGTACCGGCGGACGTTGTCCTCCTTGGTAATAAAAAAAAATCTAAAATTCAACCACAGCGCCATCTACCGGGTCCAATTGTGAATCTAAACTATTCTTGGATCCACTCGAACATGCACACAAAATTTCATCAAAATCTGTCCAGCCGTTTAGGATGAGTTCAGTGACGTGTGTATGTCAGTGTACAGAAGAAATTTATATGTAAAGATAAAGGAATTCCCGAATGTATGTAAGCGCATCACTTTAGAACGGCTGCACCTATTTCGCTATAGTCTAAGCGCAACTGCTGTACTTCACCATTGGTATGTGCGGGAGGCGGAGAGTGGGAAGGAACGAGCATGAACTCACATGAGATTCGAAGTGTCAGACAGATCTTACTATATTTAAGTACATTTTTTTTTCAAGCTGTATATTTACGAGTATCCAATACCTGTTTTTGACCAATATGCTTTTTAGATAAGTCGGCAGAATGATAAAATGGAGCAACTGCTTCGCCCCCATCTCGCTGCTCGCGTAACTATGGCGCGGTACAGCGTTTGCGGTCAGACTATAATCCTTTTTTGTTGAGTTTGTCAAGATAAGGTATATATTAACGAAAATGTTTGAAAAACTGTACGGAAAAGTGAAAAATTTGGGTTAAAAGATTTCCATATAAAAAGCGTGTAAAACAAAAGACAGTAGAGAGATCTTTAGAAATATCTATAGAAATGACGGACCAACGCGACGTCCAGTTGTACAGTTGCCTTTTTATTTAAATACATGGTTGTATTGTAAAGAGAATATTTGGTCTCATTTACTTCGCTGTTACACTCGTGCGAAACCGGGATGATCCGTTAGTCATTAATAAATAAACCTTATCGGAAAATTTATACTCAAAAACAGCAACAGCGTGAGATTTGCTATGTAATAATATATAACATATATACAATATGACCCCAAAAAGATAGTCTGTAACGCTCAGGGACAATGCAGTTTCCTATTATTGAAAGAATTTTCAGAAAACGGATCAGGATTCTACTTCAAACTCGCAAGCCATACCTTCTTATGATATTAGTATAAAAGAAGCCTAACCGGTTCAAATACAACCTAAGAATTGTGTTTCAATTTTATTGATTACAGACTACGTGGCACCAATTTGTTTGCCGCGTGGCACTAACCAACTTACAGATCTGAAGCTGGGTGAACGATTGACTGTCGCTGGTTGGGGTACTATGAATATGACAACGGAAGAAAGGGCTGATATACTGCAACGAGTTACCGTAAGTGTATTTATAAAGGGTGTTTAGTAATTATAATAATAATAATATTTATTGAAAACAAAGCAAATAACAAAGACAAAGTTACTTAATCTATAACACTGAATTTAATTGAATAACCTATGTATTATCATCGTACCAATAGTAATTATCGTTGACATCTGTACTAGTGTTCAACTGTATCAAAGATGTCAAAATTATGTGATATTTTATTTTGTACCTTTGTTATAAATGGACCTTGCTCACGTAAATTATTTTTTTCTAAGATCAAATTAAACAATGGCAATTGTTCAATTTTTTTATAGTATCACGGCAAAATGACTGCACTATGCCTGATGGTAAGCACAGTACAATCCAAAAACAATGGCGACCACCAAGTGACACGCTATCCATCGTCGGTTGCCGCTGTCATGCCGGCCTACGAAAAGCTGGATATGCACAGGCTGATCCCGAAACGCGACCCGCAGAAGCGAATCACTATGACGGGCTTTTTCGCCATATACATACATGGTGATTGCGACCCAGTCAGGCTGAAAAACACTACACCCCCGAAAAATTCTAGTTTTAATCAATTCTAAAGTAATAATAAATGAATACTTATTATACTAAATGGTTTTTAAATCTTTCAATAATCATATTTTAGTACATTTTTATTTTAAATAATTTTGAGAACATTTTTTTTCGCTATTTCCCTAACTTTCATTAAAGATAAGATAAATTATTATTCAATTGTAATAGTAAATTATAAATCTTGTTCCATTTACTTGCTCAAGTTTTTATTTTCATTTTCTTGTTTTAGATTCCAGTTGTGAGTCCAAAAATATGCGACAATCTTGGAACCGGTTTCAACATGACCGAATCGGAAATATGCGCTGGTGCTGAATACAATAAAGACGCTTGCGGAGGTGATTCTGGTGGTCCATTAATGAAAGTAAGATTTAACAATATTTTTTTTAAATGTTAACATTAAATATTCAATTGTATTCCTTTTAAAGATATTTTGCAACGTGTTCGCTTACACACAGGTAACCTTAACAGGTAATCTTAATAATTCATTAAATTTAAAGTATGAATTCTTATTATATCATTGACTGATTATTAAAACTGTAAACTATTAAACTGACCTTAATACAGTTTTCAGCAATAGATAGAGTGATTCAAGAGGAAGGTTTATATGTATAATACATAAATAGTATAGTACAAAATGTCGTAACAAACTAATTTTTGTGCGCTTAAATTGCAAACGCTGGCTAAACCTTACGAGGTTGATCAAATTAATATACTACGGAATCGTATATCTTATATATTAATACGTGAAGCCCAAACTTTGTATCCCTTTTTAAGCAAATTGCGCGAACGGATAAACGTGAAATTTGGCATAGTTAAAGTTTATATGGAGGAGAAGTGCAGAAAGCTCTTTATTTTATATAAAATGCATTAGAAGTACATTAAATTAATTAAAATATGCATTACTCACACTACAGCTTCAATTTTACACAACGTATACACACATGTAAATAAAAAAAGACATTTTCACATCTGTCAATAAAGGACTTCAAAAAAGGTTGTGAAGGTCCCTCTGGTTTCCTTTCAATACGAAGGTTGTGAAGGAGGCTGCTATGCTCGACTGTATGTATTATTTTACTCTTACGTTCCAATTACCCTTTTCCATTCTACATTCAACAATGGTATTAATCCTAATAAAATTCAAACTTTAAAAACCAATAAACTATGGTCGAATGTCGTCCACTGCGCCCACTAGTCTTAAAAAATAGATCAAAAAGTCCGCGATAGTATTTATTTATCTCTAAAGGATAACCCACAGTAACCATTTTTATCTTTTTACAGAAATAATTATGTATATTTACTAGGCTATTCTATACATCCTTATCCTTTTATTTCTCGAATTGGAATACGCTATTGACCTAGCAAGGCCTTAACAGCTTCACCGGACTTCTATTCCTTATCCTATACTATAATTCAGTACATTACATACGTTGTACATGACATGTCATTTAGATCAAAACTGCCCTTAACAGTATTACGTTAAAATCTACATTCTCTATCTACATCGTTATCTACATTGCATCCGTGCGAAGTTGGGGCGGATTGCTAGTTATAAATAAATTAAGAAGATCTTCTATACATATAAGAATGTAAAACTAACGTATCTGTACTTTATCGATTTTTGTAGTTTAGTAGTTTCGTAGTCCGGTGAAGCTATTAAGACCTTGCTGGGTCAATAGCGTAGTCAGTTCGAAAAAAAAAATGATTTTTGTGAGAAAAAATCTTGCAGGTGTCTACGATATTAGTAATAGAATAAATACATTTCAATCATTTTTAGAAATGTCTGTCTGTCTGTCTGTTGCATTAAAATCGGTTCACTCTATCCAGAGTTATCGTAATTTGAATGACGGCTCGAGCTAAGTACGAGAGAATAGTAGTAATATTATAAAGCTGGCGGGTATGTTTGTTTGGTTGCACGCGCTAATCTCAGGAACTACTGGTCCAATTTGAAAAATTCTTTCAGTGTTACATAGCTCATGTTTGTATGAACACGCATCACTGGCTAAAGCACTAGGTTCATAATAAATACGCCAAATCATAAAGTATATATCTTCGGGAGTAATTTAATCTTTGTTTCATTAAAATCGGTCCACTCTATCATAAGTTATTGTAATTTTAATGACGGCTCGAGTTAAGTACGAGAGAAGAGTAGTAGTTCTTTAAGTAATTTCATCCCAGTCCGTTAGTGGTATCCGCCGCAAAATACGAACCCGTACCAAACGCTGCGCGTTGTGAAAGACGCCCGCGACATATTTTTACCGACCCTCCCGATGAAATAACGGCAGTGAACGATCAGTACCAGCCTCTCTCTCTAAACAGAGCGTGCTCACGCCCACACCCGCGTAACCACAGATCACGCTGCCGTGGTATGGGGGTAAATTTCGCTCCCGCACACCAGACTAGGCCCCTCTCGGCAGCAGCTCAAGCCTAGGTCCGTTCCCTCGGCGTGGAGCCCTTGAGTACCCTGCTTTAAAAATTCCTTCAGTGTTAGATAGTTAATTTATCGATCGAGGAAAGCTATTAGCTATATATTATCACGCTAAGACCAGTGGGGGCGGAGCACCAATTAATAATGGTTATTTTTCTTTTGAGTGCTTCCGCTGCGTGTTCGCGTTTGGACTAAATACTCTACGCGGACAAAGTCGCGGACAGAAGCTAGTAGGAAATAGAAAACACATTATTTGAAACATTTTTATATAGTCAACCCCGAATAAATATGATTTGTAGATGTAAAATGAAGAATATAAATATTTTATAGATACAAAATAATTATGTGATCGTATTCTATAAACTATTTGACCAGCGATTCCTAAGGTGGATTCTATGAAAAAGTCGTCAGAGTTCTGCGAATCAGTGACGTTTGTCATTGAATTGCTGTAATACTTTAATTGATTAATAATTTTACTGTTATAAATACTGTTTTAATATATCATTTTAAACTGCAGTCGATTTCAATTATTATTTTTTAATTTAAAGATCCACAGTATAAAAATATTTGTTGAGTGTTTCGTAGCTGTAAAAGTATAGGTGTTTTACAAAATATATTTAAAAGAGGTTTTTATTCTCTTTCTTGTAATGTCTATAATTTCTTGTAATTTGGTTCTAATATATTGAGATCTTTGGATACATAGGGTGGGTGGTCCGAAACACAGCATAATCTATATTAATATAATTTCTTTATATAATAACACTAGCCGGCACAGCGGACTTTTTCCCGCCCTGATAATAATAAAAATCTTTGAAGTTAGACATACGCTATCGCTTACTTTTTTGTAGGCATTATCAAGTTCTACAACTTTTCTCTAGAACTTAATCATATATCTTTCATCGTTAAGGCAGCGTTCATAAGAAACGTTTTCGTTCGACCGTTTTTTCTCCGACTTACTTTGGTAATCGGACTACCACAAAAAAGTCTATTCATTTTTCGGGTTAATATATAACATATGACACTCACATATAACGTGGCTTTCTATTCGTAAAATAATTTTCAAAATCGTTTTAATAGATCCAAAGATTACTTGCTCCCTACAACGTCACAAACTCACAAACTTTACCTCTTCATAATATTAGTATAGAGTATAGATTACAAATATATTAAAAATATTGCGATTAGTAGATAAATATATATAAGTATGATCGTGCTGCATTCACAGTTACATAGATTTTATGTTTGAACAATAGTGCTTAAATAATGTAATAAATAGTAAAAATCTAGCCTATAGTTACGAACTGCATCCAGAACGTTTTAACTTAATACATTAACGTGTACCCAATACGTAAATTGTAACGTATACACATATAATCATTGAATTTTGATATATGAGATTCCGTACAGAACTATACGGTATATACATTATTGTAGTTATAAATTTGTTTTTTAACCCACAAAGTAATAAAAAAATATATTTCCTGCTCACCGAGGACTTTCCAGACAACAAGTTTCGCAATATTAAATCACTATGATTCAAATATCAGAAATGTGGTTGTGAAATAGCTACCTACATATTTGCAAAATATTATAATAATACTAGATAGTTACATACATATAAAATTTATTTATTTAAATACACTGCCTGGACGTGACTAACAATAACGTAAAATGTAAGTTTTGGTACGGTTTTAAGGGTAATTATTGTTTTTAAAAAGTAATCTCTACTCGGACAGACATTTATTTTTTATCTGAGATTTGATAACATACTCTACTAACTTTTACTCGCAGCTTCTAGGTTACTAGAACTGTAACAAAGTGGTCGTACCATGTTTCAGACTCAGTAAAACCAATAATCGTTTTTTTAGGTTAGACTTACAATAATGTCCCGAAGTATATTACCAATTTGCCGGACTGTAATGTTAGGTGCTATGTCAAGCTGATTTTGGTGTCAAAAGGCTATATTATTATATAGTGGATCTATATGTGAACGATAGTCTGGAATTGACTCCTCTCTGTGCATCCACTAAAAACGAGTATAACGTGTAATGTATTGAAAATATATTATTGTAAATATATATTACATATGTTAAAAAGATAAACACGATCGAGTTTCTTACCGGTTCTTCTCGATGACTGGGTTGTTTTCCGAACCGGTGGTAGTATTGCCGTTCATAAGCGCCTTATTAGGGCCTAAATTTAAAAAAGTATTTTTGATTTGATTTGACTAGATACGATATCATTAGCATTTATTGACAAATGAATATAGCGGTATTAAATCGTTAAAGAAAAATATACGTGTATATTTCATTAGTAATACTACTCCTATGCCTGCGTGCGTGTGCAAATGCAAATGTGGGAACATAATATCGTCATGCGTTACGAACTATAGGGTTGCATGATAATAGATGCAGTAAGATAATAGGGTCCACGGTTTTTAAACGCATCACGGGAACTTAGAAACGTTTCGAATTATTATGGGAATCAGAAAGGTGTGTGAACGTTTTTCTGCGCCTTTATCGGAATTAATTTTGAGGTTAGTTTTTAAGACGACAAATAGCCGAAGCTTCATCAAGAAGGTATAGAGTATAGTATAGTAACATAACTAAAATATAATATGCCGAGATAACGGAGAGAATGATATATCAATTTAAATTGATTTGGAACATTATAATACACTGAAGTAAACAACTATTAGATATCTTTATTATGAGTTTATTTTATTAAAAACTAAAACATATATGTATTATTTGACTTATAATTAAATATTTACAACTTTCCGTATCGTACCTAACATGACCAATGTTTATATATAATATATTATTAATTATGTTAAAGCACATATTATTCTCAATAATTAATTATAATATACATAACAAATATTTCTGTAATTACCAAATGAGATAGTCATTAGTCAACGAAAAATATTGTAATGCCAATTTTATAGAGTTCAATGATTCGACATCTAAAAACAGTTACTTTATTGGTGGGGTTTTTTTGGGATTGAAATTGCCGGATAAATGTAACCGTATACAATAAGGTAAATGTATGTTACATAGAAACGACTTTTTCTACAACAAACTGCTAACTTACTAATAGAAATGTATTATCTCTATTGTGCAAAATTCGCCTTTGTACAGTCGTCCCACATTCGCTTCTTGAGTCAGATGCTAGAACGGTACATGGTAAATTAATTGCGCCAACAAACCCACAAATATGACTAATATAAATTGTTAATATATTTTTATGAAGATTTAAAATTTTTCATATACTATGGTGCCAAGTAATATGTATAGTATCTTTATATATAATAATTTATAATAAAAATTTTCTTCTGTACGTGTGTATGTCACTGAACTCCTCCCAAACGGCTGGACCGATTTTCATGAAATTTTGTATGCGTGTTTGAGTGGATCCGAGAATGGTTTAGATTTACAATTGTACCCGGTAGGTGGCGCTGCGGTTGAATTTTTTTTTTATCAAGGCTGCACAACGTCCGCCGGTACCGCCAGTATTTATATATATTTGAAGAAAATTGTTGACAACAGATATTTAAAAGGGTAAAATCATTTCTATGTATTGTTTCTAGATTTCCAATTAACTTTTTATTCCAGGTTTTTGATACTCAAGAAGGGCCTAAGAATGTCCTGGTCGGTGTAGTTTCATTTGGACCTACATTATGTGGAATCAAAAAACCCGGAGTTTATGCGTCAGTAACGTTTTATCTAAAATGGATTTTAGATAATATTATGTAGCGTTATTTTATATTACAATATTTATTTTGTGGTATTTGGTTTTCATTTTATAATCTCACAATTTCCTACTACTTTTAAAAGTAAACAGAAACTTTGAATTACTGGTAATATAAGTTGGTTTACTTTGGAATGTCTAGAGGAGAGCTGACCGCATTATAAATTTTATACCTCATTAAAAATTAAAAATCAACAACACAATGCGTAAATATAACCCAATCTAAATCATCGCTGATAAATGTATTTCCAGGGTGCCTACATTTCTTTTAAATTTAAAAGATATATAACTATTCATCTCTTCGCAATTCCAGCTAAAAGAATGTCACATATACTCGTTTACAAATAACATGTTTATGTACATAAATTGTAAACTAGATAAACAACTTTTATTATTTCAAATAGGTAATGTCACTACTGACTATTCATCTGATTTTAAAACCGGTCATGTCCTATACTACGATGTGAATATATAGTTTCATCAGTGGGAGAAACAGGTTATCATATATACACCTTTATATACAAGCCATTGTGTGATGATTGTATTGTCCATCGGCTAAATATTTTTTTTAGTGTGTTAGGTTATATTATCTATATATATCTAAATATATATAAGCGATTTACCACTGACTGACTCATCGCGAGGTCTCCGAAACTATATGTCCGATTGACTTGAAATTTAACATACTTCTTTTGCGACGTAGACGCTCTCTAAGAACGGATTTTATCTAAAACTTATCCAAACTGATTTTTTCAACTATAATAATATAATTCTCTCATTGACACCAACATCAAGTGACAAATAGCACTGCTATGGTTACCACTAAATATTAATTACGTTCCCATGGTAACGTGGTATCAGGTATGTTTCTATCACAAAAAATGTTCAATGTTTATTTGTTTTTTTTTTTGTTTGAATTGGTGAGTTTTTATTCAAAAAGTTTATATTATCTTAGTTTACAATTTTTGTAATCTATTACGTATAATAAACATGAACGGTCTGTATGTAATATAAAATAACAACTTTTTAGTGAATGGATATGGCTAAAGGTAATAAAAATCTAATTTTATGAAATTTTCTCGGTCTCTCTGTCTGTGTGTTTGTTCCGGGTGGTCTCCGAAACAGCTAGACCTATTTTAACATAACTTTCAGTGGTAGATAGCTGACCCCATAAAAAGTCACTTAGGTTTTTTGTTTTAGACTTGCTGTTACCCGCGACTTTGTCTGCAGTAGAATATCAAAAATTCCTGCACTGATTTTCACGGGACTTTCACTGGCAGATAAGTATAAGGACTAACTTACGATTATTTTCTGTTGTTATCCTCGACTTCATCCCCAGTGCTATATCCAAAACGTTTGGACCGAATTTCACATGACTTTTCATTGTAGATAGCTGACTTCATAAGGAGTTATTTAGATTATTTTTAAATTAAACAAGCTGTTACCCGCGACTTCGTCGGCAGTGCAATATCCGAAATACTGGAACTGATTTTCACTGGCAGAAAACACACCTTATAAGGAGTAATTGGGACTATTTTATTTTGTTACCCGCGACTTCGTCTGCAGTGCCGTCTCTAAAACGGTTGAAGCTATTTTCACGAGATTTTTAGTGGTATGTCTATCACTGACCTCACAAGAAGTAATTTTGTTTTTTCTATTTTGGACTAAATGTTACCAGCGACTACGGCTGCAGTAAAATATCCAAACTTTCTGCACTGATTTTCACGGGACTTTCACTAGCAGATAACTATAAGGACTAACTTACGATTATTTTTTGTTATTATCCGCGACTTCTTCCACGGTGCTATCTTCAAAATGTTTGGACCGAATTTCACATGACTTTTAATTTTAGATAGCTGACTTCACAATGAGTGATTTAGGTTTTTTCATCTTCATCGGCAGTGTAATACCTGAAATGCTTAAACTGATTGCACTGGCAGAAAATACACCTTATAAGGAGTAACTTGGACTATTTTATTTTGTTTTTGATTTCGATTAGTAGATTAAATTATTTCCCATAAGGTCAGCTATGGTTTTTATTTTAAATTAGCTGTTACGCGTGACTTCATCCGCAGTGGAGTATTCGAAACGATTTCCACAGGACTTTGACTGGCAGATAATTAACTAATGACCTATTTTATAACTATAATAAATAATTGCTTCCCGTGAATTTGTCCGCGTGAAATTTACCAAGAATATGTGAGGCGTGCGCTGTACTGGACTCCAAAAATAAACATAATTGAAAGTTATATGTTTGTATGTAATTTGAATTATATTTTAATATTGGCTCAATAATGACATTTTTATGATATGTTGTTTCATTAATTCTTTATACAGTGTAAGTGAGTATTGAGATTAGTTGAGTTAAAGTTCCTGCCCTCAACGCCACAAATATCCGTGCGCTGCGAGCTGCGCAGCGTACCGTGGCGTTGAGGGTGATACGAGGATACCGCACGGTGTCCTCGGGGGTGGCCATGGTGCTGGCCGGCTCCCTTCCCTGGGAGCTAGAGGCGGAGGTGCTTGCCGCCGTATATACGCCATATACGGTGGTTAAGTAACGAATGGGGGAGCCTCTAGCTCCCAGAGAAATAGAGGAAAAGCGAAAAGCGTCGAGGGAGGAAGTAGTGGAAAGGTGGAGGCGAGACCTGGCGGACGCGCAGTACGGTCGATACACGATCGACGTCGTCCGCCCGGTCCTGCCGGATTGGTAAAATAGAGGATGGGGCTCCCTGACGTTCCGTCTGGTGCAGATCCTGACCGGGCACGGTTGCTTCGGTCGGTACCTGCACTGGATAGAACGCAGGGAGCCGACCGCCGTATGCCATCAGTGCGGCGTTAACCCGAACACCGCGCAGCACACTCTGTCTGAGTGTGCTGCGTGGGAGGAGCAACGTCACACTCTGGCTGCGGCGGTAGGGCAAGATCTCTCACTGCCGAGCGTGGTTGCAGCCATGCTCGGTAGTGAGGATAACTGGAATGCAATGGCCTCCTTCTGCGAGGAAGTCGTCTCGCAGAAGGAGGCGGCGGAGAGGGTCCGTGAGCAAGACCCTCAAAGTGGCCGTCTCCGCCAACGGGGGACGGGCAGGAGGAGGCGTCAGTTTGACCGCCTCCTCCCACTGTAACCGGACCAGGGAAGATGGGTCGGGGGGCCCACCTTCCCATTGCACAGGTCCAGCGGACGGAGGAGATGGCCGGTGTGTACACGGCTTTCTCCTAACAAGACGGGGCCCGGCGGCGACCCTTTTGCTGCTGGGCCAACCGCTGGGGCGGCACGATGAAGTCTATAGAGATCTCGTGCCGCCCCAACTATAGCGGAAGACGTACACCGTGGGGTTTTAGTCCGTGCGAGTCGGACATAACTCACCCTCTCCCCCGGGAGGGTGGCGTATCCATAAAGGATTTCCCCACGTTAACAAAGTTCCTAATATATTGCAGATGGTAAATCTCATTCGGCATAATGTTAGTAAATACATATCTAATATGCACGTTACACGTTACAGTAGGTGGCGTGCGTGTCGTACTTACAAATGTAGTGTTGAAAGAGCAATTCTGTAATTGTACATCTTCTCATAATTTTACAATTATTTCAGAGAATTTATAAAAACGCGTACGAAGCCGCGGGCAACAGCTAGTTCTACCTATATAAACAAAATGGCAGAGGTTTGTCGTTGTGCGTGTATCACACTAAAGCAATTGGATTGATTTTTATCAATCCGGTCTAAGTTTTAAATCCTAGACAAAAAAAAATGAAATCATCATTTTATATAAGGTTATTAAAGTTTTAATAAACTAAATTTTTATAAGCACTGCGTTTTAAATCATGTGCCTTTTCTTGTAGTAGGGCAAGCGATGTGGTTCGCATGTGCAGGAGAGGAAGTATACTGATGAAATGGTATATAAAGAGATTTTGTAAACAGGGTATATTTATGTATTAATTTTTTTATACTTTATCTCTGTACATAGACTATATTGTTAAGATAATAAACAATGTAGACGACGTCGCGTGAATCAGCTAGTTATCACATTTACAAAAAATAACTATTTATATATCATATTCATTTATGTTTATTAATGTAATTCTTGTATAACCTTATTTTAATCAATACAATGATTAATTCAAAAGATATTTTTGAAATAATTTTAAGGTTCTCTCGAAATAGTTTATATTTTAATTTCAATCCACTAAATGTACTGAGATTCGCAAAGAGTGCGTTTACTACAAGCAAAAATATTAAAATATATATACTTATTTGATTATAACTAAAAGAGTTTTTTACAATTAATTTCTATCTAGAGTATTCACAATTTCTGAATCAGAGTACTTGTCATCAATTTCTATTCTATTCAGATAGTCCGCAACGTCTTCATTGTGGATCTCGACTGAATCATTTATCGAAACTTTACGAGATCGATTAGCGGTGTTGCAGTTAAATGATTTATTTTTACTCCTTTTTTTCACTTTTCGTGGTGACAGTTGTATTGTGTCTATCGGAGATGAGTCCGACCGCGGAGCGTAGTATCTTTCAAATAACATCGGCTGCTGCTGCACACGTCCATACATCAATTCCATTTCGTGGAGAAACTCCTCGTGTCTCATTCTTTCTTCATCGCGTCGTGTCTGAAGTCGCATTGCGATATCTTCTTCATGACTGTAAATTGACGAATCAGTGTAAACTACAGACTTATAGGAAACTAGCTGTGCCCTCGACTTTGGCCGCAGGGAAGAACCTGATATACAAAACAGTGGCTAACAAAGTCAACTGAATGTATTAAATCTAATTACTATCTCCTTCTCTGTCGTACTTAAGTCGCGTCGTCATTAAAAGTACAATATACCTTTTCATAGACAGAACCGATTTGAATGAAGCAAAAACTAAATGTCACTCGAAGATATGCTTTATGGTTGTCTTAAAAATCTTCTATCATGAACGCAATGATTCGTAATCATACAAACAGACAGACAAACATTTCTAAAAATGATTGAAATGTATTTTATTACCTACTAGCGGGCTCGCCGCCCTGATAATAAACAATCTGTCTAAATTATATACCTAAACCTTACCCATTAATCACTTTAGCTACTGGTAAAAACCACATGAACATCCGTCGGGTAGTTTTTGGGTTTATTGCGAATAGACGGACAAACATGGCAGAGGACTTTGTTTTATAATATATAGTGACAGTGATCCTTAGACACCAGGAACGATGTTTATACAAAAATCTAAAAAGTACAGACACTTTTTTTTTTTTTTTCGAACTGACTACGCTATTGACCAAGCAAGGTCTTAACAGCTTCACCGGACTACTAAGGCGAGCGCTTAAGGCACTCAGCCGATTTTACTTTGACAACTAGCTCAAGGGTGCGCGGCACACCTCGGCTTTGGCTGTTGCCTGATACAAGCAATTCGCGACCTATCTGAGCTAACCTAAGCTAAGCTAACTATTCATACATATACGAGTTGTTGAAACATATATGTGTACCAAGCATACATACCTCAACAACTCCTATATATATTTCGTATCGGATAATATTCTAAACTATTTCAGTTTGATAAGGGAAAAAAATAAAACCCTTCCACCTGCATGTGTAAGCGTGTATGCGTGCACGTGTGTGGAGGTGATATGTGTAATGTTGTCGCAGTGATGTAAGATTTTGTGTCACTGTATCGCGCGAAAGTACAGACACGTTTTACATACTTATTATCAATTGCCGAATGTATGTAAGCGCGCCGCTTTAGAACGGCTGCATCGATGTAGCTATTTCTTTTTTTTGTGTGTATAATTGTTAGAAAAGTAATATGAAAGAATATGTTTAAAAAATCTCTATAGGTATACACTAAGTGACGGAGTAAGATAGAAGACCGTAGGGAGATCTTCGGCGGACCTGAGGGGATGGGCCGGGGGGCTCATCTCCTCATTGCACAGGTCCGGCGGACGAGGGGGGGCAGCCGGTGTGTACCCGGTCTGTCCCTCTATAGGTAGGAGTCCGGCGGCTCTACAAGGTTGATTAGCTTGAACGATCCCTTGCCGCCCCCACAAAACGGTATGTCGGTACACCATGGGGTTTTAGTCCGTGCGACTCGGACATAACCCACCTTCTCCCCCGGGAGGGTGGCGTATCCATAAGGGATTTACCCACGTTAAAAGAAAAAAGGAAATTCGAGGGTATTGACAGATTGACGTTCAGTTGCCATATTATTTCATCACATGGTCGTACTGTAAAGGGAAAATTTGGTTTTTCTTCGTTAGTAAACCCGTGCGAAGTCCCGTCCTTTGAGGCTCAATGACGTGAATACTATAGAACGTATATATAGGATTAGGACCATTTGATCCGGGATTTTTCAGTATTTATCTAGGTTACTTACTTTTAATATCGATTGACCCCAAGCAATTTTTAACGGCCAACGAAGCGGGCGGAAGCTTACACTTAATAAATGTATAAGCTATTAAAATGTTTAAACAAGTACTAAACGTTGGTTTAGTGAATGCGCATTTTTCATAAAACGCTGAAATATTTTGTTAATCGTACCATTTATAAAAAAAAAATTATTGAAGAAATCGTAACACAAGCAACATTTACATATTTTTTAACTTTATTACCAAAATATAAATTATTATACTAATTTAATCAGGATTTAAATTCCTTGTATAAATCTTAGATAAAAATATAACTAAGAACCACTTTCGATTTCGCACGCGTTAATTAGAATAAACATGTTAACAATAATAAACATTTTCATTAACATCAAGTGTAATATTTTTTTAAATCAAAATAATATATCTTACAATCATCCGAATTTCACCTCTTTTTTGCAAAGTAATAAATTATTGAATTACGCCTTATTGAATTAAGCCTTAATAATATTAAATAACACTCAAAACCAAATGGAACAAACACCTTATCTCAACACACTCAATCTTTTTTTTTTTTTTTAACAGGACGGAGCCCGGCGGCGGCGCTTTCGCTGCTGGGCCAACCGCTGGGGCGGCACGCTGAAATCTTTAGAGATCGCGTGCCGCCCCGACTATAGCGGCAGATGTACACCGGGGGGTTTTTAGTCAGTAGGAGTCTGACATACCCTCACGCTGCCCCCGACGGCGTGAGGGTATCCATGTAGGATTTTCCCCCCGTTACAAAAAAAAAAAAAAGATAGGTCGCGAATTGCTTGTATCAGGCAACAGCCAAAGCCGAGGTGTGCCGCGCACCCTTGAGCTAGTTGTCAAAGTAAAATCGGCTGAGTGCCTTAAGCGCTCGCCTTAGTAGTCCGGTGAAGCTGTTAAGACCTTGCTTGGTCAATAGCGTAGTCAGTTCGAAAAAAAAAAAAACAGCACACACTTTCTGAGTGTGCTGCGTGGGAGGAGCAACGCCGCACTCTGGCTGCGGCGGTAGGAGAGGATCTCTCGCTGCCGAGCGTGGTTGCGGCCATGCTCGGTAGCGAGGAAGTATGGACAGCAATGGCCTCCTTCTGCGAGGAAGTCGTCTCGCAGAAGGAGGCGGCGGAGAGGGCCCGCGAGGACGATCCTCTAAGTGGCCGTCTCCGCCAACGGAGAACAGGCAGGGGGAGGCGGCAGTTTGACCGCCTCCTCCCACCGTAGCCGGACCTAGGGAGGATGGGTCGGGGGCCCATCTTCCCATTGCACAGGTTCGGCAGACGGAGGAAATAGCCGGTGTGTACCCGGCTGTCTCCTAACAGGACGGGGCCCGGCGGCGGCGCTTTCGCTGCTGGGCCAACCGCTGGGGCGGCACGCTGAAATCTTTAGAGATCGCGTGCCGCCCCGACTATAGCGGCAGA
>MU158754.1:1062195-1076757 GCA_015888305.1 Antheraea pernyi
TTTTTTTTTTTTTTTTTTTTTTTTTTTTTTTTTTTTTTTTTTTTTTTTTTTTTTTTTTTTTTTTTTTTTTTTTTTTTTTTTTTTTTTTTTTTTTTTTTTTTTTTTTTTTTTTTTTTTTTTTTTTTTTTTTTTTTTTTTTTTTTTTTTTTTTTTTTTTTTTTTTTTTTTTTTTTTTTTTTTTTTTTTTTTTTTTTTTTTTTTTTTTTTTTTTTTTTTTTTTTTTTTTTTTTTTTTTTTTTTTTTTTTTTTTTTTTTTTTTTTTTTTTTTTTTTTTTTTTTTTTTTTTTTTTTTTTTTTTTTTTTTTTTTTTTTTTTTTTTTTTTTTTTTTTTTTTTTTTTTTTTTTTTTTTTTTTTTTTTTTTTTTTTTTTTTTTTTTTTTTTTTTTTTTTTTTTTTTTTTTTTTTTTTTTTTTTTTTTTTTTTTTTTTTTTTTTTTTTTTTTTTTTTTTTTTTTTTTTTTTTTTTTTTTTTTTTTTTTTTTTTTTTTTTTTTTTTTTTTTTTTTTTTTTTTTTTTTTTTTTTTTTTTTTTTTTTTTTTTTTTTTTTTTTTTTTTTTTTTTTTTTTTTTTTTTTTTTTTTTTTTTTTTTTTTTTTTTTTTTTTTTTTTTTTTTTTTTTTTTTTTTTTTTTTTTTTTTTTTTTTTTTTTTTTTTTTTTTTTTTTTTTTTTTTTTTTTTTTTTTTTTTTTTTTTTTTTTTTTTTTTTTTTTTTTTTTTTTTTTTTTTTTTTTTTTTTTTTTTTTTTTTTTTTTTTTTTTTTTTTTTTTTTTTTTTTTTTTTTTTTTTTTTTTTTTTTTTTTTTTTTTTTTTTTTTTTTTTTTGAACTGACTACGCTATTGACCAAGCAAAGTCTTAACAGCTTCACCGGGGCTACTAAGGCGAGCGCTTAAGGCACTCAGCCGATTTTTGTTTTGGCAACCAGCTCAAGGGTGCGCGGCACACCTCGGCTTGGCTGTTGCCTGTTCATGCAATTCGCGACCTATCAAAGCTAACCTAAGTTAAAGCTAAACTATTCATACCAATAAGAGTTGCTGAAACATATATGTGTACCAAGCATACATATCTCAACAACTCCTATGTGTATTTTGTATCGGAAAAGATTCTAAACTATTACAGTTCGATACGGGAAAGAAAAGAAAAACCCATCCACTTTATGTGTAAGCGTGTATGCGTGCACGTGTGTGGAGGTGATATGTGTAATGTTGTCGCAGTGATGTAAGATTTTGTGTCACTGTATCGCGCGAGCAGCGTACTCAAGGGCTCCACGCCGAGGGAACGGACCTAGGCTTGAGCTGCTGCCGAGGGGGGCCTAGTCTGGTGTGCGGGAGCGAAATTTACCCCCAGACCACGGCGGCGTGATCTGTGGTTACGCGGGCGTGGGCGTGAGCACGCTCTGTTTAGAGAGACAGGCTGGTACTGATCGTTCACTGCCGTTATTTCATCGGGAGGGTCGGTAAAAATATGTCGCGGACGTCTTTTACTACGCGCAGCGTTTGGTACGGGTTCGTATTTTGCGGCGGATACCACTAACGGACTGGGATGATTCGCGGCTTTTTCAAAATAACTAATCGTAAGTGATTTTACGTACGCCCAGATAGAAGGCATCTCTAGGTCCCTATGTAGATCAACTCTCCGGACGTACCACGGGGCACCGGTCACTTTACGTAAAACGTGGTTTTGAAGAACCTGCAACTTATGAAAATTATCTTTCGACATATGCGCAAAAACGGGACTGCTATATGTCATCACGGGACGGATACACGTCTTATACAAAGTGAGCTTGTGTCTGAGGGACATCTTACTCCTATGACAAAGCAACGGATGGAGGCGACCCAAAACCATAGCGGCTTTGTTTCGTACTCTATCTATATGTGACTCGAAATTTAAATGTTTATCTAATGTAACACCGAGATATTTGACCTCGTCGGCCCAAGGTATATCGGTTCCGTATAGCCTGATGGGCTCGAGGTTATTATTACGTCGTAAAGGATCGAAGAGTATCGCGGCGCTCTTATCAGGATTAACTTCTATGCGCCATCGACGAAACCATTCACCGAGTGTGCAAACGGCCTTTTCGATGCGCTTCCTAAGAAAGTCTGACCGCAAGCTGGAAGTGTAAATAACGGTATCGTCAGCATAGCAACCTACCTCGACCCGTTTAGACCGAGGTAGGTCACTGATGAACAGATTGAAAAGCGAGGGCGCGAGTATGGAGCCCTGTGGCACACCTGAGCGTATCGGGTGGGGCAGGGATAGTTCCCCATCCACTCTAAAACGGAAAGTCCTATCAGTGAGAAAATCGTGGATAATATGTATTAACTTATCGGGTACGTGATATTTACATAATTTATGGACGAGCCCTCCATGCCAGACGTTATCGAAGGCTTTGGCGACATCGAACAAAACTGCAATTGTGCGTTTCGGTTTACGTTTCGGGTCGGCATTAAAATTAGAGAAAATGTACTCCGTGAGGCGGTGTACTTGATTCGTGCAAGAGTGTTCGGCACGAAATCCGAACTGCTCAGGTGGTATTAATTTTAAATCTGTAATCGAGACCTGGAGGCGGTTCAGAAGGAGCCGCTCGTATAATTTACCTAATGTATCTAACAGGCTGATCGGGCGATAGCTATCGGGAAGCGTAGCTTTTTTGCCGGGCTTGTGTATGCCTATCACTACGGCTTTCTTCCAGGCGGCTGGAAAGTGGCCCTGGGACATGGCCGCATTGAAGATGCAGACCAATAGAGCTATGATGTGGTCAGGAAGGAGTCTCAGCACCTCGTTCCTGATTCCATCGGGACCTGGGCACACTCAATCATTCCGATATACACGTATTCATTTGTGAATCATGCAATTTCGATTGTATGGTTCACAAATGTATATATGTATGAATAGCTTAGAATAGTTAGCTAGGTCAGACGCGACTTTTTCCAGGTAACAGCCCAAGCCGAGGTGTGCGTGCACCCTTGTGTATGTTACCTAAAACCCAAATCGGTTGAGTGCCTTAAGCGCCAACCTTAGTAGTCCGGTGAAGCTGTGAAGACCCTGCCAGGTCAATAGCGTAGTAAGTTCGAGAAAAAAAAAAGACACACTCCACTTAAAATGTTTACAAAAATGTGAAACAGGTACTTTAAACTCGAATATCCAGTTTCTTTTTTACGGCAAAAACTTAGGTTGCATGTGACATGTGACTTGCTACTATGCGACATTATGTATCACACAGAACTCTATAATAATAATAATAATGGAATAAGGTTAAACAACTTGAACCGATAATAATTAAAAAAAAATGAATTTATAAGTAAAACCTGATCTATAGTTTCATTAACCTTTACAAAACTTGCTACAAAAAGGAAAACCTGCTTTTTTGCATAATTATATACAATCACGAGCTCGTATACACAGTGTTTATATTGTAAAACGGTTTTAATTAATACAGTCGTGAATATTTCCATATGTGGGTCACATGGTTATATAAATTACTAGCTGACCCGGCCACGCGTTGCTGTGGCTCAGTTATTATATCATTACAAATTGATAAGAATTTACTGTTATTGAGAATATGAGCAATAAACATCACTTAACGATTTAAATTATTTTTTTAATATATGAAACTACTTTTTGTAATTTAAATATAAAAGTTACACATAATTGATGTCGCTTACTTTTTTGTAGGCATTATCAAGCTCTACAATTTTTCTCTAGAACTCAATAATATTATATTTCATCGTTAAGGCAGCGTTCGTAAGAAACGTTTTCGTTCGATCGGTTTTTCTCCGACTTACTTTGCAAATCCGCTACCATAAAAAAGCATTTTAATTTTTCGGGTTTATATATAGTCTATAACACTCACAAATAATGTGGCTTTCTATTGGCAACGTCACAAACTCACAAACTTTATAATATTACTATAGATATAGATAAAAAATAAATATAGATAAATTTGCGGGGTGGTAGGGTTTTACAGCCCGACTGGGTCGCAACCACCATGTATATGGCGAAAAAGCCCGTCACAGTGATTCGCTTTTGCGAGTTGCGTTTCGGGATCAGCCTGTGCATATCCAGCCTTTCGCAGGCCGGCATAACAGCGGCGACCGGCGATGGATACTGTGTTTCTCAGTGGTCGCCATTGTTTTTGGATTGTACTGTGCTTACCATCAGGCACAGTGTAGTCATTTCTCCGTGCTACAATAAAAAAAAAAAGAAACGTAATATCAGTTATTTATTAGTATACGCGAGGTTATAGTAAAAGTAAACTTAAAATAAATATACTCTAAATGTATTATTAACCGACGAAAAAAAACGGAGGAGGTTCACGATTTTGAAACATTACTCATTGGTCTTACCGTGATAATATATAACCTATAACCTTCCTCGATAAATGAGCTATATAACACTGAAAGAATGAAACGACTTACAATTACTTAGGTATACTTATATTCGTTTAAGAACTTATTTATTAAGGTTAATAAAAAAAGGTTTATTTAGTATTTTTTTGTTTTTCAGTTTTTTCGGCGGTAAAATTTTTTGTTTAAAAGTTTTCATTTTAATACAATACAGTTTACTCATTTTAAGCTGTCGTCTGTCGTACCATTTAGCAAACGACACCGCACAAGTCAATTTGACTCTTTTTTTTTAATTGTACCATGGAAAAATGCCGACTAATGGTAAGCAAAGTACAGTCCAAAAACAATGGCGACCACCGAGTGACACAGAATCCATCGCCTGTCGCCGCTGTCATGCCGGCTTGCGAAAAGCCGGATATGCACAGGCTGATCCCGAAACGCAACCCGCAGAAGCTAATCACTATGACGGGCTTTTTCGCCATATACATGGTGGTTGCGACCCCTCCGGGCTGTAAAACCCTACCACCCCGCAAATTTATCTATATCTATTTTTTATCTATATCTATAGTAATATTATAAAGTTTGTGAGTTTGTGACGTTGCCAATAGAAAGCCACATTATTTGTGA
The DNA here is from genome assembly GCA_015888305.1 of Antheraea pernyi. NCBI lineage: Eukaryota > Metazoa > Arthropoda > Insecta > Lepidoptera > Saturniidae > Antheraea > Antheraea pernyi. The sequence continues at coordinate 1,067,164 of MU158754.1, forward strand.
GTGTTATAGACTATATATAATCACCCCGCTTTCGCCATTGCCTCGTTCGTTATTCAGCAAGGTGCACTACGTGCACGTGAGGTTGGCTTGAATGTCTCAAGTCTTAGATGTTATTCGACACCCCTTACACCCCAAAGGGTTTATATTAAGGGTATCATTTAAAGGAGAGTGAAAAATATGTTTTTTTGTTAATTACTTTATCTTGTTCTGAACTTCTTGCAGTAATTAGTGATCTGAAGACTTATCTCCTATTGGTTGTAATGTCAAATGTGATATGTATTTTAAGGCGTCATGAGAAAACTTGCCCGATACGAAATACATATAGTACGAGTTACTGAGGTACACATGCTTGGTACACATGTACATCTCACTAACTCATATACGTATGAATATGTAGCTTAGCTTAGTTGGTTAGATTTGCGATTTTGTGTAACCTAGTCAACAGCCCAATCCGAAGTATGTCGTTCACCGTGAGCTAGTTATCAAAATAAAATCGGCTGAGTGCCTTAAGCGCTCGCCTTAGTAGTCCGGTGAAACTGTTAGGTCTTGCTAGGCCAATACCGTAGTCGGTTCGAAAGAAAAAGGCGTCATGAGAATTTTTAGCTAATTTAAATTTAAAAGTAAAATCTCAAATTTTCGACTTAAGCGGTATTGTTTGCTAAACGACGATATGTACACTTACATATATTATATTGGGCTATACTACTTTATACTTACTTATTTTTAACAAGATGCCAAGCAGGTTTTGATCTTAATAAACGGTCTCGCTGCCTCATTTCCAATTTTCGAAGTCGGTCCTCCGAACGTCTGGCAGCTTCGATTTCAAATCTTCTCCGTACCGCTTCAGCTCTCAGTAAAGCCGCTAAGTTTGATCGACCCGTAGCATTGTTACCTCGAAGGTCTAATGCTGAATAAAACCTATCTTCCAGCTCCCTTCTACTTTCTCTAACGCTTTCTGAACTCTTACTTTCCTGATACATTTTTTGTGCAATATTTTCCATCTAGCAGGTAACAATAATAAAACATATATTCAAAATTGGCTGTGAAAAACTCTAAAAGATAAAACAAACAAGAAGTACAATGTAAATTCTTTATAACGTCGTTCGTTATGACGAAAACTTTCTACAACGTAGAGATTAATTCAATTTGATGGTTTACCACAAAACCATTCATCTGTTTTCTGCTCTGCGTATAATGAATACTTTTTATAACGAAAAAATTGGTCGGTCCCTTGGAATTAGTTATAAAGAATTTACAGTATACTTAAATACTCTAAAACATCACACGATGAGCTAAAGTATGCTAATGTTTTATCTTAAACTAGTTTCTGTCCGCGACTTAGTCCGCTTGAAATCGTTACTTTGGACGATTGCTAACAGGCGGCGGAGGCTCTCAAAAGGAAAAAAAACATTCTTCGTTGGTCCTCCGCTCCTATTGGTCTTAGCGTGATATAGCCTATAGCCTTCCTCGATAAATGAGCTATCTAAAGCTGAAAGAATTTTTCAAATCTGACCAGTAGATCCAGATATTACCCCCTACAACCTCACAAATTTTACCTCTTTATAATATTAGAACAGAAGTATAGATTAAAATATAATAAAAGGAATAATAAATAAACACATGGTCTTGGTCTGTCATGTAGTGGATTTTATTTTTGATTCATAATCTCGTGTTCCTTGACTCTATATTGTGTAAAATTGGTGGTGTTTTATGTAGTATAGTTTGTTTATTGTGCATAAGTGAAGTGAATGGAAAATAATACCCACGGACCATGAGTTCTGAGATGCCACAAAAATTCCATGGAAAGTTCTAAAAAGATGGCCACCATCTTGTTAGTTCATTATAATTATATCAAGAAAGTTGTAATATCGATACTCACTTGACAATGGCAGTAATAGTCTACTAGAAGACTGGTTGCCAAAAATAAAATAGAAGAAGAAATAAACACATTCTCTAATAACAAATTATAATTCGTGTACATGAAGATGATAGAAAAACAATGATAATCACAGTCACACAGTTGCTGAGAGCTTTGCAGACCAACGTGAGAGCGTTGACTACCTATAGATCTTGGATATATCTGTAGACTTCTTCCTTATGACCCCATAATGCTTTATGTTTACTTAGCATTAGATATAGTGTCGTGTTTACTCGTGCAATTATAATAAATTATAAAAACTACTACCATTTTTAACCGACTTCGAAAAAGACGGAGGTTACTACGTTCGGTTGTGTGTGTGTGTTTTTTTTATGTATTTTAATCGATATCTCCGTCAATTGTGAACCGATTTTAATGAGTCTTTTTTTATTTTTTATTTAAAAAAAATATTGATATTCGCGCTACCTAATAATATATTTGAAGTCGATGCCAACCTACATTTCAATTTTGTTGCAAATAATAAAATATTTATACGTATACATCATGGGACACGAGAGTGGACCAAAACTTTGTGTGTAGATGATATGAATTTAGGTTGGCATCGACTTCAAAGTTTTTAGTTACCTTATTAGTTTTTCACATCAAAGGCGGTTTATTATTTTTTGTAATTTTTTTTAATATGAATAAAATCATCAATTTAAAAAGTAATGCATACTTTCTTAGCGGCTCTATCTGCTGTATTCAGACGAAACGGCTGAGGACTAGTGGTTATTAAGCAATCCTTTGAACAGTTATCTCTTTTCTTTCGTTCTTTTGTCGGGCTAGAACATCTTTGCTTATGTGACGACGTAACGGAATTGTAAGCAGGAGAGGGATCTATTGGCAGATCACTATGAGCTCCGGGCGTCGATAGTCGGCTAGGATTTCGTGCTGCCATATTACCTGGATAACTCGCACTACGTAACATTTCTTCTGCTCTAATACGTTTATTCATTGATCTACAAGCATCAAATAGATTAAGTTAAAAAAAAGTGTGTGTGTACTAATGTACACGCGATAGAAGTTATACTTCTTTGGCATAACAAGATAAAAATCTTTTCAAAAATTTTACCTTTCGCCTTAATCTGCGTTTGTAGAAAAAACGACACTAACAATAGAAAAAAGGTATTTAATACATTTAAAGTTTTAATACAAACAACAAATCCAAAGAAACAAAATGTTGTTTATAGCCAACTTCAGGGTGTCGGTTTTTCGTGACGGTGTGCGCGCGCATCGTAAAAATTTACTCTCATAATTTTTCCCTAGCGCGCCCAACGAAGTATTACTACAAAAATAATCATTACATAGTATGAAACAAAGTTCTCTGCCACGTCTGTCTGTCTGTTAACAATAAACTCAAATACTACTAAACACATTTTCATACTGTTTTCACCAGTCGATAAAGTGATTCATGAGAAAGGTTTTAATATCTATATCATTTGTCAAGTTTTTGTGTAAATTAGTTGAAATACAACCATAATCGATGGACATGTCGGAAAAAGAAAAGCCGCCTTGGACTTTTCCTCGAAAACGCTGCCTTTTGAGATATAAGAAAACAATATCCGTGTTATTACAAAAAAGTTAAATACGTATTAAATACTTGGTTTAAAAAAGTTTCCTAATAAATGCACCGCGCTCGCCCGAGGCAAATTCGCGTTATCCTTTTTCACAAGTCTAACTAAAGCGAGACAAAAGAGCAAGATGACGAACATTTAGCGACCGCGGTGTATTTAATACGAGACCTTTTTAAAGCCAGGGTTGAATACGTATTTAACTTTTTTGTAATAACGCCGTACATGTTGGGATACTCCCTTTTTATATATCTACAAAGAAGTCTGTGATCTTCTATCTTATATATCTATGTTTTAAGGATAAGCCACTATTCTCATCATATATTCTAAAAAGGATACATACAATTCGAAAGCAATTTAGACGGACACAGTATTAATAATTATCAAGTTAAATACGTTAGTTACGAGTACATTAAGCATTTCATGCACAATAATCCTTATATATATAATTCTTCTATCCGTTTGTATGTGACTGAACTCGTCCTAGACGGTTGGACAGATTTTGATGAAATTTTTATTGTGTTCCATTGGATTAGACTAAGGTTTAGATTCATAATTGAACCCGCTAGGCTGCCCTGTGTTCGGATAGTAGGGTTTTTTTATTATGACGGTGGGACAACGTCTGCCGGGCCCGCTAGTTATTATATAAAAGTTTGAAATTTTCTTATATTATCATTTACCAGTTATATATACGTGAAAAAGTAGACTATGTGAAAATAATTGGTCTTATCCTTTTACGACGATATATTCTTATTTTTACTTTTCTTTTTTTTTTTTTTTAGCACGGCAAAATGACTGCACTATGCCTGATGGTAAGCACAGTACTATCCAAAAACAATGGCGACCATCGAGTGACACACTATCCATTGCCGGTCGCCGCTGTAATGCCGGCCTGCGAAAAACTGGATATGCACAGGCTGATCCCGAAACGCGACCCGCAAAAGCGAATCACTATGACGGGCTTTTTCGCCATATACATGGTGGTTGCGACCCAGTCAGGCTTAAAAACCCTACCACCCTGCAATTCTAATTTCCCGTAGCTTCTTTTACTACCTCTAACTAGTTGTCATCTTCAAAATTTAATAAACTTAAAAATCAGTCGCCGAACACTTACAGTTTATTCAGATAACTAACTTGAGTACCATCTCCTCTTCTGGTTTAGCGTTTTACCGCTATACGTGGTGTATATGTGTAGGTGGCTATTGCTACTTAACATTAGACTAAATTGTAGTCCACTACCGTACTCCAGTGAAGCTGTTAAGACCTTGTTAGGTCAAAGAAATCTACATAAATAAAATTATAGAGGTATGCCGTTATGCGTGCATCTCTCAAAAACTAAGTAGGTGGATAAATTTTGATCAATTGATTTATTAGATAGAAACTTGCTTTTTACCTTAAAAAAATATTATCACGACATATACAGTTATTAAAGTTTTAACAAATCATGATTGCGCTTATGTTTCTACCTCTGTACATAAGATACATTGTCAAAATTATAAACAACACAAACGAAGTTGTGGTTATTAACTAGTCATAACATAAACACGAAATAGACATACGTCGATTTTTCTTAAATTCGGAGTTATGCTACACCAGACCCTGCCTATGAACCATTTTATATAATTATGTTATACCTGAAAAATTCCGCTTCTTTCTTCTTATCATAGAAGTAATTAGAAAAAAGGTTCCTGGGCACCGGTCGAGCTTTAAATTTTTTCTTTTTTTTACTTTTCGGCATCATAAGAGCAGCACGGTCGCACAAGCCGCCAAGACCCTTTTCTTCCCTTTTTGTGAAACTGAACGGTTTCATTTGTGCCCTCAATTCTGCTTCGCTATTTATTTTTGTTATAGCTCTCCTGCGATTACAGATATTAATTACTTTTTTTTATCAATTTCTTATTTATGGTGCACAAATGTGATAAGAAAAAAATTCATTTATGGAATATATCTGCTATAAAAATAATGTCGAACTCATTAACGTACTTCATTTATAAACTGGTTTGATATAGTAGAACCTCGATAAGGTAAAAACCTCCATAACTTCAAAAAATAATCTGCTCCCTTCCCATCAGAGCCTAAAACCTGTATTATTTAAAATACGCACTCTCGATAACTTAAAGTAATAATTTCAATATTAGCTCTCACTTACTTAAAGAAACGTTTCGATGAGGTCTGCATCAAAACCTGTCTGCCAATGAGTCATTTCGAATGAATGTACAAAACAAAAACATTCTCGAAATTTATTGATTGCATGTGTTTACAAGTTAAATTGTTAACACAAACAATAAGTATACAATCCCCTATTGTTTTTTTTTATTCCTAAAATGTTGTATATGCGGTGGTTAGAACAGTGACTTACTTGGATGATTAGTTGGTGATCACTGTCCAGGAAACTGTGATGTGTGATAAAAGTTACATAAATAAAATGAGTTCAAAACGAAAATTAGAAAACTTCGAGAAACGACATGATTTGGGTTTCAAGAAAGTGTGCCGCGAAAGTGCGAGTATAACATAAACTCTTTATAAGTTAAAAACTGTATACCTTAAACTATTTTGTGTTTCCCTTGGATTTTAACGTGACGAGGTTCTACTGTATTATGATTATTTTTAAACTACAAATATATCTGTAAAAATACCTATATTGTAAAAATTTTAAGACACATGCAAAGAAAAAAGCGAAATCTAAGGCTAGATAGTAGGAACACATTCACCTTAATAATACAAAGAATTAATATTAGACATATCTTAGTGTTTTATTAACACGCGTTCTCTTAAATTGTACTAAAGAAATATAAAATTGTGAGACCATCTACAATTATACAAATGCTCTTTAAAAACAATTGTAAGTACGACACGCACGTCCCTTACAGTAAAATATAACGTATAGATTAGATATATAAATATTAACAGTGTGGCAAATGAGTGCTCTACTTACACTGCACAATGGAACCAATGAAATGACTTAAAGATAGACTTAATGATATAATATTCCCATATTATCAACAAGTAATACGTTTATGGTCTAATATCTTATTAGAAAGACCCTTCTATCTTTAAAATTACTATCAATAATTATAATGTTGAATTGTAAAATTGAAATATTGCATAAATATAAATCGAGATATAAAACCTTATATCTGTTTATAAGCAGTTTATAATATTTGACAATTTCATTAAAATAAAAAGGCCGCCACGATGACCAAAAAGACAATATATTCCAGAATACATACATACAGATATTTGAATTTCAATTATATTTATTCTTGGAGTCCAGTACAACGCACGTCTTACGCACATGTTTACAGTGAACAACATTTTTTTGCTAACTTTCATCTAAAATAGAATAACCTAAATTACTTTTTATACGGTCAGCTATCTGGCAGTGAAAGTCCCGTGAAAATCGGTCCAATCGTTTTGGAGATAGCATCGCGGACAAAGCCACGATTAACAGCTAGTCTAAAATAAAATAGACTTTTATAATGTCCGCTATATGCCGGTGAAAGCCCTGTAAGGGGTTATCCATAAATTACGTCATACGAATTTCATGGTTTTTTGACCCCTCCCCCGTCCTTGTCACAGCTGGTCACATATGTGAGACAAAGTGTGACGTCACATATTTTGCAATATTACATTTAAAAATTATTGAATTCAAACAGCAGGTTCAAAATGTCATCTTTTTCATCAATGCATGAAATACGTTAGAGAAATTCGATCAAATTAAACCTTTTTTTAAATATATAATAGGAGGCAGACGAACAGGTGTATCACCGGATGTTAAGTGATCACCGTTGTCCATAGACACTAGCAACACCGGGGGAGTCGCAAATGCGTTGTCAGCCCGTGTTTGGGAGTAGTGGTGAGGGGAGAGGAGAGGTGGGCCCCCGACGCTGTCACTGATTCAACGAAACGAAACAATGCAAGCACTATTGCTTCTCGTCGGCGTTTCTGTGGGTCGGGTGGTATTACCCAGGGCGAGCGGACCCATTCATGCTGAAACCAGTAATAGCTTCAACGTGGCTCTACCACGTTCAAAATCGAACTCTAATGGATTTTATTATCTTTTTCAATTTAAAACACATTACTAACACAAATACTCATCTTCTGATTTTAAACAAACACAAAAAAAATACAGTTTTAAAAAAAATCCACATATTTTTCGTTTTCATGGATGTCATAAAATAATCACATAATTAACACGAATGTGACCTCACCTTAGTAACGAAATATGGACACGCAATAACGAAAATTGCTAACTTGAAAATGAATAGCGTGACCATTTAATGACAAATTTCATTTAAACGTAGCGGAAAAAGTAAATGCTTTCAACCTTGAACTCACCGATTCCCGCCTTATAATTCGATTGTATAGTGGTGCTATTTCTCCAATTTATTTCTACTAATAGTTGTCCAGAGGTCCAATTCGATCGTATTTTATTTATTTGTATGTAATTGAGGTTCTTTCGTCAAAGTGTGTATGCGTCGTCGTGAAACTTTATGACCGCTCTGGAATCGTTGCGCAAAACATACATTTAAGTAAAGATGCGTATCATGTCACATGTGTAATATCGAGTCAACTTAGGGATAAATAAATTTCAATTTGAGATTCTTGAATAATATTTGAACTTTATATTATATTAAACACTTGATTATAAATAACACGGCTAACTTGCGGCTATATTCAGAGCGGTCAAAACGAGTGACGGCGATTGTACCAACATAATAATTAATATATACATTTTTAATTCCGTTCTATTACGTTAGCTGCAAGTGTATACAAATACATCATTATGCATTAATCTTCAATATATCTCGTAGTCTGGTGAAGCTGTTAAGACCTTGCTAGGTCAATAGCGTAGTCAGTTCGAGAAAAAAAATCAATTTATTGCAGTACATCTATACTAATATTATAAAGAGGTAAAGTTTGTGTAGTTGTAGGGGGTAAATCTCTGGATCTACTAAATCGATTTTGAAAATTATTTTAGCAATAGCAGGCCAAGTTATTCGTGAGTATCATAGGCTATAATTACCCAATTATGCTGTCGTTTTTAAGTAAATTTGGCAAAGAAATTTGATAGATGTAATAAATAAAAGAAAAACATAAAGACACATATATTCCTTATATACATAATAGTTTGGTTTAACGTTGATCTTTAACAAAGTCTATTGTTTTTTTTATATGTACAACATGCGACTAAAATCAATTATCTGCGTGGTACGACATTTGCACCCGATCGGACAGAAGCATCTATATAACAGGTAAAAAGTACAAATTATTTATACATCCCAACCATATAACAGGCTCAGTTCTATTTATGAGGTAGACTGTACTGTATTTACTATCTTATAGTGGAGGGAAAATCCGGCGAGAGGGACCATAAAATGCGGGGGAGCGGGCTTGAATGTGGTTCAGTCACTTGATTTCTTTCAACTCCATTGATTGCGGTGTTTCTTATAAGGAGAGATGTGGACTATAATTTTGCGAGGGAAAGGGTATTACGGGAAACACGCTCAATCGTAAGATCCAAGGGTATATAATCGAATGAGCTAGGTGATAGAAACATACACACTTACTTGGCAGAGGCTGATCATTGGTTTCAGTAGGTATTGCGTCCGTATCCAGTGAGTAGGCGGGTCACAAAAAATGTATTATCACTCGCGGCGTGCTTTGCGTACTTGTTCGTGACACAGAGCGTTCACGTCTCTTTCGCGGCACATACCATAGTGGCGACGCGGCCTATCTCCTCCTCTCTCTAGCGGTATGCCAAGGAAAAAAGGATCATGGCGTGGGGGAAATCAGGAGTTGTCCTCGCGGGTTACTTCAAAACTAACTGCCTAATATAATAACTACCATATCTATATATTAATATATGAAGCCTAAACTTTGTATCCCTTTTTAACGGAATTGCGCGAACGGATGAACGTGAAATTTGGCATAGTTAAAGTTTATATGTAGGAGAAGTGCAGTAAGCTATTTATTTTATATAAAATGCATTAGAAGTACATTAAATTAATTAAAATATGCATTACTCACACTAATGCTTCAATTTTACACAACATATACACACATGTAAATAAAAAAGACATTTTCACATCTGTCAATAAAGGA
>MU158754.1:1076982-1157976 GCA_015888305.1 Antheraea pernyi
AAGCATATCGGACTGGTTTTCTTCTACTCTAGGCCGACAAACAGAATCTCGATTTTTTAGAGCTGCTGCAAAGTCGGCATTACTTTCACAAAGCTCTAAATTTTTTTATGTTTTCTAGTCACTACTTTTTGATCCAGTGGTCCCGAGACAGGAATTTGGATGGGTGGGATGACTTGCCCCATGTCCGCTCTGGTTTTCTGTAACTTCTGTTACAGAACTTATCGAGTTAAGGTGATAATTTTCAAGATCGGCAACATAACAGCGACACACCTGGTGTTGCAGTTGTCCATAGGTGATGGTAACCATTTAACATCAGATGGGGCGTCTGCCTGTTTGCTGCTCTTTGGCATAAAAAAATAAAAATAACAGCGAATTAAGATACTTAAGTATATTTTTAATTTATCTAAAGTCAATAACAATTATTTCGTGCACTTAAAAAATAATCGAATAAGATCACTTATCTTTTCCACCCTGTGTACAAGTTTAGTGTTCTGCGGAACGACCTAGCAATATTTAGCCAGTTATTAGTTGGGTAACTATAACAAAATTCGAACTTACTTTTACGTACTCGGACTCCAGTTGTATTCTTGACGTTGACGACATAGCAATTTTCGAAAAAAAAATATGAGTGTCGCTTTCTGTTTCATAATTTTTATTTGCAATTCTTCCACTTTACCTTCCATATTGTCACCATTTTCAAACTTTCCTATAAGCTACTAACTTCTTCTTCTACATTTTCTTTTTTTACACCTCATACATAGACTGCATTGTAAGCTTCATATAGTTTACGATAAAGTTTACCTAAATCACTCGTTTTGTTCATTTTAAATTTGTTTCGTAAGTTAAAAACATAAAATACCAGAACTAAAAAAAGTACATCGTTTAATCCGCGAAAGTCAATTCTTCTAATGAATTAGAAACAAAGAAATAACCGCTAGCCCGACAAAACAATTTGAATCTTAACGTTTATTTACACACATAGGAGTGCAAATGTTATTGAGTATTTCGTTAATAGTGCAAAGTTCATGTTTTAACGCGTGGATTTGGAAATGTGACGTCACAAAATGTAGGACCCTCCTACCCCCTTGTCACACAATGTCACACTTCGTCGACCCCCTCCCTCCCCATAACGTGTGGCGTCATTTATGGACGGTCCCTAATCCTAATCGAACATTAATAAAGTTAAACTCTTATCGTGTATGACAAACAATGGAATAATTTATCGGTAAACATGGGAATCCAGAAAGTTTAATAACAATATGTTATATTTATACCAGTGTTTATAAAATAATTACTAACAAATGGGTTTTTCATGATGGTCATCTGTTTACACTCACACGGATAGATGGTACTGAAAATTTTTTTCTTGAACATTATTGTCACAGGAAAGAAATTTTATTTTATTAAAATGAATAGATAGGTCTCATTAAGCGATAAATTTTCGACCAAAACTGTTAATAAATAAAATTTCTATCCTTAATATTTTAGTTTCTACGGATCTTTGAAATTTGAATTTGTAATAATATTGTTTTTTTTTTTGCGACTTAAGTATCAAAAATAGAATAAAAATTTAAATAGCAATTTTTGTTTTCTGAATATTGTTGAGTCTTGAAGTAGTTGTGTTCAGGTTTGTGAATCTACGATCAAAGTAATTAGTTGAGGTGTTTGCAATTACCATACTATGTTATATTTATACTGATTTTATAAAGAGAGGTAAAGTTTTGTTTTCTGGGAATCCTTGGACCGCTTGGACGTGCACTGCTCGAACAGTTTCAAATAAAAAAATAGAATTTATAACAAAAATATTCATTACTTTTACAATAAAGTCCGCGACACCATATATCTAAGTTCAGTATATCAATCAAAAAGATGGTTTATATGTCAAAAGTAGAATAAATTTTACAAGATTAAGATAGGATGCAGATTTCACGTATACTTTACAAATTCTTATAAAACAAACAAGTAAATCAAAATGGAAATTTAATGTAGATAAAGTTTAGTTTTCACTCTATGGTAATTGATGAAATTTGTCAGAAGATAATGCGAAATATAAACTATAAGCACGCAAAATTATTTCATTGTCGCTGCCGCTGGCTCTACGCGAGTATTGAACGGGCGCGAAGGTAAGCGGCACAGGAACAACCCAAGAGATAATGGGAAGACATTTATCGGCAATATATGCAGGTTATTTTTTGTCTTAATTGGACACGATAGGCGATGCTCTAAATGGGTTCTAGGCTTATTTTAAACGATTTTCGACATACCTATTGGGAATATGTTTGTGTGAGTCCCTAGATTGCATTCTACAACCTGTTTTACATCTGTGACAACATGTATGCAAAATTTTATGATGATCAGTTAAGGTTTACTGGTTAAGGATAATTGGTTGTTAAGGCGTTATAGCGTAGCAATCAACAAACATATTCGCATTTATAACATTAGTAAGGAGTCTTCGATCAATTTTTATAATGAAGCAGGTGATACAAAATTGTAAATAGTCTCCAAGAGTTTGATTTGATAACGAAAAGTATGTAGTTATCAAAAAAGCAAAAAAAAAAACTGATAAAAGGCATACACGAAAGTCTGGAAAAGAACAATTACATTAATTACAATTACAAATATGAGTGACTATATTAAAATATAGCAACGATTTTATTACGCAAACTAGTTTGGAAGTGTACCAATAAATATATAAATCATAATTTTACAGCAGTTCACTATCTACATTCGTAATACATAAAATAAAAGCAAAGCAGAAAAATCTAAAAATAAGCATACAGGCAGTGTACAAATTGAACCTCATTGCTTGATCTTCAAGGATTTTATCATACAGCGGAATCCGAGATTCAATAGGCACCGGTTTCACTCTGAACTTCTTCTGTTCAAATCTCTTATTTAACATATCTTCAGAAAGTGATTTACTTAGACTCCTAAGATCAGTAAGTGCTTTCGTTTCTTCATCCCTAAATAAATGTAAAACATTATATTAATAAACAAAGAAACTACTAAAAACCAAACTGACTTAAAAAAAACTATTTTAAAACAATGCTCCAAAACGTCGTTGACCATAATCAGATACCTACATAGTATTGGATTGTCATAAACCTACCAATATACCTACCTACCTACCTACCAATATCGCAATCACTATATAATATATATTCGATTTTAAGTAGATACCTCGGTTATCTTCGAAACCCGATCTACTGCTAATGAAATTAAAATGACACCACTTGAAAATATCTCCTTCCCAATATAAAAAAAAATATCTAAATAATAAAGGTAACAAACGTATAAAAAAGGCAAATGGAAAACCTCCTCCTTTTTGAAGTTTATTAAAAAAGGAGTGACCGTAGGAAAATATACTTAAGAAACATACTATCAAGAAATAAATTAGCGTGAAGAACAAACAAGACATTATTACCAGGACAAACAAAATTGGAGTCTTATTCTTTAAACTCTCTTCTCTGCGTTATAATTATAAAGAAGAGTAAAACTTATTTCTATGATTTTTAATATTTGACGTGACTTCGTAAAAAAGTAAAATATGATATATGTTTGTGATAATTCAGTATAGAGGAAAAGTTTCAACAAGATATTTTTTTTATTTTTTTTTATTGTAGCACGGCAAAATTACTGCACTGTGCCTGATGGTAAGCACAGTACAATCCAAAAACAATAGCGACCACCGAGTGACACACTATCCATCGCCGATCACCGCTATCATGCCTGCATGCGAAAAGCTGGATATGCACAAGCTGATTCCGAAACGCGACCCGCAGAAGCGAATCACTATAACGGGCTTTTTCGCCATATACATGGTGGATGCGACCCAGTTAAGCTGTAAAACCCTACCATCCCGCTTCCGCCATTGCCTCGTTCGTTATTCAGCAGGGTGCACCACTTGCAGGTGAGGTTGGCTAGGATGTCTCAAGTCTTAGATGTTATTCGACACCCCTTACACCCCAAAATCAATAATTAATTTTGGGGTGTAAAAATTAATATTTTAATAGAAAAATCCAATCAAGTTTTGCTTACCTTTCGGTCATTTTAAATGGTTTAGTTATTGTGATGCTCCTACGTCTTCTCAATGGTGATACATTTCGAATTGTCCTCAAAGGACTCGAAGGCATACTCTTAGTTTTAAATTCATCAATATCAAATTTCATTTTATTTACACCTCCTTCAAAAAATTTACCAAACTTTTTATCAATTTCATCTTTAGATTCAATCTTAGTATCATGCCAAGATATAGAGCACGCGGAATCATTTCGTTTCGGACGGTCAGACTTCAATTTATTTAATTTACACATAGATGTCGGTACCGATGTGGTCTTTAATTCATTACGTGAAATTTTAACATCATCTTCGATATTATTTTCTGTTTGGAATTGCTTGGAACATATTTTAGAATTTCTTCTTTTCGTTGTAGAATCTTCACAAAAATTACTGTTGACCTTTTGAAACCGCTTTTGTTTATTATCGGCAATCTTTTTTGATCTTAGACTAAATGGCTTGTTATTGGGTAACTTACATATTGTAATATCGTCACTCTTAACCGAATCTAGTAATCCATCACACAGACCGTCAATATCTTCTAACGGTATCCCTAACATAGCTTTTCTCTTCTCACGTAATTTATTTAGAATTGAATAAAACTCTTCACGTGGTAAGTGATTAATATCATTATAGTCAGGGATACTGCAATAAAAATCTTTTAATTTCTTAGAGTTCAAATCTAAATCAGTCACTATCACTGAACAAGTAGAACAAGATCCTACTGAACTTTGTGCAGTCGAACTTGTTTTCACTCTCTCGTATTCCGTCTTTGGCATCTTACTTATTGGATCAACTGGAACATTAACACATGAATTTGTAAAAACACTACTGTAATGGTTCATTATGAGTATTATAATATATTAATAACATCATTTTGCTACATTGTAAAAAATAGATAGCTATCCCATTGTTTGTAGTTTAATTCCATGGAAACCTATTCTCATTACATGTACACCTATATACAATCCTCGCCAGTTGATTACTCAGAACATGTTATGCAGAACATAAACAAAGGTAAACAAAATAAATACATATTGTATTATATGTGTAAATCGAGACAACTTAACCATAAATAAATGCCAATTTTAGATTCTTATAATAAAGATTTAGCTTTGTTTTGTGTTAAATTCTTGATTGTATTACGCACGAGCCCGAATTTATGAATTATGAAATTTATGAATTTACGATTATATTCAGAACTAACTGTGCCCGAGACTTCATTTTCGTTAAAACTTATGTAAAAAACCGCGATTAATAACGTCATCTCAATGTATTAAGTCCATTTACTTATTTACTTTTCTCTCGAACTTCGCTCGAGCACTCATTCAAATTACAATAACTTTTCATAGAGTGGACCGATTTTAATGAAACAAAGACTAAGTTATACTCGAGGATATACTTGTGAGGTTTTATTATGAATCCAGTACTTTAGCTGTAATGCGTGTTCATACAGATAGACAGGCATTTCCAAAAATGATTGTAATATATTTTAATACTTATTCCTAGACACCTACAACAATTTTTTTCAAGAAAATCTCTAAAGAACAGACACATTACATTTACATTCTTATTATATTGACAGATTGCCAAAAAGTATAACGAGGACTAAGTAATATAATGTTGTTATTGTACGTATCATGTTTTTATTAAAATTACCTAATATCGCAGTACACCAAACTAACGTTAAATAATAAACAACTTTGCGCTCATCTATGTTAATATACTTTTTAATTCGTAGATATATTTTTATTGCCTTACCTACCAATTAAATGTACCAACACTTCGTTATGGCTCCATCTGATCAATATTCAATAACTATATTAAAAAACAATTGAGCCGTCACGGGACGCCTGGCAGATGTGAAACATGGAAATTGTTCGAATCGAACGAATCTCAAATTACACTATAGGTATGCGAGCTCAGTGCGGCAAGAGAGATTGCGCACAGTTGCTTACGCATGGCATCGCGTCGCCACGTCTCACACCCTCGCCACGCCAACAATCAGGTTTACCCGCGCCATACTTAAACTAGATTAAACGAAAAACCCAGATATTAAATTTAATATCCTACTTTACGCTGCATTAGCTATACTTCTGAATGAAAAGGAAGACGAAATAATTTTAACGTAACATCGTCTTTTATTATAAAGCTAGTGAATGTATCTTTATTTGTTTATCCATTTTCTATAAGTATAAATATAAAGTTTAGATTGTTTACCGACTTTGAAGCATGCGACATACAATTGACATATATGAGAAGTATTATTTTTCTAAAATCAAACCGTACACTACTGAAGACTTGTCCTGTATTCCTCAATAGTCAGAACGAAGCCAAGACTTATATAATTGACATTGTTCAAAACTCGAACATTACTTCTATGGGAATAAATAATATTCCAAAAATTGCATAGTATTAAACTTCTATTAGGTGTAATCAGAATTATCACTTTAGTTAGATTATACAACTACGAATTGCTTTCTTTGATTCCTTTTACTAGTAATGTAATCATTATGTAACCATGGAGCTACTATGGAGCTATGAGCATGGTACTTTGATGTGAAACATCTATAGAGGCGGGTCAGGCCAACTATTCGAACTTCGAAAATTCGAAGTTAAAAAAAATAATTATATATGAAATTATAAATTAAATTATATATCAATATTGTAATTACTTATAGACAAAGTAAAAATTTAATATCGGTTTGTTGTCTAGCATTCTTATGTGTTAAAATATCCATATTTCCAGATTTTTATATATCTTAGGTAAATTATCTGTGATAGACTCTGTCATCTATGACATGTTTTTTTTTTCTCGAACTGCCTACGGTCTTCACAGCTTCACCGGACTACTCGTCTATGATAACAGATAAACTTGGAATTTATAGTCCTCGTAATCTTTTTGTCAGCTTTTAATATAGCCGTAAGTTCGTGCTTGCGCAAAATATAGTCAAGAGTTAATATAAAACTTGGTTTTGTTATATTATGGAAAACTAAAATTTGCATTTATATATCCTTATGTATATCTTAATGCTATATATATAATATGATACATATAAATATATAAATGTGTGTTGTAATCAAATAATACCAATAAAAATGTGTAAATATCCAGAGCGGTCAAAACTCTGTGCAAGTTTACCGGCTTGGGGAACCTCGCTCCTAACAAATTAAAGTAGTAAATAAGTGGGATGAAATTTTCTAGAGGATTTATATTTTTAGAGGTATTTTAGGATTTTTTTTATTTATATGTGTAGCTACCGAGTATGTCATCCTCTTTGGCAGGCTGAAACTTTTGTAAATAGAATGTCGTTAAAACAAATGAATGATAGCGTCTCTATAAATACCTTATATGGTCATATTAATAAACAGTCTATTTTACGCATTCCGAGTTTTATTATTACGCTGTTCGTGTCAGTTTACAATCTTATAGTAGTGAGCCCGAAGCTCCTACATATGTATAGACCCTGACATAACTTAATCCAGCTGATAATATATGTTGTCATGGTTCCAATAAAACAGATTTCATTATTTAGAGGGCAGCTATTAAATTACGAATCAAAATATTTCAAAATCAAACCTAAAAAAAGTAAGGCTGATTAAAAAAAAAATGTTTTGCTGTATTTTATTAAACAAAATTAATCGGCATTTCTAGATGTCTGTCAACTACAGTGTAACAACTTTACGTTTTTTTTTTATTGTAGAGGTTTTTTTAGTGGTGATTTTGACGGATTTTCCACTCAACCTTTAGAGGTAAATATGCTTTGAGAGTTGGTAACTCAGTTAGACGAGGATTGTAAATAAAATTTACTAGTCTGTGGACTCGGAGTTTTTGGCGGGATCTTAGTCTGTCATGTAGTGGATTTTATTTTTTTTTCATAATCTTGTGTTACTTGACTCTATATTGTGTAAAATTGGTGGTGTTTTATGTAACCATGAATTCTGAGATGCCACAAAAACTCCATGGAAAGTTCTAACAAGGGAGCCACCATCTTGTTAGAATATTGAATGAATTACTCGACAATGGAAATTAACAAACACTCTGGACAAACATGGTACGCTACTATTAACAAGGAGATTAAGATAAAAAAGTTGGATAAAAGAATATATTATAGAAGATTTGGCGTTTATGCCTTTACACTAATTTGGACATAGAGAAGATTTGGCGCGTATGCCTTTACATTAACATGTATATAGAAGAAAACTGACTAAAGAATACATAAGTACTACCTATATTGACAACTTCAGAATTGGCAGTATGGATTAATTCCTTCGCCTGTCCTATTGGACGAATATTAAAGAAGAAGTCTGTGGACTCCAATAATCTATGAGTATTTGAAAAACAAATACATGCAGTCTAGCATAGCAACCAATATATATAAATTTCGTCTTTATTTTCTTCTACTATCTACAAATTTTGTACATACTCTGTACCTACGAATTTTGTTTTCGAAATTTGTGAATAAAAAGAAATTAGCAAATATTATTATTAGAACTTTACATACTGCATAGTATTTTAAACAGATTAGTCGTTCCCGCTTCATAGTTATTAATAATGTTATATAAAAATATTAACCGTATTTTCTCTAGAAATACGAAAATATTACAAAATGTAATAAATAATCGTGCTTCAAGTACTGAGAACGATGGAAAACATAGAGGAAATTACGATGTCATCATCGCTGGAGGTGGAATGGTTGGTTGTACATTGGCCTGTGCTATGTGTATGTAATGTTTATTTTCTAATTTCCTTTTCGTTTCAACTGTATAGCATTTAGAGTCAAATATAATAAAACATGACGCTCTTTGAGACTATGTTTGGTACATATCTTTATATATAAATTTCTTCTGTACGTGTGTATGTCACTGAACTCCTGAACGGCTACACCGGTTTTGATGAAATTTTGTGTGCGTGTTCGAGTGGATCCGAGAATGGTTTAGATTCACAATAGGATCTGGTAGGTAGGGAGCTGTGGTTGAATTTTAGTTTTTTTTAATTATCAAGGCAGGATAAAGTCCACCGATACCGCTAGTCTATACATAATGTTTTACTGTGGTACCAATTGAAGCACTATTGTTTAGTCTGAATTTTATTAGAAGTTGGTCGATTTTAATAATTTTGTTGTTTTAATAACCTTCCAGTGACTGTAGTTGTATAGTGGATAAAGCATAAAGTAGACAACGGTTCAAAAAATTACAAAATTGAGTTAAGTATTAAACCATAATCAAACACAGCTTAATTGCTCGATATATACTCTCACTTAAATCATTTTCTTAAGTATTAACATAGAATAACATTTAAGTTTAATAGGAATCTTAAATAAATCACATAACTTAGCATAAGATTAAACCATATAACTTGTATTCATATATCTAAATATAATAACAACAAATAATTATATTTCAGCTAAAGACTCCTTGCTATCGAAACTGAAAATATTACTATTAGAAAGCAGTCCAGATATAAAATTTCAATTGAAACCAGTGTATAGCAATAGAGTAGTGGCACTCAGTCAGAAAACCAAATCGTTAATGATGGAATTGGATGTTTGGAAACATGTAGAAGCTATGAGACTTAAACCAGTCAGGCATATGCAAGTAAGTAACATAAAACTATAATACAAATAATTAATATAAAGATTATATACTATTCTCAATATGAATTCAGCAATGTTTCAAATTCATAGAATATGGTTTCGTTGAAATATGTATACAAAATAATTTTTTTTTTTAACTGACAATGCTATTGGCCTAGGCAAGTTCTTAACAGCTTCACCGGACTACTGAGGTGAGGGCTTAGGCACTCAGCCGATTTTATTTTGACAACTAGCTCAAGGGTGCATAGCACAACTTGGTCTGGGTTGTTGCCTAGGATACGCAAAAACGCGTATCAAACTGAGCTAATCTAAGCTATATTATATTCTTACATTTATGAGTTAGTGAAATATACATGTGTATCAAGCATGTATACCTCAATAACTTGTATATGTATTTCTTATGAGCAATTTCATTGAACTAATTCAGTTCAATAAGGGGGACAAAAATCCTTACACTATCATGTGAACATGTATATACAAATTAAGTATCTGTTATTTGAATGGGTTAATCATTAAAGCTGTTGAACTGACATTTATAAGACTTTTAAAAGTTGATAGAGTACTGTCTAGAAAACTATCTAGTATACCCATCAAAACCCTTTTCCACTAGAGGTAGGTAACCTTAATGAGAGATATTTTAAAATCGCTAAAGGGGATAAGTAATAGAGACATAAAATAATAAAAGACCCTACAAATAAACCCAGACTGTGTTATTACAAAAAGTTAAACACGTATTGAACCCTGGTTTTAAAAAGGCCTCATATTAAATGGACCTCCGTATCTGAATGTTCGCCATCTTGTTCTTCTGTCTCGTTTTGGTTATGTTAGGTTAGGTTAGACTTGTGAAAAAGTATAACGCGAACTTGCATCGGGTAAGCGCGGTGCATTTATTAGGAAACTTTTAAACCAAGTATTTAATAAGTATTTAACTTTTTTGTAATAACACGGAGACAGTTCACATGAGACAAAAGAAATTATTGACAATAGTTAAAGGAATAAAATTTATATTTGTCCTTTATTATTATGACAAAATTTTATTTGATTTGAAGGCATTAATAAATACTGGTTATGTAATATATAATTGGGATTGTTTTTATCTGGTGGTGGTCTTTTAATGGTGGTAGAGCCACTCTAAAAGTATTACAGGTTTCAGCATGAATGGGTCGGCTCGCCAGGGGTAGTACCACCCTCTCACAGAAAACCGATGTGAAGTAACAGTGCTTGCATTGTTGCGTTTCGTTCGGTCAGTGAAAGCGCCGGAGGCCCACCTCTCCACCCCTCTCCTTCCCTCTTCTCTCCTAACCCTTCCCCCCAAAGGGTGGCAACACACTTGCGACTCCTCTGGTGTTGTTAGTGTCCATGGACGGTGGTGATCACTTAACAGCAGGAGACCCACCTGTTCGTTACCCAGCTATGACATAAAAAAAACTGTTAATGTTAAAAATACAGATTGTTATGATATTTATTCACTTTAAATTACAGGTGTGGGATGCATCTTCTGAGGCGATAATTACATTCAGTAGCTCTGATATATTAGATGACGATGTGGCTTACATTGTAGAAAACAATGTGTTGCAACATGCAATTAATACAGAATTAACTAATGCTAGTAATGAAGATCTTAATATAATCTATGGATCAAAGATTGCAGAATATACACTACCTAATAGTTCTGATACTGATATTAAGAGCTTGGTTAAACTGAGCAACGGAGACACATATTCATGTAAATTGTTGGTATGTATTTCTCTTTATTATATAAGAATTTTTATATTAGAACAGTACTGGAAACTCATATAGGTGATACAAGAAAGCTGTCTTAGATGTAATTTTGTTTTTATTGATAAGATACTTATAATAAACAGCAAGATTTCTATAATAATGTATAAATAAAATATAGAGTAAACTCCATTTAGTGTGAACAACCATTTTCAGTGCAATAGACACAGAATGTGAACATAGAATTCATTTTTTTTTTGGAGGGTCACTGGCAATACTTCTATATATAGGTTGATCATTCTATAAGAATAAACCGATTTAATTACTTTTGCCTTTGAAGTCAGCTATAACAAATACTTTAACTTCAACAGCTACATGTATTAAAATTTAAAAAATAAAAGTAAAATAAACTAAAAAGGAAACCAGATTTCTTACATATTACTATGAAAACACTCCAATCACAGAGCAACTAACCTATGAGGCCTAAATTAATAATAAATACTCCAGGAATCAGTGACAGGAGTCCATAATTTATTTTAAAAGAGTCCTTTATTTCATTAATAGGTAGGTAGTTTTAGTAATGACTAATGACCATTTAAATTTCTGAATGGCTAACAGGTTTTTGTCACTTTCTGAAATTTATTAAACTAATGTGTCTGAAGCTAAATGTTGTACATTTGCTCAAATTTTTTGTGCATTCTAATTTCTATACTAAGACTACGGAAATGTAAAACGTTGTACGGTATCTCCTTATTGAATGGTAAAAATATTGTTGTGATCACTTATTTTAATTTACTGTTGAAATTGACCAGTTAGTTTTTTTTGTTCTCGAACTGATTACGCTATTGACCTAGCTAAGTCTTAACAGCTATAACGGACTACTAAGGCGAGCGCTTATGGCACTCAGCCGATTTTATTTTGACAACTAGCTCAAGGGTGTGCTGCACACCTCCGCTTGGGCTGTTGCCTGATACATGCAATTCGCGACCTATCTGAGCTAACCTAAGCTGAGCTAACTATTCATACATATATGAGTTGTTGAAACATATATGTGTACCAAGTATACATATCTCAACAACTCTTATATATATTTCGTATCGGATAATTTTCTAAACTATTTCAGTTTGATAAAGGAAAACTATAAAACACTTCCACTTGCATGTGTAAGCGTGCACGTGTGTGGAGGTGATATGTGTAATGCTGTCGCAGTGATGTACGATTTTGTGTCGCTATATCGCGCGAGCAGCGTACTGTAGGGCTCCACGCCGAGGGAACGGACCTAGGCTTGAGCCACTGCCGAGGGGGCCTAGGCCCAGTTAGTTTTGAAATTGTTCTGTTCCTAAAGTAGAAACTTAAAAAAAAAAATATACTGTAGACTGGTTTAGTTTTAGATAATGCTCTGGACCTCCCTTGTGAGCTATGCATTCGAAATTAATGTATAAAATACAGTGGCACCTCTGAGGGGAGGGGTTGTCACTTATTGTTATAAAGGAAGTCGGGGGTTTAAGGAAATGTAATGTTGGCAACTCAACAATTTTGGAAATTCTTGTTTCTATTTTTTATTTCATTTTATTGTTGAAATAAACAACACTGTACATTAATCAATTAAAATTTCCACTGTTACTTATTATGTACAAATAAAATATTCTTAGTTGTTTATTTGCTGCAATGTTACTCAGGTTTATTGACATTCTATTAATGTAAATTTTTTTAGAGCTTGGTTACTGTTCGATTAGTTTGGTTACTCGGTAGTTAGAAGTTACTGTACATATGTGTATTCTGTGTACTATGGCAGCAATAGAACATTTGTTCCGCATTTTTAGCCATGTGTGTAGCGTTCAATTAAATAGATTCACGATAGAAAGGAAACCAAGATCCCATATATATTTAACAACAGAAACAGAAAATTTGACTTACGCACTTTACTAACATTAGTAAGTCTTGAACAGTTTATCAACCACTTTACAAATCATCAAATATCTTTATTTAAATTGTAATGGTAATAACAAATCAGACATTTATTAAATAAAAATACTCATATTAACAATTACAATTTCATAAATATTTTTTTATAAACACAATATTTTTTTATATTATATCAGAGGAGGCAAACATACAACTTATGGTAAGTGATCATCGCAGTCCATAGACACTAGCAACACCAGGAGAGTCGCAAGTGCGTTGCCAGCCTGTGCTTGGGGTGAGGGGGAGGAGCAGGGAGAGGGGGGGAGGTGGGCTTCCGTCGCTCTCACTGACTGAACGAAACGCAACAATGCAAGCACTGTTACTTCACTACTTCTGTGAGATTTGGTACTTCTGTGAGATGGTGGTAATACCCCGGGCGATCCGACCCGTTCATGCTGAAACTATATAAGCTTCTATAATAGCCTACAATATTCGTATTGTTCTTTTTATTATTATGAATACTTTCATTTTTTTTAATATATACGCATACTATACCTATTTTTTATTGTTATCTGGGTATTTACTCAGTTTCGAGTTTTTTCTCAGATTTTTCCCTTTTGCTATTTACCCGTTTATTAAGTAATCTATTGTATTGAAATATCAATTAAAATATCTCGGTTTTTTTTAATCTTATTGAATAATTGAGTTTGATTAATAATGTATTGTATTGTGTATTGTATATTGTAAATTGTATTGTGTATTGTAAAAATAACATACTGGCTAATATTTCAACATTTTATTTACAAGTGACAATTAATTTATATGGTTGTTTGTTTAAGGAGGTAGTGTATTTATTTTATTCTCCATTTGATTTAATCTAATTTCAGTTCCTTCTATAAGCTTATTAACTTTTTTAGTGAGTTCTAGCAACTGATTTTTTATATCCACCATACATATTTCTTGTATTGCATTGATTGTCAAAGAAGGAGGCCTATTTTTGCTATCTGCATTTGAACCAGATGTAGTCCTTTTCCTCCTTTCGACATTTTGACTTTCAAATGAATATCTGTCATATAAATTACTCTTTCTCTTAACACGATCTCGTCGGTCCTTCTCTTCATCTTCCTTAGATTTTTGAATTCGGAATTCATAATTATTTTTCCTCACACTTCGTTTTGTGTCTTTGCGACTTGCTACCATTCGATATATCGATGTAATGAGCTCTTTTGGAATCTGTGAATAAAATTATATATGTATACTACCGATATAGTAACTGAGTACATTTATAAGACGTACTTTCTAGAACGATCGATAGAATTGTAAAAATCTTTTTACCAATCGGACGTCACATTATCTCTAAGAGCTATATAGGCTATTTATTTTTTTATTGTAACATGGCAAAATGATTGCACTGTGCCTGATGGTAAGCACAGTACAATCCAAAAACAATGGCGACCACCGAGTGGAACAGTATCCATCGCCGGTCGCCGCTGTTATGCCGGCCCGCGAAAAGCTGGATATGCACAGGCTGATCCCGAAACGCGACCCGCAGAAGCGAATCACTATGACGGGCTTTTTCGCTATATACATGGTGGTTGCGACCCAGTTAGGCTGTAGAACACTACCACCCCGCTTTCGCCTTTGCCTCGTTCGTTATTCAGTAGGGTGCACCACGTGCAGGTGAGGTTGGCTTGGGTGTCTCAAGTCTTCGATGTTATTCCTTTTTAGACTTCCTAAGTTTTATATTATATAGCGTTTACTCGTAGCTCCTCTCGCGTTAACGTACAATTGATATATCCCTTAGTACAGTACTTTTTTATCTGTACTCCTAACAACGTAAATGTAAAATTTTATGAAAGTCGGAGGAATAGTTAAGGCACGAAAGCTTAACAAACAAACTCACATTCCCATTTATAATATTAAATGGAATTAATCTGCATGTAGTTACGTGCGGTTGCTAGTAGCTCCGGACATAAATACCCCAATGACTAAGTAAAGGGCTCTTCCAGAAAAGAGAGCACGGATTAATCACCACCACAATAACCACGTAGCGTATTTGCTGCATTATTATAGTATGTACTTGTATATCTATATGCTAAGACGCCTCAACCACGAACATTCGGTTTATATTCCACCTGGCCTATCCAATACGCTACCACGCTATATTAGTGTTTGCTAAAGTGGTTAAAATTATCTAATATAATATGAGTAAGTCACCCTTTATTCTAAATCTAGGTATTTTAAATGCCTTACCCTATTTTCCCTCGGATCATTCGGCCTAATATTCAAGGTGCGTGTTTGAGACGCAGTTAAAAGTGCTCCCCATCTAAGCACTGCTAGCAGCTGTTTTGGCGCACACGTCAATAGTGAACTGAAGAGCATTCCCTCCAGATGTGCTATTAGTTCAGTTTGACGTACCAGACGATCTAATCCTGCGCTTTCCTGTAAGGCCTGAAAGTTTCAAGTCTTCAGTTATACATGGGGTTTTGCTGACGGTTCAAACACTTATGAATAATATTGATATAATTTTCTTATTGAATACTAGCTTCTGCCCGCGACTTCACCGCACTTTAGGCTAACGCAAACATGCAGCGGAAGCTCTCAAAAGAAAAAAAAAACGATTTTTAAACATCCTTAATTGGTGTTCCGCTACTATTGGTGTTAGCGTGATGATATAGCCTGTAGCCTTTCTCGATAGATGAGCTATGTAACACTGAAAGAATTTTTCAAATCGGACCAAAAGTTCCTTAGATTAGCGCGTTCAACCAACTAAACAAACACCCCCTAACTTTATAATATTACTACTCTTTTCGCGTACATAGCCCGAGCCGTCATTCAAATTACAATAACTTTTGGATAAAGTGAATCTGTTTTAATGCAACAGACAGACAGATATTTCTAAAAATGATTGAAATGTATTTTATTACTTATTTCTAGACACCTGCAGCAATTTTTTCACGAAAATAAAGAAGTGCATGCATGTTAGATTTACAGTATTATCATATGTATAGATGTGTATAATTTGTTTTTTTTTTTAAGTGAAACTTCTTTAGGCGCATGAGAGTAAAAATTTTATAGATGTAACGTCACGCAGGTATGCAACGGAAGTGACGTCATTTGCAGTGAACGCAGATTTTTCATCTATTTTTCAAGTCTCGAAGATCTAAAGTTTTAGATTTGTATAAATATAAACAAGACTTATAAATTAGTTAGCCAAAGAAGTTTCACTTCTGACATGTGTGTACTTTGTACGCACGCACTTTTTTTTTTAATTACGTCAAATTATAAGACTCCATATGATACAATGCAAAGAAGTTTGTGTAGTACTAAAAACAATCGAATTTTTAATTACCTGTATATCGCTAACAGCTAGACCGACAAGTAGATTTGTCAGTATTACAGTGACAAGCAATACAAATATGAGAAACATTATATGTGCCGTAAGGGGATAATATATTTCTGAGTTTGTACAATTGTTGTAAAATATATCCTCATATTCGAGCTCTCCAGACATCATAATTACTGTCTTTACCAGGCCAGCAGGCAAGTGGAACGCTGGATAGTTGCTAAATAGTACACTAAACGCCAACCCAAATGCAATCAGAAGACAGCTGTATGCTAGAAGAAATGTTGCAAAATTAACTGTCACTGAAAAAAAAAAAGATCCTTAAAGTGTTACAATAACAATAATCACGTAACAATCAGTTAAAGTTCCCACCTGTAGTAAACATCTGTACATATAATCCAAAAGTCGGGAAACGCCCAATTATCATCATAAGCTCTAACCAACAGAAGAAGATCGTTATGGCGGCAACATCATGTTGCCAATTAGACGTATTAGTTCTTATTACACCGTTGTCTATGTCCCAATATGGTATCTGTAAGGAAAATACAATAGGTTATTTCACTACAACATTTTCCATATTTTCATTAGTAACAATGTTTTTTTTTTCTCGAAATGACTACGCTATTGGCCTAACAAGGCCTTAATAGCTTCACCGGATCCGACGTAAAATACATACAGGAGATGTTGAGGTATATATGCTTGGTATACATATGTTTCAATAACTCATATAAGTATGGATATTTAGCTTAGCTCAGATAGGTCGCGAATTGCATGAGCCAGTCAACAGCACAAGCTGAGGTGTGCCGTGCACCCTTGAGTTGGTTGTCAAATAAAATCGGCTGAGTGCCTTAAGCGCTCGCCTTAGTAGTCCGGTGAAGTTGTTAAGACCAGGTCAATAGCGTAATCAGTTCGGGGAAAAAGTACTTCACCGAACTACAGTAACAAGGTTATTGGGATGACAATGAACAATAAGACACTTTTACTCAATCTAAAACTTCATGTGTAAATTACTTTATACTACTATATAACGTACTGTATAATATTTATTAAATGCAAAAAAAAACTCACTGTACACAAAAAAACTCCAATAATAATCAAGCACTGCAACCAATTTTCCCACTGCCTTATATATGAATTCCAATCTTGGCAAGCTTGAAAGATTTCTTTTGATAGAAAACAAAGATTAAGAATCAATATGAGATACTGAACTGGGCGCAAATATGGAGGCACATTGCAAGTAACATTTTCACATAAAAATATTTCTGAAAAAAAAAATATAATGTCAAATTGGTTTTGGATTAATCTTTCACTTCTTTCTAATATTATATTTAATATACTTACGGAGGATATACAAACTGTAGAGGCTAATAAATATTGCATGATATATAAGGCTTAAAACGAAAAATTTTCGGATTCTTCGCCATTTCAAAAACAGGAAAGTTTCAGCAACAGGATGCTTTAAAACATCTTTATGACCAACCTGTAAAATTATAATAGATTAGTAATAAATAAGAAATGTGTCGTTTAGAATTAGAAGTGGTCAACTCCACTTTGCAATTTTTATGGGTATAGCCAATTTTCCATTTTGAGCTTATTGCAGAGACTATGAAACATTTAAGTATCTGTAGTGTTTTAATACAATTAGTATAGAAAGCTAAAAAAAAATAGTATGCTATAGTACAATAGTTTAAAGTTATGAGACTTAGAAAATTGCAAAGTGGAGTTGACCATTTCTGATTCTAAACGACACAAATATCTATTGGTAGTATATATTAATTATTATTGCATCTAAACGAGATGTTTTTTTGCGATAAATTATAAATGTAATGATTATGATGAAAAATGCGGTATTTTCTTTTTTATCTTAAATATGAATACGTCGTAATGTTACAACTTTTATTGCAAATTAAACGGTTAGAAGTATTATAAACAGAATGATTACTTCCACAAAAGCCAATAATAGTTCAGCTTCTCCTCTTGACAAACATGGTACTAATGGTCTAAAGTCGATAGTGAGTTCGCAATCAACATCGCCCAACTCATGCTCGCTTATGTGAACTGCATCGTCAAATTTGCATAAGTAACGAGGCACAACATCGGGGACCCTTCGTACGATAAAAGAGAGTGCCGATACACCGCCATTAGTGCGCAGAGTGACATCGCCACCGTAATCTACACGAAATAAAAGTAAACATAAATAGATCGACAATTTAATCATCGTTTTGAATAATACTAAAAATGTCACATAACATTATGTAGTACAAGAATGATTTCAATTTAACGATCCTTACCGAGCAAAAGTAAGACGCAAGCTGAAAATTCATTCAGAGCAGCTATATGCAGTGGAGTATAACCGAAATTATCCGGAGCATTAGGATCGGCACCCGCCGAAAGAAGTAACCTTGCAACATCACAAGCTCGAGCTCCCCTTACTATTGCTCCATGTAAAGGAGTTCTACCATCGACGTCCCGAGCTCTAACGTCAGCACTTCGACTAACTAACATTTCGACTACTTCCAACGATTGAGCCAAAGATGCTGTAATGAAAATGTATTATTATTAAAAAGTTTTGTTCTATTATTATTCTCTTGGTATAATTTATAACATACCAAGATGTAGTGGCGTTTGACCTCTTAAGTTTGGCCAATCAATATGTGCGCCGTGATCGAGCATTAATCGGGCACATTCAGCGTGACCATCTTCCGCAGCGAGATGTAATGCTGTTGCTCGACCAGGGCCAAATGCTGCACGTACGTCAGCACCGGCGTCCAGTAATAACTTTGTACATAAAGCAGATCCTAATGACGCTGCCACATGTAAAGGGGTTTCTGTAAATACCTACAAAAATAAATAATAACTGTTTAGCAAATTTGTACTGAGGAATTTCTGTTTACGTTTATATTGAGAACATTCAATGGTTTGTGTATATATAATGTATGATTTAATGTCTGGTTTATATCTGGTAAAACCGTATCCCACCTGCGGTGTGTCAGGGCTTGCTCCAAATTCTAACAATTCCTTCACAACTTCCGGTGCGTCACTAAGTACAGCGTAATGCAATGGAGAACGTTCACTCAGGCCAGCGTTTACATCAGCCCCGTGGGCGAGTAACACCTGAAGCATATTGTCGCAAACAATTTTATTAATCAATAGCCTTTATGCGATGCTTTGTCTGTGTATGGTCCGGTAGTCCGTAAGGGGTGTCGAATAACATTATAAGACTTGAGACACCCAAGCCAACCTCACCTGCACCTGCTGCACCCTGCTGAATAAAGAACGAGGCAATAGCGAAAGCAGTGTTGGTAGGTTTTTACAGCCTGACTGGGTCACAACCACCATGTATATGGCGAAAAATCCCGTTATAATGATTCGCTTCTGCGGGTCGCGTTTCGGGATCAGTCAATGCATATCCAGCTTTTCACAGGCCGGCATGACAGCGGCGACCGGCGATGGATAGTGTATCACTCGGTGGTAGCCATCGTAATTGGATTGTACTATGTTTACCATCAGGCATAGTGCAGTCATTTTGCCGTGCTACAATGAAAAAAAAGTATATTTCGGAATATTTAGGATGAAAACTAACTTTTGTCTTGCTCCAAGTTACAAGCTACCTCTGTGCCAAATGTCACTGCGATCGGTTTAGAGATTTAGTTGGAAAGTAACAAACAGAAGTTTTGGTATTTATTATGTTACTATGGAAGAATACAGAATAAACTATTTTGTTATATCTGTTTACCTTCACGCAAGTCAAACTTTTCGCACTTGCGGCGCAATGAAGTGGAGTTGCTTTTGTTTCTGTAGACGAATCCCATCTGTTGGGATGAGCACCGTGTTCTAATAACAATTTCACGCATTCTTCACTACCAACCAAACAACTGAGATGTAAACAAGTTCTGAAAAGCATTATAAATAATAATCTCAGGGCTGAGAAACAAAATGCGAAATACAGATACTGTGTTAGTAACAATGTTTTCATGGAAACGATATTATAAATAGACATCCAGTTCACTTCATATTGGTTGTATATTATGATTACCCAAGCCCAACGTAAAAAAATCTGCAATCCTAAGTTCAGTACTGATAATTCCTACAATTCATCATCTTCTTACCCTTATCCCACCTAAGTAGGGTCGGCACAACATGTTTTCCTTTTCCACGCTCGCCTATCAGATGTCATCTCAGTCAACACACCTTTTACACACATATCATTTTTCACACAATCCATCCATCCTTTTTTCGGTCTTCCTCTACTCTTATATCCATCGACCGTCATACTCAAAGCTTTTCTAGTTACATGGTCTTCATCTCTCCTCATAACATGCCCATACCATGCTAACCTATTACTCCTTAACTTATCTGTTACTGGTGCTATTTTCAAACTTCCTCTGATATATTCATTCCTAATCTTATCCATTCTAGTTACACCACACATCCACCTTAACATTCGCATCTCTGCCACATGTAGTTTTCTCTCATCCGTCTCTCTAGTCGCCCAGCACTCAGATGCGTACAACATTACTGGTCTTATAATAGTTTTATACACCTTCCCTTTGAGTTTCAAGGGCATTCGTGGGTCACAAGCGACACCAGACACCTTTCGCCATTTCATCCACCCTGCATTTATCCTATTCCTCACGTCCTTGTCTATGCAACCATCGTTTTGGATCAGAGAACCGAGATACCGGAAATCAGAGCAGGTTGGTAAGGATATACCATTTAAAGCTATAGGAGAAAAGCTGGATGGACCACCGAAGTCGCAAAACAAATGTTCAGTTTTTAGTCTACTGATTTTCAAACCAACATTCTCCAGTTTTTCTCGCCATTTTACCAGCCTACTCTGGACCTCGGTAGCATCTTCGCCGACAAGAACAATATCATCAGCAAACAGCATACACCAGGGTGTCTCCTTCTGTATGTCTGATGTTAACGCATCCATAACAAGAAGGAATAAATAAGGGCTTAAAGCTGAACCCTGGTGCAAACCTACAGCCACATTGAAATTATCGGTAACTCCAGCTTCGGACCTAACGTGTGTTTTGGCTTGACTGTACATACAACGAATAAGTTGTAGGTACTTCTCAGGCACTCTTTTCTTTTTCAGTGCCCACCACAGAACATCTCGGGGTACTCGATCATATGCCTTCTCCAAATCAACAAACACCATATGCAAATTCTTATGTACACGCCTGTATTTTTCACACAGTTGCCTAAGTGCGAAAATGGCATCAGATGTTGCACGTCCAGGCATAAACCCAAATTGATTCGGAGTCACTTCAGTCTCATCTCTTATTCGTCTCGCTATCACCCTTTCCCAAATTTTCATACTGTGTGACATCAGCTTTATTCCTCGATAATTGTTACAGTCCTGCACATCACCCTTATTCTTAAAGATAGGCACTATTACGCTATCGCGCCATTCATTTGGGATCGCTTCCTACAATCGCTTATCGCTTTGATAATTCCTACAATTAATTAAAATAAATCTAAAATTTCGGTAAATCTATTATATGCGTTCGTAATTAAATAAAGCTCTAATAACAACTTGTATACGCAAGGTGAAAAACTTTTCATTGAAATTCATTTATAAGCTTCCATAGTAGGGTGGCCCAAAAAGACAATTTTTTTTTCGAATCTCGTACAAGAATATTTTAGTGTGTCATATTTTAAGAGCCCCCTCAAAAGCGCAGCTCAAAAATAATTGTTAAAGAGGTCGCTCAACATTTTTATAAATTTCCAAAATCATCGCAAATCCGTATTATTTTCTATTAAAAGGTTACTCAATATTTTTTAAACTTCCAAGTGAACTCTGAAATCAATATTAACGACCTTTTTATTTTTTTGTTGACATACTAAAGGCTAGAAATAAGGATAGAGAGATCAAAAAAAGAAAATTTGACGGTTTCGCAATTAAAATGTAATTGACAAAAATTTATAATTTTTGCGTCGATTTTGGAAAATTAAATTAAAAAAATTGTGCGACAAAAAAATCGTTTTGTTGTGGGGCAACCTATTGCATAGTATATTATTATACTAAACCCATCAGAACAAAATAGATATTTCAAAATTACACAAGAAACTGACAAAAACACAAAATGATTTATTTACTAAGCGTGAAATTAAAATTAGGAAAAATTCAGCTATCAAATTAAATTCAAATATATGAGGGTTAAACTCAATTTACCTTCCCGAATCGTCGGTTACATCAGGATCTACCCCCATTTTTAATAAACGCGACAGCAATGTACTTCTGCCGAGCCAACTAGCCAGTAACGCTGCCGTCCGCATACCAATTCCGCCGTCGAATTGTGAAGCAAACGACAGCACCTCATCATATTGCCCAGTTTCCACCAGCCCGGATATTTCTTCATAATGTGATAGATGACGTAACGTATATTGAATTTCATCTGGAGATAACAGTCTAAGTCTCAGTTACAACAGTTCCGGTAATTGTCGATAGCAGGATCGATAAATCTTCAAATATCCAATCCAAATAAAATTATTAAAAAAAAACTAACCAAGTTCCCAAATATCTTTTGAAGGTTTCACCCTTAGTCTCTCGGCAAGATCAACGCCGTGAGCCGATTCATCGCTTGATATGTACCCCGCTTCGACATCGTCTTCTGTGTCCTCAGGAACCTGACTCATTCCAACATACCATCGTGCACTGCCTTCCCGGCCCGCCTACACAATGTAATTTAACAACATATTTATAAACACTTCTTAGAAGCTGCGAAGAAAAATCATATATCACACGTGCATTTTGTTTATTGAGATCTTTATACCCACATTGGATACTAATTTATATGTTTCATAAATTTAAAATAAAAGTCGCCACCTTTTTCTTTTTATCATTATTTTTCGTGGTGTTTTTAACCGGTACGTTACGAGACCGTTGCGCGTGAGTGCGTATCATAACCCGTGGCTAGCGCTTTACTGAAATCTTGAAGGCACTGAATTCCCTTTCAGTTATCTCCGGCGATAGATCGAGACAACAAATCGTATCGGTCCATAAAACTAACAGCACGTCGTAAATAATATTATGAGATACTTTAATTTTCGCGAATGTAGTGAACACTAGTTATAAAATATTTATTATTCTCGCATTCGGATTACCTTCAATTGGAGAAATATTTCCGTCGCGACATGGCTATTTTAAGATTTTGATAGTGTCGCGTAAACGACAAGAAACCCACGCTTTTGTTCTTAAAAAATTACTACACAGTATATTGTTTAATTCATATAAACTTTAATCAATATTGAATAATTTCATTAGAGAATATATATTTATATGAAAGAGAATTTTACCATCGCCAATGATTCTTTCATTTTAAAGTTTATTAAATCATAGACCAAATAGTTTGGTACGGACGCAAGTAATTTCTGAAGAACTATTTATACTTCGTAGTTTGAACATTTCTATATTATTAAACTCTTAATTATTCAGTCGGATAATCTCTTTGGCATTGACCACAATACAATATATTGATATATAAAACAAGAATAACCTCCGCCTTCACGTTATTCAATGTAGTTATAAGTAAACTTTGTTGGAACTTATTTACAATAATAAGTGAACATTCATAGAAAATAATTCACAAGATAATCGGCAATGCGTGTTAACAGAGAACAATTATGACGTAATCATCAATACCGAGTCGAACTGCTTCTTGATCCCAATAATTTTCAAGAATGCTGAGGCTAAATCTAGTATACCGTAAAATGGCCAAGGCCATCTCTTTATGAATGGTGGAGAACGGTCAAATAAAATGTTCCGAATTAGCAAAACCACATATTGTACTTACTGCACAATAATGTTTTGCAAAAGTTTTTAATATTCATCGTGGTTGCATAAATGTTTAGTTTGATAAACACTTCTGTAGATTTTTGTAGGTATTTGTTTTATATAAAAATTTACAGTATACTATTTTCTGCTATACAATAATATGACATCCAAAACAAAATTCTTAAAATAGAGCTACGTGAACTTGGCACCCCACTTAAAAAAAAAAAATATGATGATACCATTCGATAGTGCTTCGTTTGTACCACTTTTATTTTCGTTTGTACCCCAAAGTGAAATAAGTTATAACGTTTTGAAAATTTGATCCGCGCCCCCCTATGAGATATCAAAATTCGGTTAACGGAGTTCGAAATTTAAATTATTTCTAGACGTTTGTACCACTTTTATTTTTTCTTTTACTTCAAACCCGAAATAGTTACAGACATTTCAAAATGAAAAAATATAGCAGTCTTAAGTATTTCAAAAATAAAAAAAAAATCTGTAAATGAAGTTCGTCGTGCAAATATATAAACTTGCAGGTAATCATTTTGATTTCTGCAAAAATTCAGAAATAAAGAAAATATTGGAACTTCAGAATTTTCAAGAAAAAACCTTCACAAATTGATTAAAGGGTATCGTCGTGCAATCGTTTGTACCCTTAGAAAACACTTTGAACCATAAGGATATCTCAATAGAGAAGGAAATAACAGCACTTACATTTTTTCTTTAAAAGTTTCTTGAGAAGTTCAAATTTTCTGTTTTTCAATTTACATTAATCGTTCAAACACATATCGTCGTGCAATCATTAGTACCCTTTGGAAACACTTTAAATTGGTAGTTAATTTAAATTTAGGTTGGTATGGTGGTAGAGCCACGCTTAAAAACTATTATTGGTTTCAGTATGAATGGGTCGGCTCGCCCGGGGTAGTACCACCCTCTCATAGAAAACCGACGTGAAGTAACAGTGCTTGCATTGTTGCGTTTCGTTCGGTCAGTGAGAGCGCCGGAGACCCATCTCCCCTCCCCTCTCCTCTCTCTTCCCTAACCCTTCCCTCCGAAAGATGGCAACGCACTTACGACTTCTCTGGGGTTGTTAGTGTGCATGGATGGTGGTGATCACTTAACAGCAGGTGACCCACCTGTTCGTTTGCCACCTATGACAAAAAAAAAAAAAAAAAAATTTCGAAAATATCCCATTATCCAAAAAAATAGACGCGTTTGAAAATTTTCGAGCGAAATGATGATTTTTGTTCATACCCAATATTTTAAAAATCTATAAACGGATATCGTTAGCCAATCGTTTGTACCCGTAGGAAACACTTTGAACCGGAATAATATCTCAACCGGTTTGGAAATAACAGCACTTAAAAGTTTTGTTTAAAAGTTTCTTGAAAATTTTCAACTTCACTGTTTTTCTATTTATATTAATCTTTCAAATGGAATCGAGTGTTTAACCTTTCACCTGGTATAGATAAACGCGTTAAATTAATCAATCTACAATTTGGTCAAACAAACTTAAAGTAGAATCCTGTTTAGTAAGCTCATTACATAGTTAAATAAATAATGTTATTAACAACATGTGTTAATATCAGCACCTCCAGATATCCGTATTTTTGTATCATTTTTTTGTCACTTTTTACAAAAATATACATTTATTTCTAATTTACACTATTCTTAATCCAAATTTATTAAATTTTATTTTCTGTTTTTTAGTTGGATTTTTTATGAAAGCGTGTTTTTTTAGTTTTTTTTAACTATTATTTATTTTTCATTTTTTACTTAAATTTTTTTAACTTTTTTTTCGGATTATTGCATTGTCATCGACCTTTGACAGTTGTGCAAAGTTTGAATTAAATCTGATCGTTCAAAGTAGGACAAAATCGAGCTCAAAGGGGTCGGTTACAAACATACATACAGGTGAAGCTAATAAAAGCGTGTTAAAAAGAGGCCATGTTCCGAATAAGATTTTAGGATCTCAGTATTTCGTATTAAACGGGAACACTGCTTTCTGTTTGAAAATTTGCATCGAAAAACAAAATACATTTCGTGCGCGAATGTAGTCTGGTATTTTTATTAATCAGCCAGGTATCTATATTTATTGAAGTGTGTTCTCAGTAATGTAAAGTTTACATCACGTCTTACATTCTATTTCGGCTTTTGTTTAGAGATACACGTCCCGCCAACATGTTTTGCGTTAACATTTTTCACAAAAAAATCATCACACAGATCTAGTCATGTACTTTGATTCTCTACAATACATGTATTCTATATTTTACGAGTGAACGGAAATTGATCTTGATTAATGAAATTTTAATAAAAAATAACGTGTACAAGAATGTCTACTAAAAAAAAAACAATAACGTACTTGAGCATAATTAGATAATTATCTACTCTAGGATTGTCATAAGCCTACAAATATCTGAACCATTTAGAGTAGTTTCTTTTTTTTTTTTTTTTCTGCAGACTCTCGGTCCGCACCATTTTTTTGCTAAAGTTTTATTTAATATGTTAAAAATCGTATTTGTGAGCATCTATTGGGTAGTTTTTTTTTTTTTTATATATATATGTATTTATTTAACTGTTATTGACGTTATTGCCTTTATGGCGGTTTCATTTCAGTCCCCTATCGCCATCTTTAAGTTGTAAACCACAATATGCCGCGCCGGAGCGTCCATGGCCCGATGGATGAACCTACTAACCGCGTCATCAGTCACGTCGGTATAGTAGACACAGGTGTGAGTGTGTCTGGATATTGCCACTATAGCATGTGAAACACTATCGTGGATTTGCATCCTTCTGCCCTTTGTTTGCAGGATCACCACCGATTTGAAGGTCAATCCCTGAGATTCGTGGACTGTCATAACACGCGATCCTTCCCCTGCCCCGTAGCCCTTGTTTATCAGGGCTTTTTTCTCTTCTTGTGTGTGTACCAGGAAGAGAGTGTCGGGGGTGTGTGAGGATATTTGTTCGCCCTGATAGCCCTTTATGCTCAGAGATCTCACTATCGGTTTCGGTGAGTATATACCGTCGTATACTTGACTCAGTGCATAGGCTACATCCATCGGGTTCCTGTATGTACAAGTGAGCTGTTGGTCAATACCAGCTACGGCCGTTGGTCTGCTATAAGCCATCCGAAATAAGTTTTCCGAATCCGAATCCGAAGTAGTTTCTTTGAAATCTAAAGTACAATAATACTAATGAAATAGGACCTCCTTGACAATATCTCCTTACCATTAGAATAAAATAATTTTCCAAATCGGTTTATAAATGACGAAGTTCTGAGTTAACAAATATTAAAAAAATACAACCCAATTGAGACGAACCGACTTTTTGAATTCGGTTAATTAAATTTAATTATCACTAGCTGACCCGAGCCCATTTCGTTGCTGCTGTAGACATTTATAAAAAAACTACTTTTTGTGACTTAAATATAAAAGTTAAACATATGCTGATTTTTTTGTGGGCATTATCAAGCTCTACAACTCAATCATATATCTCTCCTCGTTAAGGCAGCGTTCGTAAGAAACTTTTTCGTTCGACCGCTTTTTCTCCGACTTACTTTGCAAATCCGACTTCTATAAGAAAGTCTTCTCATTTTTTGCGTTAATATATAGCCTACCACACGCCCAAACAACGTGGCTTTGTATTGGAATTTTAGAAATCCGTTTAGTAGATCCAGATATTACCCCCTACAACGTTACAAAGTCACAAACTTTACGTCTTTTTAATATTAGTATAGATTATCTCATATGAAGCAAACCGTTAGTATTATAATGTAAATATTTAGAAGCATAAATACCATTTCTATTTGTGCAATAAGGGACAATATTTTAGTGCAAGATAATTTCATTATTTTAAGTGTTAATTATATATACAGTGGAAAGATTAATTTACTATCGACTCATTAACAGTATTTACACTGTCGATTTATCATTAATTTTACATCAGAAAAAATAGTTTCCAAGTTAGTTGCATGTTAAATTTACATTACCGATGATAGTACTGTTTCTTTTATGGTTTCGTTCAACATCATTTGCTTAAAGGAGAACGATCGTTCCAAGAATCCCTTGTTTTATCTTGTGAATCCATGATCAATGTATTTAGAGTTACCACTCTGTTAATGTAATAGATTTGTGGAAATATATTGTATTTTAATATATCAGTATAAGACAAAATATTGATATATTACGTATGGCTTTTATATCAGTTCAACATATTCCTAACATCCTTGATCAT
The DNA here is from genome assembly GCA_015888305.1 of Antheraea pernyi. Lineage (NCBI taxonomy): Eukaryota > Metazoa > Arthropoda > Insecta > Lepidoptera > Saturniidae > Antheraea > Antheraea pernyi. The sequence goes on from MU158754.1 coordinate 1,105,622, forward strand.
CGTAACATCTGAAAACAATACAAAAACGTCTAAATTAATGTATTTGAATATTTTTTTAAATATCATAGTAGTCGAAAGAACACGCGGATCACCTGATGTTAAGTGATCACCACCACCATCGATAGACACTTGTATCATCAGGAGAGTTGCAAGTGCGTTGCCAGCCTGTTTTTGGGGACGGCGGGAGAGGGGCCGGGGAGGGGGGAAAGGGAGGTGGGCCTCCGGCAAGCATTGTTACTCTACGTCGGTTTTCTACGAAAGGGTGGTAATTAACTACATCGTTGTAATGCCATTTAGACCATTGTCTTATACTATAACAAATTTAAATCGATTTACAAGTTTATTTTTTTCGGACTGACTACGCTATTGGCCTAGCAAGGTCTAAACAGCTTCACTGGACTACTTATAAGTTTATCTGATTGCTAAATCGTTTCCGAACTTATTAGATCATGAATGAAATAGAGGATAGATGAATATTACGTCGCAATACGCATCAATTTTTAAATGTTTCGACAACGACGTATTTATATATTCGAATACGCAATATTCTGTTGATAAATCGAGTTGCCCAATTTTCGGGTTGGCAGATGTTATAAATGGCTTACTGAATTCGTATTCTAAAATATCTTTACTATTATTTCCAATAGAAATGTAACTATAATGTATGAATACTCCACATCAAAAGTTATGTACAAACTTTCATTTTTGCCATGATACTTTTAACCTAATTGCTTGTGAAATAATATTATTTCATTGATTAATATCTATTTGTTTCTACAAGTACGTTTTTATATCTTTAGTATGCGTAATTTAATTAATATTAATTTATTTATTCCTCATTATTTTTCAATTCTCGATCGATATAAATCTATTTATGTATGAGTACATACACTTATACGGCTTTCTAATATCGCATAGACAATAAAAAATACAACTTAATTTATAGACAACGAATAAGAATAAATGAAAGAGATTAAATATAAAAAGATACCGATTTATAATCACGTAAATGATTTAATCACTAATCAAATCAAAAATACTTTATTCAGTTTAGGCCCTAATAAGGCACTTATGAACGTCAAAGACTACTACCGGTTCGGAAAACAACCCAGTCATCGAGAAGAACCGGCAAGAAACTCGATCGGGTACATTTTTTAAACATATATTTCCAATACATTATACAATGCTACGGATATTAAACTATATATGATATTATACAAAGTCCTCTACCACGGTCGTCTGTATGTCTGTTCGCGATAAATTAAAAAACGACTGATTTTCTTGGGTATTTCACCAGTAGATAAAGTGATTAATGGGGAAGGTTTAGGTATATAATTAGTTAAGATTTTTTTTATAATCAGGGTGGGATAACGTTCGCCAGGCCTGCTAGCACAATATATAAAGATTTCTGATGTAACGAATGGTTTATTCATTACGTGGGGAGTTTGAGTTTAAATTTGGCCCCTGTCCCCATCTATTTCACGTGTTTATCTTATAATTTTGAAATAATTAAAAGTCTTTAATGTATTGATATTTGAATATATTATTATTACTAATACCTCATCCTTAATGGTGATAGTTAATTTACTATCAATTTTCTGGGAAATAAGATGAGAAAATTCCCTCGAATGAAATCTGACACTTTGTTGTTTTGGGTTGAGAAATCCCTGGCTTGTACAGTATTTGACATTATTTATGGTCTTATATTATTTTTCGATAAGAATCTTTTTCGCATATATCTATTTAATAATGTATCTTATCAAAATACAAAGTTGACGTGATTAAACCCAACCCCCTCCCCGCTCATGTAATTAATGGATGAATAGAAGAATATTCTCTTTGGGATACTGTTTTGATTATTTCCATCGACCGCGTTAACCCGACGTGCTCCCATTTATGCGTAAGTGTCCGGATATTATCAAACATCAAAATTTCGGCGAGCTTCATTCGCAGTCGTAATAAGAAAACTTCGTTTGATGTGAGGCGCACAGAATAACATGAACTCAATTATAATGAGATATTGCTTCATTCTATTTAGACTGTATGTGAAAATAATCTATTAGCTATTTTGCCTTATTATCTATTATTTTTCTATGGTTATACGAAATCTTCGAAAATGTTTACCAGTCTTTGATAATCGCATATGTCTACATGTTTAAAAATAATAACCCTATTGGTATTTGTTACGGCATGTATAGTACACGGAGAATCAATAGGAAATGTGAATAAAATGCTTGGACATTATAATATGACGTCACAGTAATAAGTAAATTTCGTATAAAGCCGTGACGGTTCGCTAGTTAAGAAAGCTCAGTGAGACACTATAACCCTAAATAGCCTCATATTAAATTATTAATTGTTGCACTTTCATATCTAATTAAATGTAGTAATTAAATCCATTTTTCTTTATTATTACAAGAAGGGTTTATTATTTCTCTAGGAATAAATATAGAACTTATAATAAAGCAGACTTAATTAGTATATTCTTGAAGAAGTCTTTACATTATTTTGAAAGAATTCCATGAAAACTATTACTATTTTTACCAATGCATTTTCCTCTCCGCCGACATTGAACATAAAACTCGTAGAGTAAATAATTTCTAAGACCGGCCACACATCTTGTAACAAGTGTACACAATTTTTTTTCTAGTCTTGACACTTATCGCTAGTTTATTTAATTAAAGTCGGGCACTCGGTTTGAGTATAGCACTCAACCGCTGCACCGGTTGTACTGTGCGGGTTATACGTAAAACGTAAATAAACTCTCCAGAACTAATAATTGTACCATAATTATAACACATCTGTTTGGGTTGAAATATTTAAAAGGTTACTATTTATGCTTTGTTTCTTCTTATTTTTATTTGTAAGATTTTCCTCAGCCGTTATTTCTTAAGACGTTAGATTAGTTATTATATAAAAAAGATTATGGTATTCTCGTGTATTTGATGCATAGTTAAAAATATCCGAGATTCAAATTACAACACATTTATATTTGGATAAGGAAATTCTTACAAGCCTGCAGTGTAATAAGACATGAAAAGGAAGGTGATAGAGCCACGTTGAAGCTATTATTGGTTTCAGCATGAATGGGTCGGCTCGTCCGGGGTAGTACCACCCTCACAGAAAACCGACGTGAAGTAACAGTGCTTGCATTGTAAACTGTTGCCTTTCGTTTAGTCAGTGAAAGCGCCGAAAATCCACCTGCCCGCCCCCTTTCCCTTCCCAGTCCCCCTCTCCGTTCTCCCACTCCCCGTCCTTCAAACACAAGCCGGCAACGCACTTGCGACTCCCCTGGTGTTGCTGGTGTCTGTGGACGGCGGTGATCACTTACCATCAGGTGACCCGCCTGTTCGTTTGCCCCTATAATATAAAAAAAAGGAACCGAAATTATAATTTTGCAATGATTTTTGGACAATGAAATGACTACACTATTATGGCTCAGTGTTGGACACCGTGTCGATCGACGTAAGTTCCAATCTTTGCGAATAAACCAGAGCTTTCGACGGAGGAAACATAATGAAACCTTATCATGGTGGTAAATTTATATGTTTCGGTACGCCCGCTTGGCTAGCTATCACCCGCATTCTCAAACTGAAATCTATTGCCAAGCATCTATATGTGTGTTGTGGCAGCTGCATATGCAAAGCCAATCCATGTCCATATCCGTCCATACCATCCTGGACCACATAGTCGTGTAACATACAAACAACAACCATACACACACTCACACGCGTACACACATCGCGCACGCACATCATATACATACAACGCGGCCGCGCGCACGCGCAAAATTAATTATTATACCATATTGTAAATAAACTCATACACGTAATGTCTCATATACGAAATGTAATACGCATTATTTCAATCTATAGCGTAAATAGCGTAGTCAGTTCGAGAAAAAAAAAATGGTTGTGCTGTGAAGTTCTTATTAAATAAATAAATAAACATCGTCATGGTAAAACGTAAAACAACTTACTACGCTACCTATAAAGTATAAAATTATGTATTATTAGTCCCAGCTAATGCCCGCGACTTCATTCCCGTGAAAATTTTTTTTTCTTGTATCGTGGAAATTACATGTTTCGTATGGATTAATAGTGGACCATGTTCTATTTATATTCGTTGTGATTTTGTCATTGCTACTTACATGATCCTTTTACATATAATATCCCACTGTTACATATTATGATTACTGTTAACCACTATAAAAAGGGTAATAATAAGTAATCTAATATTAGCGGAGACTGGCTATGGATAGATTGCCTCTCGCCATTGTTTTGGAATGTGCCGTGGTTACCTTGAAGCATAGTGCAAACACTTTGTGCTCTAATAAACAAACAAATAGTAAAGATAAATAATAGACATTTTAATTATTTTTATCTACACCTATAACCTTAAACAGTTAAGAAGTATCTCTTCTATCATATGCAATGTTATTAAATACTTCTTGAAGAAATATAACTGCACATTTGCAATCAAAGCCTTCCTAATTAAACTGACATAGTTTAGAATATTATCCGATACGAAATATATATAAGAGTTGTTGAGGTATGTATGCTTGGTACACATATATGTTTCAACAACTCATATATGTATGAATAGTTAGCTTAGGTTAGCTCAAATAGGTCGCGTATTGCATGTATCAGGCAACAGCCAAAGCCGAAGTGTGCCGCGCACCCTTGAGCTAGCTGTCAAAATAAAATCTGCCGAGTGCCTTAAGCGCTCGCCTTAGTAGTCCGGTGAAGCTGTTAAGACCTTGCTTGGTCAAGAGTGTAGTCAGTTCGAAAACAAACAAAAAAACCTTCCCAATTACAGATCGGTGCTGATGGCGCGAACTCAGCTGTACGACGTGCCATGGGTGTGCAGTATTTATCATGGAATTACGATCAGATGGGAGTGGTGGCCACGTTAGAATTAGCCGAGGTGAAAACAATACAAAGCTTGGCAGCACTGCCAAGCGTATACACTATGGTCACATTAATTTTATATGTTTATTACATACGTCCTGTGACGGTTACGGGCTCTGATATTATAAAATGACTATGGCCTATGCTAGGGGTCGGCATCTATTTGAGTCGGAAGAACACAAACATTTTTAGTATTTGCATGAATAAAGTTTTCTGATTTAAAAAAAACTAACCTAATTATTCATATGTAAATATATATTTATTCATATATAAGTAGTGGTTTTTAAATGTTTCTGAAGTTATACTTCTTTTGGCGCGTTAGGGAAAAATGATGAGAGTAAATTTTTAGGATGCGTCACGAAAAACCGACACCCTGAAGTTAGCTATTGTCAGTATTTTGTTTCTTTGTGTTTGTTGTTTGTATTTCTTTTTATTAAAACTTTCAATGTATTAAATACCTTTTTTCTCTTGTCAGTGTCGTTTTTCCTACAAACGTAGAATAAGGCGAAAGATAACATTTTTGAAAAGATTTTTATCTTGTTACGCCAAAGAAATATAACTTCTAAGGCGTGTTCATAAGTACATACACTTTTTTTTAATAAATAATATATGCGTAGGTATGAACTAAAGAGAGGCAGCTTCACATCCAAAGAGCCGCATGAGGCTTGCAAGCCGCAAGTTGTCGACCCCTGGCCTATGCCATAGTTGTTTCCGTAGATGTTTCAAACTATTTATTTTAGAAACTGAGTACCTTTAAGTAGGTTCGATGCGTATGGCAATACCCAATATCTATTAAAATAGCAAAGTAACAGACTTGTGGATAGTTCGACACACATGGTATTCCACCACAATTCTCAGTATTTCTAACCTACTATGTCCAGCCTCAGCGGTACTCACAACTATATGCCGTAATAACCAATAAAAAATATATAACGTGAGTTATTACTTTCTTCATATATATTTATAAAAGTGCTGTGGTCGCCGTCCGCTTAAAGATTTTTTTCTGTTGTGTCCCTTCTTTTTCGCTCCAATGTCCAGAGTAGGAATTGTAATAGAACACAGTGTGTATGGCGCGCTTATATACCCTTCTGAAAGGGAGGGCGGAAATCTCTAGATATATCAAATCAAAAATACTTTATTCAGTTTAAGCCCTAATAAGGCGCTTATGGACGTCAAAACTACCACCGGTTCGGAAAATAACCCAGTCATCGAGAAGAACCGGCAACAAATTCGTTCGGGTACATCTTTACAATATATATATATTTCGAATATATTATACGTTACAATACCATTTAAGTGGGTGCACAGGGAGGTGTCAATTCCAGACATCACCGTCGTTCACATATTGGTCTACTCTATAATAGCCTTTCGACACTAAAACCTGCTTGACATGGCGCTTAAATTTACAGTCGTAACGTAGGTAACGTCATTATTCGTGACGAACTGGCATTTTTCCTAATTCCCACTGTCGATGAGTCATCCATTATATATTTATAACGAGTGTCTATATACACAATACACTTTTAATTTAATACTAATTTTATTAATTATAATTTACAGGAAACTGAAAACACGACTGCCTGGCAGAGATGGCTACCGTCCGGTCCTATCGCTCTATTGCCTCTAGACTCGACTCACAGCTCTCTAGTTTGGTCTAACTGGAACGATAACGCGAAACAGCTTTTACAGCTCTCCGAAGAGCAATTCGTTGATGCGCTTAATGATGCATTAGTAAGTACTTAGTTTTTCTTTAAAATCAATCATCGTTAATTATAGTCTCTTATTATTACATTATATGCCTTATGAGATAGGCAGTTGCATATGCCTGACCTGGTTGGATGACTCAGTAGAAGCGTATGAATACATAGATCGCATCGATTTACTTAGTTGATTCATACATTGACTTAGAGCTTTCGATGAAAAATCAATATGAAAGGTGTAGGTGGTAGAGCCACGCTGATGCTGTTACTAGTTTCAGCATGAATGAGTCGGTTCGTCCCCGGTACTACCACCCGACCCACAGAAAATCTACGTGAAGTAACAATGCTTTTGCATTGTTGCGTTTCGTTCGGTCAGTGAGAACGCCGTATACCCACCTCCCCTTCCTTTCCCCGCTCTCTCATCCCACTTTGCGGAACAAATAATTTGTGCTACTAGTTACCTTTTCTTCTCACAAAATTCTTGTTTATTTCTACTAATATTCCTATTCAGGAAGTCGTCTCGCAGAAGGAGGCGGCGGAGAGGGTGCGTGAGGAGGACCCTCAAAGTGACCGTATCCGCCAACGGAGGATAGGCAGGAGGAGACGACAGTTTGTCCGTCTCCTCCCACCGTAATCGGACTAGGGAAGACGGGTCTGGGACCCATCTTCCCATTGCACAGGTCCGGCGGACGGAGGAGACGGCCGGTGTGTACACGGCTGTCTCCTAACAAGAGGGGTCCAGCGGCGGTGCTTTCGCTGCAGGGCCAACCGCTGAGCTGCACGATGAAGTCTATAGAGATCTCGTGTCGCCCCAACTATAGCGGCAGACGTACACCGTAGGGATTTAGTCCATGCGAGTCGGACATAACTCACCCTCTCCCCCGAGAGGGCGGAGTATACATAGGGAGTTTCCCCATGTTAAAAAAAAAGATGATACATGTTAATGTCGCAGGCAGCATTTTAATGCAATATCTGGCAATTCAACCGACCTACGCAAGCGCCAAACGGTAGCGCGGTGCGATATATATGTACATTTATTAACCAATCTCCTTTAAAAATCCCATTTTAAAATTAGCAGTGTATTATAAGAGTACTTTAGGCTATATTTCAGTATAAATAAAAGTTAGAAAGCGATTGGCCATGGTATTAACATTTTTTTTAAAGTTTTCCTTCCCGTTTTCTACATAAAATACATTATATTTTTCAAGTTTGACTTTAGTTTTAAAAACAAATTTCTATATAAATCGTTACGTTTGATATTTTATTGTAACTTTGTTCAATTCGAAAAATTATTTCCAAAAATAAACACGGATTTTGGTTATGAACAGTTTAGGTCAGTATAACTTGGCAAAGAAACATCATAGAAAAAAAATATTGTACGTTTACATTCATACCTACTAGAAGTGCAAGTAAGCTGAATATGAAGAAATTTCAGAACCTCGCAATATTTTTTGTTTGTCCTTTTTCATTTGAAACGTGATATCATGCTAAATAGCTATAATGCTGATAAAATATTTTTTTTTGTAGTGGAAGCAATACCCTCGCAGCAGCGGTGTTGACGCGTGTATGTCATGGTTCAGTTCGTGTTTACGACGTGTGGGGTTACCGGACGGAGCGGAGAGGCAGCTCCCTCCCTCAGTGAAGGCGATAGTGCCGTCCTCGCGAGCCGCCTTCCCTCTCGGCTTCGGACATAGCACTAGATATATTGCACCCGGTGTGGCTCTTATTGGGTGAGTCATTCCCATCAGCCTTTAAGTCACTCATTTTTGTAGTAAAACCTCTCTACGCACGCTTGACTTGAGGAGTAAACTGGTGAATACGTCACAAGAGCGTTACGAAAAGTATGACCGGGCGAGGCGAACAGAAGTTGAGAGGTAGATATAAGTTAGTAAAGATAGTCCATAGCTAGTAAAACCCCATAATAAATGTATTTATCTGTAGAAAATTTAAATTTATTTAAATATTATTTATATTTCATTTATTAAACAGCAGCAATATTTTCAGGGGTTAACTGAGTAGTCGTTTCTGGTTCCATTGCAATAAAAAAAATAGGTACTTTATGTTTGACCTAATTATCTAGAGAAAAACAAAACTGATATACACTAAACATCAAGTTTTTTTTTTTCCTCGAACTGACTACGCTATTGACCCTGCAGGGTCTTCACAGCTTCACCGGACTACTAAGGCGAGCGCTTAAGGCACTCAGCCGATTTGGTTTCTTAGGTAACATACACAAGGGCGCACGCGCACCTCGGCTTGGGCTGTTACCTGGAAAAAGTCGCGTCTGACCTAGCTAACTATTCTAAGCTATTCATACATATATACATTTGTGAACCATACAATCGAAATTGCATGATTCACAAATGAATACGTGTATATCGGAATGAAACGAACTAAAACTTTTCGATTCAGTTCGTTGAGGGAAAAAAACAAAACCCTCCCACCATGTGTATGTATGTGTAACTAAACATCAAGTGATTTACGCAAATACGAACTGGTGTAATAATAAGGAAAGCAATTAATCACACCGTGCCGCGTAGTCCCACCCCGGGACAGTCCCGCGTCCCGCACCTTGACCTGCGCCCCGCTTCCCTATGTTCGACCGTGCGGCATTCCGACAATAAACAGTTACGTAATGATTAACCTTGAAAAGCGCTCCTTCAATGTTGTTCATTGAACCTAGATGTTATTTTTTTACGTCAAAAAGTATCGTTTCATTACTTTTAAAAGTTTTAAAATAAACTTTGACTAGTATTTTCTTTTTTTTTATCAGTATTTGTTTTGATATCATTATTTTATATGTTAAAATTAATAAATTAAATGAACTACCAAAAGATTGAAAAGTTTAACACAAACTTGAAACAGTCACCTGGTATATATTACATACATATAGACAGAGCTAAAGAAGTTTTACTTCAATCGTGCAGTCTAAAGCTTATTCGTTTTTTTATTACATCCTCTTGGTCCGCACCTTTTTTTTGATTTGGTTTATTTTTATACTTATGCCAAAAATCGTTGTAATTGTGAGCAACTATTGTTATTATTTCACTTAACTATTTTAGATCGATTTTTTTACTGAGATTATTGCGTTTACATGGAAGCTTTACTATACCCATTACAAAGCCATAATCCTCTTTCGAAGTAAGATATGGGTATAATTATCACGTCAGCCCACGGCGTATTGGAATTTCAAACTCCGCGAAATACACAGTTCTATATTTATACATCAAGAATATTTCTCAGGTTCCTATTCCTCACAATGTTTTCACCGTCAGCCGATAATGGTACAAATTTAAATTAGTAAGTGTACGTGAATTCCGAACAATTCGTTGGTACATGCCTGGGTTCGAACCTGCGGACATCGGGTTGATATTTCACTAGTCAAACTGTTTTTTTTTTTTCTCGAACTGACTATGCTATTGACCTGGCAAGGTCTTAACAGCTTCACCGGCCTACTAAGGCGAGCGCTTAAGGCACTCAGCCGATTTTTGTTTTGGCAACCAGCTCAAGGGTGCACGGCACACCTCGGCTTGGCTGTTGCCTGTTCATGCAATTCGCGACCTATCAAAGCTAACCTAAGTTAAAGCTAAACTATTCATACCAATAAGAGTTGCTGAAACATATATGTGTACCAAGCATACATATCTCAACAACTCCTATGTGTATTTTGTATCGGAAAAGATTCTAAACTATTACAGTTCGATACGGGAAAGAAAAGAAAAACCCATCCACTTTATGTGTAAGCGTGTGAGCGTGCACGTGTGTGGAGGTGATGTGTGTAATGTTGTTGCAGTGATGTATGGGTGTGTCACTGTATCGCGCGAGCAACGTACTCAAGGGCTCCCTACCGAGGGAACGAACCTAGGCTTGAGCCGCTGCCGAGGGGGCCCTAGTCTGGTGTGCGGGAGCGAAATTTACCCCCAGACCACGGCGGCGTGATCTGTGGTTACGCGGGCGTGGGCGTGAACACGCTCTGTTTTGAGAGACAGGCTGGTACTGATACTAGTCAAACTGTCAAACAATACTGTTTATATTTTAAATTTAGCGATTTCGCCCGAATCTCAGATGATGTCACTCGCCCTATTTACAATTTTCATAGAAGTCGTATTGTTTTAGTGAAACCATAATGTCCATCGTTGGTGACTGGGAATTATGTAAAAATGACTTAGTTATCGCGGGTCGTAACTCTGCACTTTTGATTGAAAGAATAAAAGTAAAGTATGTCATCGTTGGAAAGAATAAAAGTAATTTAAGTCCTCGATTCGAGTCGCACTAAAATTAGACAGATAATAAATTAATTTATTATTAATTTTGTAAGTGGTAGAGCCACGCTGAATCTACTACTGGTTTCAGCATGAATGGGTCGGCTCGCCCGGGATACTACCTCTCACACAAACACCGACGTGAAGTAACCATGCTTCTTGCATTGTTGCGTTTCGTTCGGTCAGTGAAAGCGCCGGATGCCCATCTCCTCTTTCCCCCTCCCTTCACCCACCTCCTCTTCCCCTTTCCCAAAGAGGCTGTCAACGCACTTGCGACTCCCCTGGTGTTGCAAGTGTCTATGGACGGTGGTGATCACTTAACAACAGGTGACCCACCTGTTCGTTTGCTTCCTATAATATATATATAAAAAAATGCACCTACATTAATCAAAGATTATAAAACACTGTTTTCATTTCGATTTTCTTATAGTTATTCTCTAAGATTTCTATTATTTTTCTTTTTAAACCACCCGATATTAAAACGGATAAAACATTGGTCACTCTCCAACAAACAGCAATTCGTTAATATATATATCAATTATTTCGAATGTTCTTTTTAGTCTTGGTTAAATAAACCAAAGAACGAAATAACTGTGCTGAATATAACATAACATATATACAGTAATTCTAGCCATGTATTTGTTTAAGATATGAGAAGATGAATGCACAACTGTTGGCTTTATTCCAGTGAAGTGCTGATAACATAACTGAATATTATTTGCAATAATACAACACTTAACATAATGATAAGGTCCATTTTGAACGAGATGTACGTTCCGTGGGAATTTATTATTGTTTACTGATATTGCAACCTGAGCCTGAGTGAACTAGTTTAGAATGCATTCAAATAGTGTAATGAATATTTAACATTTTTAAAAATGTAAGAAAATATATGCGTCGTTACATATAATACGCTAAATCCAATTTTAGCCGTCCCTAATATTTTACGTTATTTTTTAAGATCCTAAAATGCTGTACGTGTAAAATACGAAGATTATAAAAAAAAAGTGCGGGCGTACAAAGTACACATGTCAGATGTGAAACTTCTTTGACGAACTAATTTATAAGTCTTGTTTATATTTATACAAATCTAAGACTTTAGATTTCCGAGACTTGAAAAATAGATGAAAAATCTGCGTTTACTGCGCTCGCCCGAAGCAAGTTCGCGTTATCCTTTTTCGCAAGTCTAACCTAACGCAACCAAAGCGAGACAAAAGAGAAAGATGGCGAACATTCAGCGACCGCGGTGAATTTAATATGAGACCTTTTTAAAGCCAGGGTTCAATACGTATTTAACTTTTTTGTAATAATCCGTCCCCGTCATAATTTTGGACAGTCCAGTGGTTAACCAACAATATCGTCTAACGACCGTTCCCAATAATCTAACTCTAGTTAAATGTAAGTATGTAAGTGGCTATCTGATATAGATGGTGTTTTCTAATTTAAATGGTGGTAGAGCCACGCTGAAACTATTATTGGTTTCAGCATGAATGGGTCGGCTCGCCCGGGGTAGTACCACCCTCTCATAGAAAACCGACGTGAAGTAACAGTGCTTGCATTGTTGCGTTTCGTTTGGTCAGTGAGAGCGCCGGAGACCCATCTCCCCTCCCCTCTCCTCTCCTCCCCTAACCCTTCCCTCCGAAAGATGGCAACGCACTTACGACTCCTCTGGGGTTGTTAGTGTGCATGGATGGTGGTGATCACTTAACAGCAGGTGAGGACCCCCCTGTTCGTTTTCCACAAAAAAAAAAAAAAAAAATCTATACCTACTTTTTTCCTTAAAGAAAATTATCGAGATTTTTTTAAGACCCTTTTACTAGTTACAGACCTCATGTTAGAAATCTATGTCCAAGCACATATAGGTGTGTTCCAGTAGCGGCACTTGGGAGCCAGTACCTATTTGGACTAGTCCGGTGAAGCCGTTAAGGCCTAGCCAATAGCGTAGTCAGTTCGAGAAAGAAAAAACAATACCTATTTGGTTAAGCAGTTTTATGACCTTAAACCACATCGTCCATCCCGAAAAACCTATGAAGTATTTTTTCATTAATACGAGTGCGTATGTCTGTCCATATCAGAACATAGTATAAAACAAAGTCCCCTACCGCGTCTGTCTGTCTGTTTGTTCGCGACAAACTCAAAAACTACTGAAGGGATTTTATGCGGTGGATAAAGTGATTCAGGAGGAACGTTTTGGTATATAATTTGTCAAGGATTTTTTTATAATCAGGGCAGGCAAACGTCTGCCGGGCCCGCTAGTATAAAATAAAAACCAGTTGTTTTTATAAACAAGTAATACAGTTTTAATAAATGTTTAAGTGATGCAGCACATCGGGTACATCCGTTGGCGGGACAAGGAGTCAATCTCGGTTTCGGTGACGTGAAAGAATTAGTCCATCTCTTATCAGACGCTATATACGCCGGTCTTGATATCAGTAAGTATATCGGTGCAAATACGTTCTTAAATTACATGCTGTCTAATATTCTGATAAAATCTATATGAAGGTTTTTTCTTCCAACTCATTTCCAAAAATCTCCTCGAAGTGTTAGTAGTCCGGTGAAGCTGTTAAGACCTTGCTAGGCCAATAAGGTAGTCAGTTCGAAAAAAAAAATCTCGAAGAGTGATGTTGCTTTAACGAGAATGTTAAGTTATTCCTTAATGTACTCTAGTACTGAAGACCCAAAACTTGTTTGAGTCGTGGACTACTTACTGTGTTTTACAATTACATGTAGACCAGCTGATTTTTTTTTCTTTTTTTTTTTATCATAGGTGGCAAACGAACAGGTGGGTGGTCATCTGATGTTAAGTGATCACCACCGTCCATGGATACTTGCAACATTAGGGAAGTGCGTGGCCAGCCTGTGTTTGTGGGAGAGGGAGGGGAGGTGGGCCTCCGGCGCTCTCACTGACCGAACGAAACGCAACAATGTAAGCACTGTTACTTCACGTCGGTGTTTCAGTGAGAGGGTGTTACTACCCCGGACGAACCGACCTATTCATGCTAAAACCAGTAATAGCTTCAGTTTTCAAAATTTTGTTATTGATAACATTAAACTTGGTCCATCCAAGCACTAAACAAAAAAAAAAAAAGAAAATTGGTTGACAAACAGAGATGTTAAATGTTCTAATGTAAAATGTTCTAAACTGTTTGGTCTTCACCTATTCATATATAGAATTTTCGTTTCATAAAATTAATTGGCACCGTCCCAAAAGAAGTTTCACTTCCAAATTAAACAAAGTAATTCCTATTTTATAGCTCACCCAAACTGGATGGAGAAGTATGAGAGTGAGAGACAAAAACATAACGTTCCAACTCAATTAGGGATAGACGCTTTATACCGCTTGTATAGCGTCGATCTTCCACCAGTCGTTCTCGTGAGAAGCCTCGGAGTACAGTTCACCAATGCCCTGCAGCCGCTTAAGGTAAACATAATTATTATAAAAACAATATTATATTGAATTATAAAAATAATAATTTGAGCTACAAAAATAATATTACATTCAAGTACATAGTAAAAATCTGATTAAGTAGGGCAAATGTAAATACGACATTTTTGTGTCAAAACGATAATAGATTGGATTATAAAATTAAAAGTTGATCTATAATATTAATCACATTAAAGTACTCAGTGAAAATCTTCAAGTCGTACAGAAGTAAGTGAGAAATTCTTATAACTGATATCCTATCTTTGATATTACATTTGGAGTAAAAAAACCTAAATAAACCGCTTTACTTAAGACTCTTATCTCTAAGACCCTACCGAAAGTTCTAACAATAGACAAAACAATAAGCCCCTTGATAATAGTAATTATAATTTTCAATGAAGAGGATTTGTTGTTGATATAAAACAAAAGATGAATTATCTCTACAGTTAAATGACTTAGGAACGAATTGTTTGCTTACCTCCCTATATAGTTAAATTTTAAATACATTTCATAAATTTTATAATATAGTAAGATTTAGGAATAATTCTACAGAACAAAGTAAAGACAGTTTTTAAATAATAATTAGATTTATAACCTATTTCAATTTAATTATTAAAATAATTTCGTATCTATGGTAACTCAGAATTAACTGGCCCTTAGAGATCCCATTTATCCAGGTTTCACTGTATTATATACCAAATTTATGTTAATAACCCTATATAGCTCATTAGATTTCATACTTTGAACTATACATGTATTAATCACAATTTGAGATATTTTTAATTAAAAAATAAGTTAGTATCTATTCTGCTCTTCGGACACATTCTTGATAGTTTCATGTTTGTCCGCAAAGACTTAGAAAATCTAGATTTTGTAAAAGATTGGCGTTATTTTTATACTTAATAACAAGTTGGACATCCTTTGTTCCAAGCTCAGTAAGAGCCATTTGTCCCAGCAGTAGAACTCATAAGAGATTGATATAAATATAATTATTATCATAAACTAGCGGTGCCCGCGACTTCATCCGCTTGGAACCCAATCCAAAAAAATAGTTATTAATAAAATCATCTGAATGTATTGTTATATCCGTTGCGAAATATATATAAGAGTTGTTGAGGTATGTATGCCTGGTACACATATATGTTTCAACAACTCATATATGTATGAATAGTTAAGCTTAGCTCAGATAGGTCGCGAATTGCATGTATCAGGCAACAGCCCAAGCCGAGGTGTGCCGCGCACCCTTGAGCTGGTTGTCAAATAAAATCGCCTGAGTGCCTTAAGCGCTCGCCTTAGTTAGTAGCCTTAGTAGAAAAAAAAAAACATTTCGAAAATGATTGGATATAAAAATTATCACAAATATGTTTGTAGTCATAATATATACTTTTGATAACATGAAGTAAAGTAAGTCAAGTCCGGTGACGCTGTAAAGACCTTGCCAGGTCAATAGCGTAGATATTTCGAGAAAAAAAAAACGGAATGTATTAAGTCCATTTACTTATCTACTTTCTCGAACTTAATTCGAGCCGTCATTCAAATTACAGTAATTTTTGATAGAGTGGACCGATTACGATTATTCGAGGATATGCTTTATGATTGTCTTGGTGACATTTTATTGTGAACGCACTACTTTGGCAGTGATACGTGTTCAAACAAACTGACAGATCATTGTAAAAATTATTCAAATGTTTTTTTTATTCATTCTTAGACATATTTTTTTTTTCTTCGTGGGGAAATCCCTAACGGATATCCATGTCGCCGGGCAGCAGAGGATGTATATATCCGAGTCGCACGGACTAAAACCCCATGGTACCTTCTTACACCTCTTGGCAGGGGAAGCAGGGACCCTCTAATCGACACTACGTCTACTACTCCAACAGGTGTTGTCCCCTCCTAAGGGGCCCAAACTGTGGCCTGAGTGGTCAAGACGGTTGACCTCTTAAGGGGGAATGGGTGTTACCCCCCTGGCGAATTTTTTTTTATAACTTAGGAGGCAAACGGACAGATGGATCAACTGATGTTGAGTGATCACCACCGTCCATAGACACTTGCAACACCAGAGGAGTCGCAAGTGCATTGCCAGCCTGCGTTTGGGGGAGGGGAGAGGGGAGAAGTCTCCGGCGCTCTCACTGACCGAACGAAACGCAACAATGCAAGCACTGTTACTTCACGTCGGTTTTCTGTGAAAGGGTGGTACTACCCCATGCGTGCCGACCCTTTCATGCTGAAACCATTAATAGCTTCAGCGTAGCTCTACCACCTATAAAACCGTGGATTCTTAGACACCTACAATATTTTTTTTCACAAAAATATATATTTACATCTTATTATATGTATATTTATCGCTAAACTATTTCCTTTTATTAACAGAATCTCATTCTAGAGTGCCGTAATATAAATAATTAATGTAATTAAAATTATTGTTTCAGAAAATGATTATGGCGCGTGCAGCAACGTAATGCAAATTTCGACCGTTTAATTTAAATGTAACATGTCATGAATTAAATACATAAAAACTAAAGTTATCCTGTTACGTGTTTAATATTTTATGTATCCTTGTCTTTTGTGTGGCAATATATATTTAAACTACATTTTACATGTATGCTAAGTTACAATTACTCTTATTTACACAATACTTATTTTCACCTCATGTTTTTTATTTCCATTTATCTTGTACCGCAAAATATTAGCCGAATTCAGTAAAATATTATAAAGAAATCAATATTATTAGAATTATTCAATTGATGGTAATACTTTGATGGCATGTAATATTATGCCTATAGGGTATAATAATTATTAGGTACATGTCACTATTGACATTTCAAGCCCGAGATTAATGATTTTTATAAACTGTGTGTAACAAGAAAAAAGTTTTAGGGATGATCTTGGAAATTAATTAGCTGGCAACATTTTGCAGACAACCCTGGTGCTTCTGCACATCTTTCAAGACTTATATCGGAATACAAATGTGAATTTTGTAATGACACTGCAGACCTTAACATATTGTTATGAACTGTCAAACAATTAACAAAAAAAATCTTATTTTAGTAATAGCATTTGAAAGCGTTTTTCAAAATATTGAAGATCCGCAGTTTTAGCAAATCCATCATATTTCAGATTTATATATAACCTTTACTAGCGGATTTCCGTCCGCTTCGTTGGGCATTAAAAATGGCAAAGGTCAACTGAATCCAAAAAATAAGTAGCCTAAAAAAGTGGTTGGCAAACTAGTCATCCAAAAGAGCCAAGTATACACTAAACAAAAATTAAGTTTAATTAAACTTAAGCTTTTTACTAGTGATATCTTTATGCAAATAATTAGGATAAAAAGTACTCTCGAGCTTGTCTTTGCTAAAAATGTCTCTTTTTGCGAGCGATTACCCGTACCATTGTTGCTTTCTAAAGATATGTCCTTTTTCTGTGGGCTTGTGTGGGTTTTGTACCAACTTTTTTCTTACAAGGTAAGTTAGTAAATAATAATCCGGATCTGCAGTAAACATTTTTAGGAAGAGTCACACAGTGAAAGAGCCACATGCGGCTCGCAAGCCACAGTTTGCCAACTTCTGGTCTAGAACAATCTACCAAAACCATCATAGTTCTATGCCGGTACGTTCATTATATAGTTTTGACGCGATTAAGCCTCACGGAAACTGTTTTTTCATCATATATATTTTTATTTTTTGTATATATTTTTAAGAGATTCTATAGTAATAAGTGAGGCTGAAAGGACTTATATCCAGTGGTTTTAATAAATTTTTAAAAAGATATCTCTTTTTTTCTGGTAAACCCGTATTACGTAAGACGTTTTGTTTCTCTCTCTGGGCATGGCGAGAATCTTTATTGATCTCTGGTTATAACTTTGTCGATAGAATGAATATATGCAGAGAAACTTCGAGAGCAGATAAAATGTAGTCCGGTGAAGCTATGAAGGCCTGTCAGGCCAGTAGCGTAGTCAGCTGGAAAGGGACAAAAATACATTCCAATCGATCATTTCAGAGATAACTTTTATTTACATTGTATATTAATACGTAGTAGCCTGTGTAGCATTCCCATTTTCTAAATAGCATTGTTCTTATATCACGTTTTGTTAAGTTTTTTACTTTTTTTAAACTGGTGTACACGATATCCCTTAATCTACTAATCCGATTTGGCTGCAATTTGCACCACTTATTGTTAAAATAAGAGTATTTAATTTAATTTTTAAGTTTTCGATATTATATAAAATTCTTTTTTAAACACGAGAATCTTGCAATATATAATAGTAGATATTTCGTTGTGTTATTTTTGCTATTGAATTCAATTAAACGAGCATACGAGTTAAAAATAAATACTAATTAACCTCAGTAAATTATTAGTTTAAATTAACCATAATAGTGATAATTATCATTAATAATGATCACTAATTATTATGGTTAACATACGAATTATTTTAAATAACTTCTTTATATAAATACAATTCGAAAATTAATAAATCTCACATAAAAGAAACAAATATTAATTTACTTTAAGAATGTAATTATAACTGGCATTATTAATTATAGCAATTACTATTTATCGCAACTTAAATAACAACATGTTTTCGATATGTCAAAAGTCCTTTTAGTAGAGGAGACCTTGGGACATCAACCTTCACCCATCAGATAACTAGATAAGACATATTTATTTTATCAAATACAATTTATTAATAAACATGGCTGTGATGACTTGCCTATCGAAAAGTTTACATAGCTATTTTGAATTAAATTAATTTTAATCAATTTTCTTTCATCACCTTCACTCTTTTGATAACCGAATGAATTTCATCTCAACTTATTGTTTTTAACACACAGAATATGCCTAAGTGGGCTTGCCTACTTATTTCTGTGCATGGCTACCTGACAAGCAGATGTGAACAGGTAAATCAATATAGGTAACTACAGGTGCGCAGCTGCTATGTTCTGTCCTGTTCTATCACTCGGACCTCAGACCCTCTACTTTCCCTATCGCACCTATAAAATAGTTCAAATACTAAAACTTTATAGCTTGACATTTATTTTATGTACGATTTTTTGCAGGCAAGCCTATAAGATTATGATACCAATTTCGATTGGCTAACAGATCCGTGTAGTTACCTATATTAATTTACCTATATATCAGGAGAGATGAAGACCATGTAACTAGAAAAGCTTTGAGTATGACGTTCGATGGATATAAGAGTAGAGGAAGACCGAAAAAAGGATGGATGGATTGTGTGAAAAATGATGTGTGTAAAAGGTGTCATGACTGAGATGACATCTGATAGGCGAGCGTGGAAAAGGAAAACATGTTGTGCCGACCCTACTTAGGTGGGATAAGGGTAAGAAGATGATGACAGGAAGTGTTTGATTTTTTCGTTAATCATTAATTAGACTGGTCAGTACGTTCCCATTTGTTTTTCATTATTTGCTCTTATAAAAATATTTCTAGATGTAAATATAAATACCGTTCAAGAAGTAAAAACACGCTTATTGTGTTGAAGGTGGAGGTAATTGATTTATATTAATCTGCCTATTTTAGACATAATTATTTACATAACACCCATAAACCAGTCAAGTAATAAAAATTTTAATCATACCATTACTTAGAAAAAATGACTTAAAAGTTACCTATTGGCGTTAAGAAATTTAACGTTTCAAAATTAAAATATGCATTTTTTCATACATAATACAAAGACGTCCCTAATTACAAAAGATTAAACAAACAAAATATCGTTTCGTAGACAGTAATATATTTCAAGGTAAACATTTCTTTGAACACGAAATTATTACAAAAGCGGACATGCCAGGTAGATTTTCTGTTGTATTGTGATATTTTTATTTGAAATATAGGGTACCTTCTTTGGGGCTTTTACAATTTCATTAAAACCAGTTTGGAAAAAGATAAGGTATACCGATTCGTTAGAACGCCAGAATACTTGCGAAAAAACGAACACTTCATTTTAAACTAATTCAAATATAATTAGTTGATATTGAAAATAGCTTACAGACCGTGTAACACCGATATTTGCAAAATAACAACGAAACACATTATAAATTGCGTATATAAAAAAATACAAAACGTTTACTTTTTTGGCACTTTGATTTTTGCTATTTATCATGTCATAGAAACTACACAAAAACCTTCTCAAAAACAATCTCTGTTACAGTATTTTATATCTTTATATATAAATTTATTCTGTGCGTGTGTATGTCACTGAACTCCTTCTAAACGTCAGGACCGATTTTGATGAAATTTTGTGTGCGTGTTCGAGAGGCTCCGAGAATGGTTTAGATTCACAATTGGATCCGGTAGGTGGCGCTACGGTTTAATATTAGATTTTTTTTTATTAGCAAGCCAGGACAACGTCCGCCGGGACCGCTAGTAGGTATATATGTAATAATATTATTACATTCTTCTACCAACTTATTAGTATACCTCTCTACCTTTCCCTGTAGGATATATAGGTACTGTGCATGTAACTCCAAAAATACTCTTATTCAATTTGTACGTTAATGCTTTTTTAATTCACATTCACTGTTTTGGATCCGGATATATTTTCGTAAGTATTAGCGAACTGGCGGACGTTATCCCGCCGTGATAATAAAATAAACCTTGACAAATTATAGACCTAAACATTCCTCACAAATCACTGTATCTACTGATAACCGCATGAAAATCTGATCAATCGTTTTTGAGTTTATCGCGTTTAACAGACATACAGATAAACAGACGTGGCTTTGTGTTATAATATGTAGTAATATAAATTTTATTACATGAAATGAATGTCGATGGCGCGAAAGTGCCAAAGACGACACCAGCGCCCTCTAGAACCGCTTCGCCTAAAACTGCGGGTTTCGTAGTTTCAGGCAAAAAGCCCTGCCCACCGCCCCCCGTTACGATCCAAGACAAAGCGTCTTGGATTGAAATTTCTAGCCTGCTGGAAACGGCAGGCATCCCTTACACCTCCACTGTGAATACCGCTGTAGGTATTCAGGTGAAGGTAGCCACGTCCACCGCCCATCGTGACCTCACTCGTTTCCTTCGGGACAACCAGTGGGGTTATTTCACGCACTCTCTCGAAGAGGAGCGTAAACTACGGGTTGTGATCCGTAGGGTTCCTTCAGAACTCCCGACTTACGACATTTCCGACGACCTCAAAGAACAGAAGATTCCTGTTCGCGAGGTTCATCGTATGCGCTCTCCGCGCACCAGGGCTCCATATGATATGGTTCTCGTTGTCCTCGATCGCACCCCTCAAGGGAAAGCGATCTTCAATCTCACATCCCTCTGCGGCCTCTCCGGCGTTATCGTCGAGCCGCCGCGCAAAACGTCTGTGCCCTCGCAGTGTCACAACTGTCAGGTGTACGGACACTCCGCACGAAACTGTCTCCTGAAACCCAGGTGCGTTAAGTGCCTCGGCGACCACTCCACCAAGGAGTGTTCTCGCACTAAAGACTCCCCCGATCCCCCGAGCTGTGTTCTGTGCCGCGGCGTGGGTCATACCGCGAATTATCGCGGATGTCCCCGCGCCCCGCGAACAAAGCGCCCTCGCTACCCCAGGCAGGTGTCGCCGTCTAAGGCGGCCGCCTCTCATGTCCCTTTCGTCTCGTGCACCGGCAGCGTCCGCACCCGCGACTAGCACGCCCCCCCGCCCCCTCAGGCTCCGTGGGCTCCTAAGCCCGTGTCCCAGCCCATTCCCAGACCTCCGGCGGCTAATCCTTCACAGGATCACACCGCCTATTCCTTCTCCCTATCGAGTATTGACTACACAGGTCAACTACTCATCTTCCACGAGATCTCGGAGATCTCGGCATACGAAGAAACCGCCCGAAATCCTCTTCTAGGATCCGTCACTGCAATACATAGGTTTCCAGCCCGAGGGCTCCGCGCGGGGACGACCTAGGCTCGAGATATTACTGAGAACCGCGATGTGTGCGGGAGCTAAAAAGGATCGATTACAAAAGCGCGGGTGCAACACGCATTTAATAAGATCGAATTTTAATTTACTTAAAGGCGACAGCGCCGAAATCTAAAAATAGACATAACAAAAATTATTATTATTGAACGGTCGTTTTTAGAGGAAGATAGACGTAAATACGCGATTTACTCTATCTTATATGACTTATTTATTTTGAACAGCTGCGCGCGCAAGCCGTTGTAATGTAACCGCGATGGCTGGAAACCTATGTATTGCAGTGACGGATCCTAAAAGAGGATTTCGGGCAGTTTCTTCGTATGCCGAGATCTAGGTAACAGCCCAAGCCGAGGTGTGCGTGCACCCTTGTGTATGTTACCTAAAACCCAAATCGGTTGTGTGCCTTAAGCGCCAACCTTAGTAGTCCGGTGAAGCTGTGAAGACCCTGCCGGGTCAATAGCGTAATCGACATATTTTTTTAGAGGGCAAACTGCCTTCCGGATCTGATGAGGAGTTGGAGCGCTTCTTGCGCGGTTTGCGGTGCGTGACGGTGGTGAAGCCATCGTCCGCAGGAGGGGCTTGCTCAGCAGGAGGATCTTGCTGAGCAGGAGGGTCTTGCTCCATATCGGAGCCAGAATCGGAATCGCTATCGCTATCGTCACTATCGTGAACGGGTGGGATGGGAAAATTGTTGCTTGCCTCGATCTTGGCATAGATCGAGGGAGCGGGCTTGGAAGAGTGAGGGAACTCGATGCGACGCTTCGCAGCGTACGCATCGTAATCGTCTACGAGACGAGGACAGATGCTGGATATAAAACCGCGGAGGCTAATAAGTTCGGTCTCTAGGAGGCCGACTTCTGGATCGGAGGCCATACCGGGGCCTGAGGAGGGGAGTGGGGCGGAGGAAGACATGTGAAACCTCCCTGCCAGAGGGGCAGGGGGGCGCGCCTTAATGAATTTAACGGACTATCCCGAGTCCGGATCAAAGGGAGCTGTTTAAAACTAAACAAAATAGGAAAACAACGCAAATAAGTACCTGAGCGAGACAGGGGAAAAATAACATAAGACTACTTAAATAAACAAACAATAAAAAGTAAATAAATTTAAAAATAAATCACTGAAGAATTAAAGAAATACGTAAATAAATAGATAAATAAATGAGGGGTCACACTGACCGAACTAAACGTAACAATGCAAGCACTGTTACTTCACGTCGGTTTTATATGAGAGGGTGGTACTACCCCGGACGAGCCGACCCATTCATGCTGAAACCAGTAAGTTTCAGCGTGGCTCTACCACCATTAGCAGAAGTTAAGTAGACAGTAGAATTAAATGATTTTCACGTTTTTATATTACCTACAAATTATTCTCCATCAATTATGCCTGCTTTCTGAGGTACTTTAATTGTAGTTTATCTGTTCAATAGCGTTATTGATTCGACAACTAGTCATATTGCGTTTCTGAATACACAATAATACGATAAATGTCAGTAAAATTTAACGAGCCATTTGACAGTACACGCGTTAGAAGTTTTCTTAGGCGTAACGAGATATTTCTTTATCTTTCACTTTATTCTACCTTTGTAGCAAAAACGACACTAACAATAGAAAAAGGTATTTAATACATTGGAAGTTTTAATAGAAAGAAATACAAACAACAAATACAAAGAAACAAAATGTTGACTATAGCTAACTTCAGGGTGTCGGTTTTTCGTGATGGTGTGCGCGCGCATCCTAAATATTTACTCTCATCATTTATCCCTAACGCGCCAAATGAAGTAAAACTTGAAAAGAAAAAATTAGATCAGCAAATAATATGTATACTGCAACCACCATGTATATGGCGAAAAAGCCCGTCATAGTGATTCCCTTCTGCGGGTCGCGTTTCGGTTTCCTTCTCCCTATCGAGTTTCCTTCTCCCTATCGAGTATTGACTACACAGCTCAACTACTCATCTTCCACGAGATCTCGGAGATCTCGGTGTACGAAGAGACCGCCCGAAATCCTCTACTAGGTGCCGTTACGGCAATCCATAGGTTTCCAGCCATCGCGGCTACATTACAACGGCTCGCGCGCGCAGCTTGCGGGAGCTAAAAAGGATCGATTACAAAAGCGCGGGCGCAACACGCATTTAATAAGATCGAATTTAAATTTACTTAACGGCGACGGCGCCGAAATCTAAAAATAGACATAACAAAAATTATTATTATTGAACGGTCGTTTTTAGGGGAAGATAGACGTAAATACGTGATTTACTCTATCTTATATGAGTTATTTATTTTGAACAGCTGCGCGCGCTATCGTCATATATAGGCTCCGATCGAAAATCAGCGCTGCAGTACTACTTACAGTATTGCAGAATTTTTGCTGAATGGGTTCGCCAATTGTTGGACACCTATTTTTTCATTTTTAAAATGTTTTTTTTTTCTGTCATAATTATTTGTGTAATTTAATTTAATTGTATGGTTGTTCAACAATAAAGTATTTCTTTCTTTCTTTCTTTCTTTCTTTCTAAAAATATTCGATTCAGTTCGATGAGGGAAAAAAAAACACCCTCCCACCATGTGTATATATGTGCACGTGTGTGAGAGAGATGATCTCATATGTGTGTTCAAGTGATGTAGGTGAGTCACTGTATCGCGATAATAATATCACGAGGGCTCCGCGCGGGGACAACCTAGGCTCGAGATAATTAGGTCAAATATTAAGCACTTAATTTCTCAATTGATTTAGAATGAGAAGCAAGAACTGAGTAATTTCTCGGAATATTGCAACTCTGCATGTAGTATAAGATATATGATAGATGTAAGAAGTCTGAACAGTTTAGTTTCGGTTGTCAAGTTACACTGCAGTGTAAAGTAAAAGCTAGCTGACGTGGTATATCGTGTAGTGCCGACGCAGCGAGGACGTGTAATACCTGATGCGCGCCTTGTTGAGCGGCGTCGCCGGGAACCCCACGCCCACCGTCGCGACCCCGCGGAGAACATGAAAAATACCTGTGCTTATCTTGTCTCCACTCTAACTTGTCATACAGATATTTTGGGTTTTTGGTTTTAATGAGCCCGAAAAGTAACGTAGCCATATGTAACTCGCGTCGTGCCGCCATTTTTAAGACATTTGCGTCATTCAAAAATGGTGTAATATGCCCACGGCGCGGGACATCGAAGCAAAATCTAGCACAAGCATTCTGCACACGCTGGATGGAACGATCAGTACGCGATAATAGACAAGGACCATACACTGTATCACAGTAATTAAGTCTCGATAGAACTAGACTATCAACAAGTAGCTTCCTCAATGTGATACTAAAATACTTTAGTTTTATTTTAGTTCGTTTCAATCCGATATACACGTATTCATTTGTGAATCATGCAATTTCGATTGTATGGTTCACAAATGTATATATGTATGAATAGCTTAGAATAGTTAGCTAGGACAGACGCGTCTTTTTCCAGGTAACAGCCCAAGCCGAGGTGTGCGTGCACCCTTGTGTATGTTACCTAAAACCCAAATCGGTTGTGTGCTTTAAGCGCCAACCTTAGTAGTCCGGTGAAGCTGTGAAGACCCTGCCGGGTCAATAGCGTAATCAGTTCGAGAAAAAAAAAAAGGATCGCGTTTCGGGATCAGCCTGTGCATATCCAGCTTTTCGCAAGCCGGCATGACAGCGGCGACCGGCGATAGATAGTTTCTCTCTCGGTGGTCGCCGTTGTTTTTGGATTGTACTGATACCATCAGGCATATTGCAGCCATTTTGCCTTGCGACTATAAAAAAAAATCCTACACTGTACCAGAAACCTGTATCCTGGAAATTAATCTTTTTGGTTTACACCTTATAAATTTGACCATTGTGTCAATACTTGTACATATGTACGTTTGTTGGCGTATTAATATATTTGTTTGATGTGTACGTATTTTAAAAAAAGTAATAGAAATGTGCTTTTCAAGAAAATCAAATGTGGATCTGTGATCGCTGGTGCTAACCCCGTCCTATATAAATAAAGATACTTCTGAAAGCACTATTCAACATTATCATTATTACATAGTATAAAACAAAGTCCTCTGCGACGTCTGTCTCTTCGCGCAAAACTCAAAAACTACTGAACGGATTTTCATCTGGATAGTAGTAGATAGAATGATTCACTAGGAAGATTTTATTATAGTATATAATTTGTCTACGGTTTTTTATTATCACGGTGGGACAATGTCCGCCGGGGCCGCTAGTTATATTATATAACAAGTTTGTCATCGATACCCACATGTAGATGTATATATATGTTTAGAAACTGAGACTAAAAGTTGGACTTTGTGACTTCGTTATTAAGTTACATTACTAACTGATATAATAAACAAGTAATAAATTGTTATATCATATATATTAGTGATCGCAGTTGCAAGGGTATATTAAAACGGATCTGAGATTATAGATACCATACCTCATTACGTAATTTTGATAATTGCTTGATAATTAGGTTACATTTACTAGCCGATAAAATACTCAAGTATAAAATGATTATAATGACATATTATATATAAATGGTGGGCAATAAATAAAACGAAAGTTTATTTCCATTTAGAATAATTTGTCATCGTCGATGTAATTTCAATTCAGCTTTTGATTATTTTAGGTGATTAAATAGTTTATTAGCTGTTTTCTCAGAAAATAATGTTTATGATTAATAAACAATTCACAGACAAATATTTTATATTTATCTCTTTTACCGATTACCTACTCTAAAAATAGATTTCCCATTACCCATCCCAGATGACACCATTTTGAAACCGCGCCGCGGCGCGCCTCCTGCGTCTTATCCACGCGTCCAAGCTTTAGAATTTGAAATATGTATACAGATAGACCAAAAGTTTTAAATTAATCGTAGTATACACACAAATGGCACAAACGTTTTTCAAAAAGTTATTAAACGTAACCTTAACACATTATTATTTACATGTTTGTTCCGTACTCTTGTATCCATTATATTTTATTGTCTACGCAAAATTAATCTATCCAATCGGCATTACGTTGGTTTATAATTAACTAACTTATAACTTATCAAAGTTGCAAGTAATTTTTTTTGCTGTTTGTTAGCTTAACATTTTCACTTAACTTTTACACACATAAAGATGATAGTTTTTTGATAGTTTATGTTCCTAGAAATGTTACTTTTTATTAGTATGAATTAAAACACAGAAATAGCTTGATCGCTTCAGATAACTATGGAACGTAACTCTTATATGAAGTCACAATTCTCTTGAGTATTATTAATGCAGTATTTTGAAAAAGAAAACATTTGTGGATTATCCATTAGTACCTACTGTCGCCTGCGTAATTAGAAAAGTTTGCACTGCTACAAGAGTATCTATATCGACGAGTAAGTTTATGATTAAAAAATAAAGAGGCGCAAGAAATTTTGCCTCATGCCTTTTAATTAATGTCGATATCTTATCTACTATAATTAAATTGGAAACACTTGTTAAGAAAAGAATACCAAGTACGAAAATAATTTGTTTTAATAAGCACAGTGGAATCTACGCACCGAACTATAATATTATGAAATGTTTTGTTCACGTAAAATTATACTCTAATGTTTACGCTAAAAACAATTAAATTTTACTGGATAAAGAACTAT
Source organism: Antheraea pernyi (assembly GCA_015888305.1). Taxonomy (NCBI): domain Eukaryota; kingdom Metazoa; phylum Arthropoda; class Insecta; order Lepidoptera; family Saturniidae; genus Antheraea; species Antheraea pernyi. The sequence goes on from MU158754.1 coordinate 1,133,456, forward strand.
GTTCATATCGTTATCTAGAGGGAAATGTCGAATCCCTTTTAATAAAAATAACTATTCAACAATGTGTACAGAAACCGGAAAAAGTATGAGAACAGTTGCTCCACCGGTCATAGAGTTCGTTGAGTGCAGCTGTACTTATCGACCGTGCGTCGCGTGAGACCGAGGGTTGACGTCATACAATGGCCGACAATCTGGCGCATTGCGGCCATCTTGTTTGTTAACGATTCTCGAAATGTGCTATTCAATTATAAACCATAATTCTTGAGTATCATGGTATATCCGAAAAAAATATGAATAACCATATTACATGTTTGACTCAACGGTTTTACGTAGTTGTATTCTACGAACGTTATATTTAGTCATCCTTTTATGCGTCATTATTCACCTATAATACAAAATAAACGTTATTTATTATTACAAATAGGTTAAGATGAATTTAAGTATGTAAATTCATATGAGCCTACCATCTTAATAGACTTTATAGGGTCCCTGACTTTATTAAGAAAACATACTTAACAAAATATATTTGGTGTTAGGTCGATTAAGTAGGTATATAAAGTACCTTGAAACAGTAAATAATAACTCTAATTAAAACAGACCACAATCACTAAACCAAACTAACACAAAGTTCTTATTTTTAACTATATAAAACTTTCCGGAAACAGTTACTAATTACGAGCAATTTATGATACATATATATTATAGAACTACTTTTTGACCTGTTAGGAAGGGTAAAACAAGTACATTTTTGAATGAATTTAAGTGGATTTTAAGAGTTTTTAAGGTAGCAAACATGCTTGAGATTTGTAAGTTTTAGGATATAAATAACAGTGCCATGTTTCAGTGTTTTCCTAAAGTCTATTTTTAAGAGTAAAATATAGGACAAAAGATAGTTTGGGAGTAATTAAGTATCTACTTATTCGTATTTTTAAAGATGATGCCTATACCCTTACGTTGGCTTTTTGAATAACATCTATAATAAAATGTGTAGCAGTGAAAAGGGTAAAATGGGTACCTAAGTAAAAATGGCTTATCGGCCAGAAATAACGACTTGATGCGTCTAGTTTAATCATTAGTTGTTGTAAATTATAGCTCTTTAATACTTAAATATTCATCAGAAAAGAAAATTTGTATAAAATATAGGTATCTATATAATTTTATAGATATATATAGTGTAAGTATATGGCTTCGATCAACGTTGTTATTGTTTATCAATGGTATATGGTGAATTAACACGTCGGAACTTTGTTCCTTTCGTTTGTTTTGCATAAAATTGTAGGTAATCTGAAGTAGGTAACTAGGTTATTTTTTATTATATAGGTACCTACCTACACCGCGATATGATATTAACGTACATTCTCAAATAATAAATGATGTATACATTAAATCACTATTTTTAGTGAATCATAAAACAATAAACTAATATAAACAATCTTTATAAAGTATATAGCATTGGTGAACATAATGGAGATTTTGTAAAGTGTATCGCCTCAAAAAATCAATACTTACATCCCCGCTCCCCGCGCCGCATACAAGTAAAGTGGTTCGCTCCGAAACACACACGCTGTTTAAAATAATGCAAGATTCTGTTACTGTCTACTCCATATAACAACAATGTGATGTTTAATAAACATTCTTTTTTATATATTAATTGTAATATACTCCTTATATATGTATATTAATATTACCGAACAATACTCTATCTTCTGTAGTCGCAATGTTAGTATGTGATAACCTATTCAATATAATTAAACGTAGATAAATAAAAATGCATGAAAATAATATGTAATCATTACTCTAGACAATTTAGACAGTATTGTAAGATAATCCTTTAATTTGTACAGTGCCTTATGTAGATGGCATAATAGTTTTAACTGAATAATGTGTCACATAAAACACTTGTTCCGCGGGGTACAGCTGATATCGGTACATGTTAATGTCGTAACAACATCTGTAATGAAATTATGTATAGTCGAAAAATATAATAGAAACCAGATACAAAATATCTGATAAATTATTTCAATCAAATTTTATGGTTTCACATTACCAAAAATAATTAAAAACAGACTGGAGTTATCTCATATTGAGAGTATATAAAAAATAGAATAATTTTAGTTGAAACACCTTTTTAATGTATTTATTGTCACATGCAATTTCCAAAATCTGAAAATGGTTCCTTTTTTTGTGACTACTATTCGCTAAAAAATTTGCATGTCTTTATTACAAATAATCTCTAAAATTGTGAGAAATAATAAAAATACAGATTTGTGGAACTGTAGAAAAAGTTAATATTATAATATTTTTTGAAAAATTAGATTATAACCGCAGAGGGCAAGATTCATTCGTTCTAAGCGCATTTCTGATTTTTTTTATTGATCGGTCTATTTTCAACGCGCTTGTGCACAATATGTCTCCCTACCATGGCCTACGACCGCCGCCATTTTGTGAACAACTGCGCAGTTTCGCCTCGATTGGCGTCAGGGTATAAAAGAGAGGAATGACGTCATGCACCCACATTCGTTTCTCATCGTGGTGAAGTTAAGACGTCGAGTTGTGTTGTGTAGTGCTTCAAGTAGCTTTGTGCCTGTATGGATTCAGGTGTGTAATACTGTTACAAAAAATATTTTCTGTCTTCAAATAAACATGGGCTACAGTAATAAAGAAAAATCTATTGTTGACTTTTGCGAAAGTAAAACTGAAACCTTATCTAACTGGGTTCGCCAAGTTAAAAATAAATCCCTTTATGTCAAGACAAAGAGGAATCGCGACTTGAGAATAATCGCCATTTTGAGTAACTCTCTAATCAGAGCAGAAAGCGAGCTTATTACAAAACAAAGAGAACGTGCTAGAAGGTGGGCCCAGATGCAAGTTGACCTCGGATTGTGCAATAAGGAAGAAGAAATCGCCAGACAGCAACGCGAAAAAATCGATAGCATATGGAAGAATGATCTCAGCGGTTTAGATAGTTTTTTTAGAGAATTAGATGGTGTAAAACCAATAGTAGTAAAATGATGAATATTAGGTAATGTAGGTCAATTGAATTTGTATCTGTGATATATGTAGGATGTTTTTCTACCTTACAGTCCCATTGCGTTTCGCGTGGGTCTGCATCCGTTGGCCGCCATGTTGGTTGCCGCTGGGGCGTGGTCGCTGCTAGCTACAAAATGGGTTTGTAATACGGTATCATGCATTTATTTGATTTAGTTTAATTTAATTGTATATTAAATGTTTCAATTTGTTCTATTACTCAATGATTAAATTGGAATTCTCAGTTTTATTCATATTGAATATAAATATTGTAACATATGTTTAAGTATGGAAATTAAAGAGTTTAAAAAAATGTATCTATGAATTTTCATTCGATTTTACTGTGATTTTACCACGCACAAAATGTATTATTCCATGAGTCATCACCGTGACTACGCTGAGATACGTGGCAGTTACTTCAATGGTGTGTTCGAGCTGCGAGTTCCAGAACATTCGAATGAGTCACCCGGCTGCGTTGCTGCTTCACTATGCTGACTATCACACACGGCATAGCCGTACTACTTCCGACTTCGTGCTAAACGGCGCTTTCACACGACTCTCGGGTTCCCGGTTCTCAGCCCACTATAGGTAACGGTTAGGGGGTTGTATCATAAATTCTGTGTATAATAAGTATCCGTTTTGCAAGGTCCAATTTGGACCTTGCACATAACTATGTATTTAGACCTCAGAGCGTAACCAGACGGGCGGCCAACGCAGACAATCTTGGATCTAATCTCTATACAGATGCAATGCTGTTCTCTGAAATTTAGGACGTGAGAGTAGGAATCGTGAACAAATATAACACTTTAAAAGGAAACATGGTGAGTGGAGTTTGAGGAATGTTTCTGATGCTGGTATTTCAGCTTAATAAAGGTAATAAACTATTTTCAAAGTAGACGGACCTTAACGCTTTATCCACACAGGCTTATATATGTGATTATAAAGGAAAAACAAAACGTTCGCGCGAGTAACCTATTTGTTCATATTGACGTCAGCCGTCATCCTTGACGTCTTAACCCTACGTCATCACAAAAAGGTCACTTCGATAGGTCAAATATATGAACAATTTACTATTCATCCCGGCATCATTGAAGAGAAATTGTACCATGGAAATACGTTTATTGAATTTCAAATCTATCGGAGAATAACGTTAATATGAAACTGAACATTCTACTGGATTACGAAGGAACATAATTATATTATCAGTGGGCTGATGAACATTCGCGCGGATGAACTATTATTTACGAAATGATTAAATAAGCAAGAATATTACGATAGGGACATACGTTACTGGATGTACCAAACGGTGAGTTGCTCGTATAGACTCCCTTTTATTAAAACAATGTAGGGTTCTTTTACAATACAGTTGCACATTTATTGACTTGTATGCAAACTTCACAGCTATCTACCGGTCTGGAGCCAAGGCTGCCGTGACCGAATCACGTTTATTAAGACCAAAACCTAAGCAACATGGAAGTAACTACTTCCTAGCGGCGAAGGCTTACCGGTTCCGGTTGATATAGCGAGTGGACGTCTTTAAGTACAAGATAAGTCATCTGAAAAGTTCGTTACGTGAACTCCGTTAAACTGAGTTATTAATTAATCCGGTAGAGCGATCAAAATGCCTGAGAGTCGTAACTAACAGTAAAACAGACCAACGCTCAAGTTTCGAAATATATAACTTGGGTAAGTGATACCTTAACTGCAATCACAAATGATTGCTGTAAATCAAAGAAATATTCTATGAATAACGTAACAAATTGCAGAGTTAACTTATTGCATTGATATTCAAATTCTTAGTATTTGGTTTTTTTTTCTTAAATACCTATTCCTGGTTACTACAGGAGATAGGTGGTAGGGTTCTTAAATTTTTGGAAAGTTTGATTTCAGATTTATACAGATACTTAACACATGATATGCGATTTATATATATCTTTGTTGCCATGTTGCAACTCATGAACCAACTAGAACTAAAAATTTAATACTGGCAGATGTCTGCAAATCTAAAACTTATCTATATAGAAATGATCATCCTATTATTTCATCTCTGAAGAAAAACATACAAATAATCATATGACAAAACATTAAACATTGAAATGGTTTCGGTAATATTAACTAATATCTATTGAGGTATGTGATGAAAAGAATTATACTTAGAGCTTATATGAATTTTAAACTAAATGATTTAATATATAATCAAGAAACTGATCAAGTATAATATAACACAAGTTTATACTATATATTCTCATTCGCAAACCTTATTTTTCTCGTAGTTGGCTTTGTTTTTATTGTCTTTGTTCAGGAGACCTGGAACCTGAGAGATTGTGGAACAAGTTTAAACAGAGCTGAAACTTCCGACTTCTTCATATTTTTAGGCACAAGCTTGACATAACAGCTTATTAAGATATCTGGAGATATATTGCACTGTCAATAGTATTATTACTTGGCCATTATAGGAAATGAAAGAGCTTTATCATCATAGATGTGATTGTTTTGAGTACTTTAATTATTTAGCTGAATGTGGGTTTGTTGGTTACACTTAGATTTTTAATTGAAATACTATGAATGGTGATGAAGAGAGCACAGTATTAACTGTTAAACTTTTAAAAGTTGACTGGAAGCTACAACATAAATAGCAGCTTTGTGACTACAATTTAGCATGTTACCTGCTTAAATAAATATATATATACTAGCTGATACCTACAATATCCTGTAAAACCAATTAAAATATATGAGAAGATGGCACAATTTCTACAAAGCTATTAAGTGCTTCATGCCATGCAGAGTGGAATTTGTGATATGCTAAGAATCATCATAAACTGAACAATTTTGAATAGCCCTTAATGTTGGATGTTAATGGAGAGTAGATATTAAAGTTATGCTGAAGAATATGGACTTCTCAAAAGTGGGTGGTGGTATGTTTATCATATTATTTACTGATACAAAGTTTGAAATATTTGACCATACATATTTGCTATATTTTATATTTGTGGTAATGTTTTGACATTGCTAAGTCTTAAAAGGTAGTATGATTTGTATGCATGTTAAAAATCTTTTAATGTGGACTGGAGAAGGGTTACTAAGTATTTTATTGGATAGTTATGTATTGAGACTTAAAAAATATAGTAGGTAAGTTGAATCTGTAGAAGTATACTAATGCAATTATATCAATAACCTCAAAAATTCTGATTTTATAAATCTCTGTAAATTTACTATAATATTATGAAATAAAATACAAAAGTTCACTGACAAATATCAAGATATTCATACATATTATAACTAATTCGGGAAATTCTATTTTACATATACACACGTATTTTTATGTAATCCTCATAATAAAAATTTTAACATGTTTAAAAATGCATGTCCTATGTATTTTGTATAAATAGAGAAATTTGTTTTTTTAAATTTGTGTAACCTTGAGCACCAAGCTGTACCTTTGTTTATGTTTAGCTAGAAATTAGCAGCCTGCTGAATTAATTTGTGGTGTTGATTAAAAGCTGAAAACAATTTAAATAATGGGAAAATTTGGCTTACACTCTGTTTAAATAAAACCACGAGGATGGCGTATGCTTAGCCATTTTTGCATGTGGAATTGACAATGACACCTGCAACTGCAATGAAATTTGTGGCTTGCTTCACCTTGTTACTATCCCGAGATTTGGTTTATAATGAAGACGTATCAACTAACCGCTACTGCCTTTATATAGCGAATTATCACAAGTGCTTTCAGATAATTAGTTGTGATCTATATGAGGTATTTAACAGGCTAATGTTATATGCACAATTCAACGAACAGTGACAACAATATTAGCTGATTATTAAATTGCACCTTATGCATTGGATTGGATGGGAATGAGTAGATGAATGCTATGACTTGACGTTAAGTTACGAGATATGACTTAAGAAGTTTGTGTGAATAAGTGTATTCCAGTTCAAGGCCTTTAAAGTATGATGCAACATATTTGAAAATGAAATCTTCCATTACATCTCAACATATAGGAATTATAATAAAAATACATAACCACCTGGTCACTGCAAATTCAAGGTAGGCAAAACTTGGTACGAGCTATTTTAAGCAAATCTTTTAAAAACTCAATTCGAGTTCTAAATTATAATATACAAGTATGTAACCAGGCTCCTGCCTGCGTATCTTGCTAACTATTTTTGAATGTGTCAAAGCGTTCAACTTCGTATTCTGCGATCTATCGAGGAAAGGTACTAGCAATCCGGTCTACCAATCATGTTGCTGATTCGCGACACTATTGTTAACCAAGTTTTTATTCTGCGAAACTGGATTCGGGTTCGAGTAGTGGAACATCCTGATAATTCTGAGAGTTGGTCTACACATTGATCAAGTAAGGTATATCTAACTTCCAAATGGCTTTGAAACGCAGCAGTTACGTTTATTGGCTTTCGTTGATTTAATAATAATATATAATAATACGTTCAGTTAATGACAAAATATTTTATAACCTGGTTTAACAATAATGAAATAAATATTTACGAAATACTTAACTATATATAAAAACGTATTATGAATTGAAAGGAAAATCTAGTATTTAGTTGCTGTAGTAATTTATATTTTCTATATTTACGGTATTCGCCTTCCTTTCTTCCTAAATAAAACTTCTCCACAGAAACTACTTTACGTCTCTGCAGCTAACATAAATTATAGAGGTTCTGAGCTTCAAACTTATACAGAATTCATGGAACGTCTTCGTTTTACAAACCACATGTTCTCTTGTTTATTGAAATCGACTTTCTCCTACATTGCCTTTATAAATAAAAAATAAAAATGCACAAATAAAAATCACACAGAAGTATTAAAATCAACGAGGATTCAAAGTATAAGGTATGGAAAATTCTACACGATCTGGAATATATTTTGAAACAATGTATCCATGGGATATGAAATTATTTCGTAGTATAATAGTAGATTAGTTGAACTATGTAATTTGAAATGTTTGTCGATAAAAACTTTACTTTTTATTCGTAAGCTAAGTCAAGATCTGGAAACAGTATTTTCAAATAAAAATAATTACCAATGTCAGAATGAAATTAAAACCTCTTTACTTCATGTTTCACTGTAATCAGTTATCAGATCTAGACACGGCCTATTTAAATATACTGTGTGTATTGCCTTCTCGCAGTGGCAAGTTTAAATACCGCAGTAACAGATAGTAAGCTGAAGCGTATCCTACTATTGCGGCGCCGTGCAACTCGTGGGGCCACCTGTCCACATCAAACGCTGCCTCTTCGACTAACATTCTCACTGGTATTCATTCAAACGATATCACTTGGCTGTCAAGATTTTTTTTATTATCGAAACCTATCCACTTTAGAAGAATTATGATTTACAATGTATAAAAATCGATTATTTAATGAGGACACGTGACAGCTATGTGGTTTAACTAACGATTTATACTTATATGAACTCCTTTACACACGATTCTTTTACGATTACCACGAAAACTGCTCTAAGGAGCAACATGCCTTACGTGTATTGTGTAGATTACCAACGCGGCGTTATTCTACGTAGACATAATATTTCGGCTGCGAGGTTCCTGGGAATTGCAGCATCTAGGACACCATGAGTAGCTGAACTACTACTACTACGAGAACACCTGTCGACGACTTCTATATATGCATCGGTAACTCGTTTCAAATATCGCCTGTTCTCCTACACGGGCTGTTTTATTTTAACCTGGCTTGGAGCCAGCTCTTAAATAAATGACCCCAGGTTTCAAGATCAGACTACCGTAAATCCTGCTTACGCCCTGCACGTCAAATCTACCCTGCATAGTGCCCACCATTGGACTACAGCATCGTATGTAGCAACGAGTGGGCGTCCAACTGCACATACTTTGATAACACCGTGTACACAAAGAGTCTATCGGAATGGTAAAACTTTAATTTCACATCAACAAGTCATTTAATTATGAAGTAAACAAGTTTATGAATTATTTCGTCGAATTTTTGTCCGAGGTTGTCTTAATGACAACAAATATGGGTCTTTGGGGCATTGGTCCCTTATATTGTGCAGATGTTTGGGTCAACATCGATAAGAGGCGTATGCTGTAGCTACGGGGTCATCAACATCACAGCTGGCGCGGTTTACCGGCTACAATGCAATGGTGGTGTCTTCTGCGACTGTACCCTAAGCTCTGAATTCACTCATCTACATATGGTAACAAGGTAACAATCCATCTTCCACAAGATCTGGCCAGAAATTAAACATTGAAGCCATTTGACCTTAATTTATATGTGCGTCGGGACTTTGTGAATATTATCTTAGGCTTCAAACTCCAAGGCCATTGCTTTAAGATGATTGCAGTAACTCGTCAAAGCTCTTCTGAGAGCCTTCAGCGTCGCGTTTAGATAACGATACCGCCACAAGTGCTGTCGAGCTTTCGATATACCGGTTGAGCTGACAACGCTACGAGCTGATGATGCCCTTCGAACTATTCAAATTTAGCTGACTTCGTGAGTTGTAAGACAAATATATTTGTTTTAGACCTCCTTATTTATTACTACTCTACCTTATTACAATTCTGGTCAAAGATATTTTTAAATATCAGTATGGAATGGTCTTCGAGTATGTGCTTCGACTTGTGGCTGCGGTGAGATATTTTTGTATCTGTTTCAAGGTTTGTTTGGTAAATATCGGCAAGCGGTTGAAGGCTAAAGACGAGACTGGCCAGTTTCCGTGGGCATTCAAGAACTTCAATCACGATGGCTCTGTCATCAGGCTTCAGAGGCGACATCAAACTACTCTTGTCAACGGTACACGACATTAAGGCCACAGAGCCTTAATTATAACATCAGTTCTGGATTTCAGACTCCTGCCAAATTTGTTGTCGAACTTCAGTATCATAGTCAGTGCAAAAACATTGTCCAGAATAACGTAATCTTCAAGCTACGTACGACACTTTCTTCTTGCAACTTAATAACAGGTTCAGAGTTTAGACACGTGAACGATTTTATTCAGAGACCTCTACAGTCGATCTTCTAGCTGCGACTGACGAAATTTCCTGAGAACAAATCCAGTTTTTACTGCTGCTACTCCGTTGTCATGTAAGTTTGTTACTGTTATGTTAGTAACTTGCACCCAAAACACTACAAATTGTTGAAGTTAATTGAATTATTAGAGATATCTGCGATTTTTCTGTTTTTACTTTTCGGATAGATTATATTTTCTTTTTAAGATTGAAATAATATTATATACGAAATATTGAATTTTATTATAAAAGTTCATGTGGCCAATAGATCGATATGTTCTATTGACAGGTTAAATCAAGTTCTGGAAAGGACAGTTCACTCTTGGGCTGCGGCCGTATTCTCTCTCATGATTCACCGGGGCTGAGTCATCATTCTACTTTTGGAAAAGAAGCTTATCATCCTTTATGTAGTTGCTTATAACTGCCACGACGTGAACTGATTTCAAGGAAAATTCTCTTTCCGAAATAACTTCATACATCATATAAAGAATATGCTGTCACCGCACCACAATTCCCTACTTCTATGGCATATTTAGCTACTGTCTCGAGAGGTACGTTCAGATAATCTTAACCGATTACTTTTCGAATTGCACTGCGTCAGTTGTTAGACTATCGATGTTGCTCCTAATATAAAGCAGCGGCCCTAGCAAGAGTCTTCCGTGTTAAATGTGCTTTTAAATCGCTTTGCGACAGTAGTTAATACCATATTATGAGCAAGTTTCGATGAGGTGACTCATACTTAAGGAGAGGCAAAGTGAAAAGATGCAGTAAAACAACAAACTCAGAGGAATCTGCCAATGTGATCTACCAACCTGGGTGAACGGACGACCATAGCAAGTGCACGGTTAACGTTTTCATCGCAGATAGACGGCAGCGTATAAAAAGTCCTGTTTTGTGAGGTACCAAATCTACACTGAAAATGTTGCTTCCAAACTCGCCTTTTGTGTTGTAACCAGGCTTGGGGCCTATTCTTAAGTGATTAATCGCAGGTTTTAAGAATAACTCTACAAGTCGCCATTGACTACAAATATCCAGGCACCAACAAAACAAACTCGAAAGCCATTATAGGAATTTGAACTGCGTTTATAATAATTATCTAGCCTACGAAGAGTGCTACGTGCTACCAAAGTCTACTTAGCAACAGTCCACTTGTAAATGCAGAGAGAATAAACTTTGATTTGTACATCAAATTGCATACACCTTAAAGCAGTTAACAAGGTCATACGTAAGTTATTTTTCTAAATGATAATGTAAATACTACGTCTTAGTTGTATTTTATTTTTCTGGCTGAGACTAACTTGCAACAATAGCAAATATCTTTGTGGCATTCAGTATTATGGTTTCATTGTCTTGATGTATGGCGTCAATTACTTGGAGCAGAGGCTTTTTCTATCTTGTATAGATATTTGACTGCAACATCATTAAACTGTATGGTTGCACTTGCATGGTTATTCTACACTAACTACAAGTTTTCATCGTCGTCATAGCCAATGCATTCTAGCAACCGCATGATCGCTTTAAAACAATCTACTGTAACCTTATCCAGAGTATTTAGTGATGTGGTAACAGTCTTCTGGAAGATTAGACATGACTTCAAGCTTCATGACTGCTATTGGGCTCCAGCCCAAATGTTAATTTTCTAAGTTTGCTGTAGGCTCATATTCAGCAGCAGTCCAGACTGAGGATATTTTAACGCTTCCTGACGGCGCAATGATTAATCAAGACAGTTTCGAGACTCTTCGTCAATCTAAGTCCTCAAGCACCAATTCCGCTTCGGTCAGCTACTCCTGAAGCTCTACAAGCTGCGCATACAGTTGATGAGGCTGCTTCCTTGGACCGTCATTCAAGATTATCAGGGTTTGAGATAATTGTTCTTCAAATCGGTTTTATCAATGGCTCAACCTAATTTCAATATTGCTTTGAAGATAGCTACTGTACTATCAGTTTTCATGGGCCTGTTCCAAACATGGGTAAGTTCACTACAAGATTACTGCGAGATCTTCTGTCACTTGCTTCAGGTTTGAAAACAACTTGGCAATTATATCCAAACTGGAGCAGCCACACCGCTACAAGATTTCTTGGAGGCAAGGTTTTTTAATTGGACAGCAGCAGAGATTTGAGATACTTTGGTGATGGACCGTCTGTTATCGTGCTGAAGCTTCAACATTCTACAGATCATAAGGTGACATCCCATAACTTTTGTTATACACGCCCACAATTAAGAATTATGGGCGTTATCTACTACAGATCGGGTCCAGGCTACAAAATTCTGCGCAACGGCAAGTTCAGTTGTGACCTCCTAACAGGATCTTCGCTATGATGCTGATTGGATCTTCGCAGTGACGCTGACAGGAACTTCGCTGCGTGACAGCTTGTCCTCATTTTGCCAGTGACTGCACCCGATTTCAAAGGTTATCCAATAATCTATCTATGCAACTGCGCTTCTACTATCAAAACTCTGGATAGTGCACAAAAAGGCTGCTATGTCGTTCCTGATAATGAGTACCCACACAAATCCAGTTCTACATGAAACGAGTTTGAATAATGTAAGTTAACTATTATGGCTTTAATCGTTCATAATTACTATATCAAGTATATATTTTTTTGTTTAAAATTGAATGAAATCATTATGTGATTATTTGTAATGTGATCTCAATTTTATAAAAGCATGATGACCATAGAGAAGATATGTTTGTTTATTACTATTGTGACTGAAATCGTATTTTTTTGGAAACTAAATGTAAAGTAGCAGTTTCCCTACCATTAAAATATTTTTTTCAGAAATGATGCAATATAAGTTTTTAATTCACTGGCTTAATGCCTTTTTCAAATATGTTTACGGAGATTACAACATAAACAAATATTATTATCTACTTCTATATGAAATGAAAATATTTAAAAAAGGGGACATTTATGAAAAGGCTATTAATATGTATATAAGGTATACCAAATGATAATATAAATGAATAAAATATTGTGAAAGGATTGATTTCGGATGGGGTGTTAATCTTTATAAGGGGTCTTAATCCTTCGAAAAAGTAAGTAGCTAATTTCAGGTTTCATGGATAACGATTGGAACAATAAGTAAATAAAACAGATAAACATAAAAACTAAGGCAGACACAAAAATACGTGGGATAAACTACGGAAATCAGTTTGGAACTTTTTTGAATTTACTAAACCCATAATGAGCTCCAAAATCCATAATACATAAAAAATAATAAAAAGGCGCAACCTAATTAAAATTTATTAATTATTAAGGAATATCAGAGATATGTAATATAGACAACCAAAACGCGTAAAAGACACGGATAAGGTATGGATATACATATTTACATAAAATTGGACTTGTGGTAGGCATATTTCAGGGGTTGAAATTGAAGTTATATTACAATGAGAGAATCAATTGTAAAGATCTTATTTCGATTATCTCTAAGATCGTAAAAATACACCAGTATTGTAGTTTGGATATTTATTTCTGTATTGGCCACAACTTATTTGTTAAAATATACGATAAAGGATATTAATATTATACTGATGCGGTGGACAATATGCGAGAGGTAATATTAATTATCATTATTATATTGTTATAATTTACCAATAATCAATAGAATAATATTTATATTATAATGTTACCTTGTAATGTACTCAAATTTTCATTAATAACGTCTAATAGACTGAATTGTAATCAATGAGGTATGACCAACCTTTTTCCTAGGTATTAATCCTATTAACTTATGATGTAGTATAAAAATGTATACTTCGAAAAAGAACAAGGGTCTAGCCATTGAAAAAAAAAAATGCCAAACATGTAAACATCAGCAAAATGGAAAACATAATTTTTTATAACCAGTAAAATAAATCCATAAATGGCTGGAGATAGTAGGTAAGTAGCTTTTAAAACATTAGACTTTCAGGTTTTTTTAGAGCTATTGAGAAATTGATAAGTGAAGGTGACGAAATAGTTACAATAAAAGTACACTATATGTAAGCAGGCTTGCTGTATATAAAATAATACTATGCATCTAGACGTGACTAAGTAAAATTAGGCTACGTGCGTACAACAAATAAAAATATAAATCGACCAACTTACTATAAAAAACAAGTACAAAAAGGAAATTCATTATGAAAACTATTTACAATCTGGTACGTATATCTAATAAATAATTGTTCCCAGATTTGACATCTAAATAAATACATTGTATTGTATTCATCAAAATAAGTACAACAATGACAAAAATAGTGGGAGTATCAAATAATAAAGACAAATAATGTCACTAAAAGAATATCTAACGTATATACAAATCAACGCAAGAAATTAATTGAAAAGAAATGCGTAGTGATAAAGGACAATAGAAAAATTTATTGAGACAACATAAAATAGCATAATATATATAATGTGTGGGTGACGAATAATATAAACAGCATTTAACAACTCCCATTTGAAGTCCGAAAAAGAATCAAAACTAATAAGTAAACAAAAATTTATAAAACTTTTAGAGCCATGAAATTTTAAACATAAACCAAGGCCAAAATTACTTCGAAGTAACTTTAAAAATTACAAGTATATACAGATGCGTGTTGAATAAAGACGATTAATAAATTCACTATTTAAAATCTAAAAAAAGAGAATATTCGAAGAGGGTGAAAAGACACAAGCTAGGTTGGAAAAATAAGCCTACGAATATTTAAAATAAAACAAATTGCCCTTTAAAAAGGAATGCAAAGAACGTTTTGGTATAATAAAAAATACCAAAAGTAATTGATAGAAAAAGTTTGGAAGAAAAAGACAGAAGTAGCGTCGAAAAAAGAAGACTGGAGGAATAAGAAATATTACTTCACCAAGAAAAAAAAAATGTGCAAACATCCACAGAAACTAATAAACAATCACGGTAAGATGTCACGTAATTTTGAAGAAGGAGCACTGGAAAGACTTGGAAGAAAAAAGAATGGAGGAGCGTCGAAGACTGGCGGCCGTTGCAGAAAGAAGACTGGTGTGGTGTCGAAGAAAGAATACTGGAGGGGCGTCGAAGAAGAAGACTGGTGGGAGTCGAAGAAAGAAGACTGGTGGGAGTCGAAGAAAGAAGACTGGTGGGCGTCGAAGAAAGAAGACTGGAGGGGCGTAGAAGAAAAGTACTATCGAGAAAATAAAAAATATACAATAAATTATAAAAAAACTAATAAACAATCATGATAAGAAGACTGGTGAATGAGCGTTGAAGAAAGAAGACTGGAGGGGCATCGAAGAAAGAAGACTGGAGTGGCGTTGAAGATAGAAGACTGGGAGGGGCGTTGAAGGAAGAAGACTGGAGGGGCGTCGAAGAAAGAAGACTGGAGAGGCGTAGAAGAAAGAAGACTGGAGGGGCGTCGAAGAAAGAAGACTGGAGGGGCGTCGAAGAAAGAAGACTAGAGGGGCGTCGAAGAAAGAAGACTGGAGGGGCGTCAAAATAAGTACAACAATGACAAAAATAGTGGGAGTATCAAATAATAAAGACAAATAATGTCACTAAAAGAATATCTAACGTATATACAAATCAACGCAAGAAATTAATTGAAAAGAAATGCGTAGTGATAAAGGACAATAGAAAAATTTATTGAGACAACATAAAATAGCATAATATATATAATGTGTGGGTGACGAATAATATAAACAGCATTTAACAACTCCCATTTGAAGTCCGAAAAAGAATCAAAACTAATAAGTAAACAAAAATTTATAAAACTTTTAGAGCCATGAAATTTTAAACATAAACCAAGGCCAAAATTACTTCGAAGTAACTTTAAAAATTACAAGTATATACAGATGCGTGTTGAATAAAGACGATTAATAAATTCACTATTTAAAATCTAAAAAAAGAGAATATTCGAAGAGGGTGAAAAGACACAAGCTAGGTTGGAAAAATAAGCCTACGAATATTTAAAATAAAACAAATTGCCCTTTAAAAAGGAATGCAAAGAACGTTTTGGTATAATAAAAAATACCAAAAGTAATTGATAGAAAAAGTTTGGAAGAAAAAGACAGAAGTAGCGTCGAAAAAAGAAGACTGGAGGAATAAGAAATATTACTTCACCAAGAAAAAAAAAATGTGCAAACATCCACAGAAACTAATAAACAATCACGGTAAGATGTCACGTAATTTTGAAGAAGGAGCACTGGAAAGACTTGGAAGAAAAAAGAATGGAGGAGCGTCGAAGACTGGCGGCCGTTGCAGAAAGAAGACTGGTGTGGTGTCGAAGAAAGAATACTGGAGGGGCGTCGAAGAAGAAGACTGGTGGGAGTCGAAGAAAGAAGACTGGTGGGAGTCGAAGAAAGAAGACTGGTGGGCGTCGAAGAAAGAAGACTGGAGGGGCGTAGAAGAAAAGTACTATCGAGAAAATAAAAAATATACAATAAATTATAAAAAAACTAATAAACAATCATGATAAGAAGACTGGTGAATGAGCGTTGAAGAAAGAAGACTGGAGGGGCATCGAAGAAAGAAGACTGGAGTGGCGTTGAAGAAAAAAAATTGGGAGGGGCGTTGAAGGAAGAAGACTGGAGGGGCGTCGAAGAAAGAAGACTGGAGAGGCGTAGAAGAAAGAAGACTGGAGGGGCGTCGAAGAAAGAAGACTGGAGGGGCGTTGAAGAAAATTACTATCGAGAAAATAAAAAATATACAATAAATTATAAAAAATAAACAATCATGATAACAAGACTGGTGAATGAGCGTTGAACAAAGAAGACTGGTGTTGCGTCGAAGAATGAAGACTGGAGGGGCGTCGAAGAAAGAAGACTGGAGGGGCGTCGAAGAAAGAAGACTGGAGGGGCGTCGGAGAAAGAAGACTGGAGGGGCGTCGGAGAAAGAAGACTGGAGGGGCGTCGAAGAAAGAAGACTGGTGGGCGTCGAAGAAAGAAGACTGGTGGGCGTCGAAGAAAGAAGACTGGAGGGGCGTCGAAGAAAGAAGACTGGAGGGGCGTTGAAAAAAATTACTATCGAGAAAATAAAAAATATACAATAAATTATAAAAAATAAACAATCATGATAGGAAGACTGGTGAATGAGCGTTGAACACAAAGACTAGTGTGACGTCGAAGAAAGAAGACTGGAGGGCCGTTGAAGAAAATTACTATCGAGAAAATAAAATATATACAATAAATTATAAAAAAACAAATAAACAATCATGATAAGACTGGTGAATGAGCGTTGAACAAAAAAGACTGGTGTGGCGTCGAAGAAAGAAGACTGGAGTGGCGTCGAATAAAGAAGACAGAGGGGCGTCGAAGAACGAAGAGTGGTGGGCGTCGAAGAACGAAGAGGGGGGGGCGTCGAAGAACGAAGAGTGGTAGGCGTCGAAAAAAGAAGACTGGTGGGCGTCGAAGAAAGAAGACTGGTGGGCGTCGAAAAAGAAGACTGGAGGGGCGTCGAAGAAAGAAGACTGGTGGGGGTCGAAGAAAGAAGACTGGTGGGCGTCGAAGAAAGAAGACTGGTGGGCGTCGAAGAAAGAAGACTGGAGGGGCGTCGAAGAAAGAAGATTGGAGGGGCGTCGAAGAAAGAAGACTGGAAGGTCATCGAAGAAAGAAGACTGGAGTGGCGTCGAAGAAAGAAGACTGGAGTGGCGTCGAAGAAAGAAGACTAGAGGTGTGTTGAAGAAAGAAGAATGCAGTAGCGTGGAAGAACATCTACTTTACAAGTAAGTAAAAAAAAATAAAAAAAATAGAAACTTATATCAATCATTATAATAAGATGAATGATATATTTTTTTACTTATACTTTATACTTTTTTTTTTTTAAAGAAAGAAAACTGGAGAGGCGTCGAAGCTGAAAGAAGATTGGAGTGGTGTCATAGAAACTACTTTACCAGTAAAAAAGGAATGTTAATATTGAACTGTCACAGTAAGAAGAATGTAATAATTGAAAGAAATAATACTGGTGAGGTGTCGAAGAAAGACAGGAGAGACATTAACGAAAGAAGACTGGAGGACTGTCGACGAATAAAAGACTGGATGAGCATTGAAGAAAGAAGACTTAAGGAGCATCGAAAAAAAAAGATTAGACTAGCATCGAATTGAAACTACTTTACATGTAAGAAAATAAAAAATGTATATTTAAAAATAATAGAACCTAATTAATAATCATTGTAAGAAGACGGACATGTTTTATTAAGAAAAAAGACTGAAGAAACGACTATAACAAGACTGGAGAGGCGTCGAAGAAAGAAGACTGAAGAGACGTCGAAGAAAGAAGACTGAAGAGACGTCGAAGAAAGAAAGCTGAAGAGACTTCCAAGAAAAAAGACTGGAGGAGCATCGAAGAACGAAGACTGGAGAAGCGTCGAAGAATGAAGACTGGAGAAGCGTTGAAGAATGAAGACTGGATGAGCATCGAAGAAAGAATACTGGATGGGCAGCGAAGAAAGAATACTGGACGAGCATCGAAGAAAGAATACTGGAGGGGCGTTGAAGAAAGAAGATAGAAAGAGCGTCAAAGAAAAGACTGTACGAGCATCGAAGAAAGAAAACTGGACAAACATCGAAGAAAGAATACTGAACGAGCATCGAAGAAGGAAAAAACTGGACGAGCATCGAAGAAAGAAAACTGGACAAGCATCTAAACAATAGATGAACTAATAATAGTGAATCAAAGGTAGATAACTTTGAAGAAGGAACATCCTGGACAGGCTTTGAAGAGTCTTAAGGAACATGGAAGAAAACAGACTCGAGCAACGAAAACTTTGAATTAACTTTTTTTACCAGAAATAAAAAATAACTGTTGAGATACACTAATCGTTAATCAAGGAAAGAAGACATAGGACAAATTTTGAATAAAGATAACTGGAAGAGTACCTAAAAAATCCACATGAGGATCCAATGAAAAAGACTGGGAGAAGATCAAAAAGAAGAAAGAAATAACAATGATGATTTGAAAAGCAATAAAATAATAAATACAGAGTCGGAAATATGATTTGGTCGAGAATATATGACGAAAAGTTAAAGAAACAAATGACTTTGATGGCCTTTGAAGAATAAAGGAACTCTGAAGTAAAAAGAAGATCGAAAAGAATCAATGGATGAATATTAAAGACGCGTATAAAAGACTTCAAGAACAACAGAAACCTCATGAATTTTGAAAGAAAGATCAAATGTTGTCGAAGATTTTGGAAACAATAAAAAGAAATAAAAGTCATAGTAAAAACACTAAGTAAGTTAACGGTTTATAATTAATTTTCACGTTATGATTTTATTTCGTAATGCTGTTATGAGCAATTCGATTTTAATTTTGTTACAGATGTTGACCGAAGATTCTCTGGTGCTTCATCAGTACTTAAAAAAATCAAAAACGTCGTCACATGAATGTGTCCTCAAAAATTGCCTGTAAAAATATTGTAGAAAAAGCATCGTGAATCGCGATATATTTTATCGTCAACGGCAAAAACATTTCTTTATAACTGTTTTATATATTAAATTAAATATATCGTAACGCAATTGGGACTTTTTTTAATATGAATTCTGTGTGATTATTAAAATTTCAAGAAAATATATTAAAATATCTAATATTTATTGTGTTTTATTTATAACCTTGGGACTTATCGTTAAAATAGGTTTTCAAATTAATGTATGGATTAGGAATATATGAAGCCAAGAAAGGGATGCGATTCTTTCAAAAAAAAAAATATCGGAATTGAAGAATTACCGAATTAAATAAAATCGAGGTTTAAAAGATTACATATTCAAAAATCGAATTCTTATTAATTTGAGATCATATTAGTATAACAACAACAGTAATCAAGGTTTCATCATCTTTAATTAAAATAAGTGCATGAAAAGTTTCATTGTATGTTTATTGTGCAAAATAAAAAATTGATGGGATAATATTTTTGGTTAAAGAACATATAATTGGACATGATTTTTTTTTCTCGGACTGACGACGCTATTGACCCGGCAGGGTCTTCACAGCTTCACCGGACTACTAAGGTTGGCGCTTAAGGCACACAACCGATTTGGGTTTTAGGTAACATACACAAGGGTGCACGCACACCTCGGCTTGGGCTGTTACCTGGAAAAAGACGCGTCTGTCCTAGCTACTATTCTAAGCTATTCATACATATATACATTTGTGAACCATACAAAACATACGTGTATATCGGATTGAAACGAACTAAAACTATTCGATTCAGTTCAATAAGTGAAAAAAAATAAAACTCTCCCACCATGTGTATATATGTGCACGAGTGTGAGAGAGATGATCTCATATGTGTGTTCAAGTGATGTAGGTGAGTCACTGTATCGCGATAATAATATCACGAGGGCTCCGCGCGGGGACGACCTAGGCTCGAGATATCACTGAGAACCGCGATGTGTGCGGGAGCTAAAAAGGATCGATTACAAAAGCGCGGGCGCAACACGCATTTAATAAGATCGAATTTAAATTTTCTTAACGGCGACGGCGCCGAAATCTAAAAATAGACATAACAAAAATTATTATTATTGAACGGTCGTTTTTAGGGGAAGATAGACGTAAATACGCGATTCACTCTATCATATATGAGTTATTTATTTTGAACAGCTGCGCGCGCGAGCCGTTGTAATGTAGCCGCGATGGCTGGAAACCTATGTATTGCAGTGACGGATCCTAGAAGAGGATTTCGGGCGGTTTCTTCGTATGCCGAGATCTCGTGGAAGATGAGTAATTGACCTGCGTAGTCAATACTCGATAGGGAGAAGGAATAGGCGGGGTGATCCTGTGAAGGATTAGCCGCCGGAGGTCTGGGAATGGGCTGGGACGCGGGCTTAGGAGCCCACGGAGCCTGAGGGGCCCGGTAGGGGTGTGGGGGCGCGCTAGTCGCGGGTGCGGACGCTGCCGGTGCACGAGATGATAATTTAAAAAAACAGTTTAACAAAATAGAGATTTATTATTATAGTATTAGAAATAAAAATGGCAATCATAATATTATTTCATAATTTTTGTTTGTCTCTGGTTACACCACATTAAATAATAGGTCTTTTACCTATGAAATTGCCCCATTAGTCCTTATGTTTTCTTAATGAAAGAAAAGCATCATCAGGACTGTAGGCCTCTTCCCGAAGGAAGGTATGGGAATCACTATGACAACCCACGACGTATTGGCGATTTCAAACACCGAAAAATCCACAGTTCTATATTTTCCCCACATACATTGTATTATACATGTGTATCTCTCGGTGGTCGCCGTTGTTTTTGGATTGTATTGTGCTTAACACCAGGCACCTTGCAGTCACTTTGCCGCAACGCACCACCTGTTATTGGTTTGCTCGCTTCCGTTCTGGGAATTTCGACCTGAAAAATGAACATCGCGGTCGTCCGAAAACTTGGGTCGACAATGACGAATTATGCCCGGTTCCTATATTCACAAAACGATTCGTTTTGCTTACTAACGGTAGTAATTTGGACGAGGCGTAACCCAAAAGTGTTTCTATAAAAAACGTCTCGTACGATAAGTTACGTATTGTTTGCTACGTACGGATGGGAGGGATACGAACAACGGAGAGTAGGGGTAATGTATGGGGCTGAGGGTTTGTAGTGTTTCAATAAATATTTTTACACAGTTATGAGCTGTCAAAGTTACTAGACGTTTGTGATTTGTTAACCGCCCGAAATCTGTCGGTTGAATACATACTTTCGTTGTATATTTTGTTTTTGCTGTTTGTTTTCGTTGATTAGGAATAAAGTGTATTAAAATGAAGAATGAAAAAATAATATATATTAAGGGATCTGTTATAAAAGTAAGATATAACTATCAAAAGAGATGTTATGATAATATGAACTTACATGGTGATTGAATTCTGATGTGTGTACCATCAATCGCACCAAGAACTCTGGGAAATCCAGCTATTGCATAGAAATCTTGTTCTGTATGGCTATGTATATAAATATATTTTTTGTGCAGTTGTGCTATAGCACAACTAACATCTCGTACTATGCGACAAGCAGATGACTTTGAAACTCCAACAAAGTCAGCCACTGATAACAGCATTGTGCCTAATGCATAAAACCTCAGTGTCAAAAGTAGTTGATGCAGAGGTTGTATAGCGTGATTCCTGAAAGAAATAGAAATTTATTTATTTTGGATATTAACTATTATAATTATTGAAATATGTTAGTAAGTTTTGTTAATTAAATATTATATTATTTGAAAATAAATATTTAGACAATAGAAAAAAACCTACAAACCTGGTTCCTTTCACTTTTAAATATGGATATATTTCTTTCAGTAAAAGTTGTACAGACGGTTTATCCAGACGGAATCTCACTTGGAACTCGTAGTAATTTAAAGTATTGAAATGATCAATCCTTGTTTTATAATTTCGTTGCATTTCATCACAACTTGAGTCACTCCAATCCGATAACATTTCTATTTCACTCAACTCACTATCTGAACTAGACATTTCTGAATATCAAATGTAAGTTTACAAGATATATTTTTATGATCAACTGTCGAACACAACTGAACACAACTATCAAAGTTTGGGCTGCGTTTGTTTCTGTTGCGTTTTGTGCACTATAGCACAGACGTCAAAAATAAAACATGTTTTTAAATAAAAACATATTGTCAGCAATAAAAAAGTAATAACTCATTACAAAATGAATATATCACATAAAGTTATCCATTTTTCATTTAATATACAAATTTATTCTTGTTTATATTTCAATTCAAAAATAAAATTGTGTGTAAAAACAAAACGTATCTAACGTGAAGGAGGGCGAATAACCGATAACCGTTCGTCGCACGTAGTAGGCTTCAAAAGTTATAGGAACGCCTTTAACGACTCGTAACGATAATTCAGAAAACGAATAGTTACTGATGTCTATTAACGACTAGTTGAATATAGGAACCGGGCATATGACGGCCTTTTTCGCCATATACATGGTGGTTGCGACCCAGTCAGGCTGTAAAACCCTACCACCCCGCTTTCGCCATTACCTCGTTCGTTATTCAGTAGGGTGCACCACGCGCAGGTGAGGTTGGTTTGAGTGTCTCAAGTCTTAGATGTTATTCGACACCCCTTACACCCCAAAATGCCTACCAGGCATAGTACGGTATAGTATAGTAGTTGACGGACATTACAAAGAACATTGATCTTACAACGATTGATCGATGGCGACGAAGGTGAAAAGCTCATGTCATAGCGGGTATTACAGCTAATTATAGTGAGCGTCATTGTCATCGTGTTCTGTTACCCAAAGACCTACTAGTGATCTTTTCTGATATATACAATTAAGATTTACGCTAAATTATTTAGATCATATACATATACTAGCGAGCCCGGCAGACGTTGTCCCGTCCTGATTATAAAGAAATCCTTGACAAATGACTGGTGAAAACCTCTTGAAAATCCGTTCAGTAGTTTTTGAGTTTATCGCGAACAGACAGACAGACAGACGCGGTAGGGGACTTTGTTTTATACTATGTAATGATAATGATTATATTTAGATATCTATACATATAATAAGAATCTAGATGTGTCTGTACGTTTTAGATTTTTGTGAAAAACATAGTTGCAGTTGTCGTGGATATTGGAATAAGCAATAAAATACATTTCATTGAAATGTTTGTCTTTCTGTCCTTTTGAACACGCATCACTACTAAAATAATGTTATAAAACATCACCAAGAAAATCATAAAGCATATCCTCAAGTAACATTTATACTTTATTTCATTTAAATCGGTTAAATCTATCAAAAGTTATTGGTAAATTTAATGACGACGCGATTTAAGTATGAGAAAAAAGTATATAAGTAAATGGACTTAATACATTCAGATGAATTTATTAGTCACTGCTTTTTTAAATTACGTTTCACACGGAAGGCGTCGCGGGTACGGTCAGTTAAATAAAAAAAATATTCTAAACCAGGTGTGAGTATAAAAAGAGGCATTTGCGCGCACGCCTGTACGTAGCAACCGCCGTATGTGAGTCAGCGCGTGCGCATGGTATGTTTACGTAGCGCATCTGCTGCGCCGGCGCACGCCTCGCATTGGGGCGCTTCGAGGTAGCCGGCGATACCGCGTTATCCGATTTATTATTAGGGTAAAAATACAGTGATTGCCCACGTTTAAAAGAAAACTATTTTTAGACTACACGTAAAAGCGTTTGTCTATTTACAAGTTTGGTGGAATACCTAAAAAGTCGACGTTCTTATGATGGATTTTCGAATAGAAGGCATGAGAGTTCCGTAAAAGAGTAAATTTTGTTTTGTAAACACTGTCTGTCCTTAACGTCTCTTTTATCACGCGTTGGCACATTTTCCTATAAAATAATTAGTTACGCGACTTCTTCCACGTGGAATAGTTACTTGTTAACGCTAACACGCAGCGGTAGCTCTCGAAAAGGAAAAAAAAACTATTTTGAAACATTCTTCATTGGTTCTCCGCTCCTATTTGTCTTAGCGTGATGATATATAGCATATAGTCTTCCTCGATAAATAGGTTATCAAACACTGAAAACTATTTCATATCGGATTAGTAGTTCCTGAGATTA
>MU158754.1:1167472-1191438 GCA_015888305.1 Antheraea pernyi
AGCGCTCGCCTTAGTAGTCCGGTGAAGCTGTTAAGACCTTGCTTGGTCAATAGCGTAGTCAGTTCGAAAAAAAAAAAAAAAAAAAAAGTTTTGAGAGCTTCCGCTGCGTGTTGGCGTTAGCCCAAAGTAACCGTTCCACGCGGACGTAGTCGCGGGCGGAAACTAGTTCATTATAAATGAATACATGTTTAGTTTGTCTAACTATACTCATTACTCTTTTGAGGTGTTTAATTAAAGACGTATAACAAAAAAGGATTGTGTGGTTTGACGTAGGTGTGGTAGGACGGTAAAAATGAAAGTTTTTTTCCACTATAGACATTTAACTAAAAATTTTTGGAATAATATTCCATTAAGGGTATAAAAATTGCTTTATCAATCTTAATTTTATAATAATAATTATAATAATAATATATAATCTATACATATAATAAAAGGCTAACGGGACGAAATCTGTACATTAAATATTTTAAAGAAAAAATACACTGAGAGGGCTTAGAATCAATGACAGGACACATTTCTATAGTTTTTAAAATTTTTGTCTGTCGGTCTGTCTGTCTGTCTGTCGTTTGTACAGGATTCACGCAAAAACTACTGAACGGATTTTGACGAAATTTGGTCTGGTAGTAGTTTATAAACTACTACTGGTGTATACACCGGTATAACATTTAGGCCATGTATTACATATATATCACATTCGTATGTCTGTTTATGTTACTTTTAAGGAAACACAAAAACAAGACATTTACGCGAGAAATACTGTATGAATTTTTACGAAATTTGGTTTGATAGTAGTTTACACACCGATATAATATACTAGCCCCTGCGCGCGACTTGGATCGCGTATAGTGGTTAATTTAGGCTAATGCCAAAAAAAAACCTCGATTTTGATACATTCTTCATTGGTGCTCCGCTTCCGTTGGTCTTAGCATGATGATATATATACCCTTCTTCGATAAATGAACTATCTAACACTGGAAGATTTTTTCAAATCGGACCAGTACTTCCTGAGATTAGGGCGTTCAAGCAAGCAAACTCTTCTGGTTTATAATATGGACATGTTTTACATATACGAGTATGTATTTTTTTTTTTATGTCATAGGTGGCAAACGAACATGTGGGTCACCTGATGTTAAGTGATCACCACCGTCCATGGACACTAACAACACCAGATTCCGTGTTCAAACAAACAGACATTTAGAGAAATGATTGAAACGTATTTTATTATTTATTCCAAGATCCCTAGAATATTTTTTTCACAAAAATCTAAATGTACAGATACGTTAGAATAGAATAACTCGAAATAATTGTAATATAGACGAAATGTTCTGTGGAATAAATGATAGAGACAAACAGAAATTAGTTACCTACTTGGGAACCAAAACAATAAATAGAACAATTCTATTTTGTAAGACAAGAATCTGAGGAGGATCAATTTCCTGACAACTGACCTTTAAATAGTGAATCGTTAATTATTGCTAAGTTTATTTTGCATTTCAATTCTTATTTTTTTAGTATTAAAGTTATGCACTTTTTGTATCTAATTACACGATCTGGCAATCCTATGAGCTTGCCATGTATGTTCCTTGGAGATGTTTCATAAACATTCCATTTAAATTTAAAAAATATATTATTTCGCATATGAATGTCAACTAGACATGCAAATAAATACTCGTTTAATCGTATCGTACTGAGATTCAACTTTTTCTTCATAATTATTTCACAGATAATAAATTAATAACTGCTATATTTTACAGATGACAATTAACGTTACCATCGCCGTTACATTTAAATTTTACTTTAAAACTTTTTTCCATTTAAGCTTTCTATTAAGCTAAACCCTAATACTTATTATACTCTTTGGTGCTAAGAATGCAAAATATTACATATGCAAGAAATCGGCATAGGGACGAACTTTATTTTAAATATAACTACAATAATCTAGTCATATGCTAGAGTGATAAATAATAAGTAATACGTTTTATAAACAATAATGTAATGGACTGAAATTCTACTTGTATCCATATATATCAGATATTTTTGTTTCATGATATCATTACATAGTATAAAACAAAGTCCCCTACCGAGTCTGTCAGTCTGTCTGTTCGCGATAAGCTCAAAAACTACTGGACGGATCTTTATGCGGTTCACCAGTGGATAAAGTGATTCAAGAGGAACGTTTTGGTATATAATTTGTCCCGTATTTTTTATAATCAGAGCGGGACAACGTCTGCCGTGCCCGCTAGTCAGAATATAATTTCAATATGAAAAATAGCAGTGACACATGAAATGTCCATATCTAAATAGCAGTGATGCATGAAATGTTCATGGCTACTGTCAGCTACAGATGTTAGATATTAGAATATTCCTGATATAGTATATACTCATTACCTTATTAAAATGCTGTATCTATTACTAGATATTTATTAAATAATAGACACCGACTCATAGTTTCCTACTTGAAACCAACATTGATATTAAGTATACGTACCTGCTATAGACATAAAAATGTAGACAGAAGATTATAGTGAATAAATAAGGTTATACGACACTAGCAGACCCGTGCTCACTTCGTTGGGCGGTAATAGGCATTATAAAGCTACAACTTTTTTCTAGAACTCAATCATATATCTTTGATCGCTAAGGCAGCGTTCGTAAGAAACGTTTTCGTTCGACCATTTTTTGTCCGACTCCCCAGATATTACCCCTTACAACCTCATAAACTTTACCTCTTTATGATATTAGTATAGATAATATAATTAGTTAATAGCTTCTGCCCACGACTTCGTACGCGTGGAATGGTTATTTTGGGCTAAGACGCAGCGGAAGCCCTGAAAAGGAAAAAATACCCCGATTTTGCAACATTTTTTATTGCTGCTCCGCTCCTATGGCTTTTGGAGTGATGATATATAGCCTATAACCTTCCCCGATAAATGAGCTATATAACACTGAAGAGAGGAAAGAAAGGAAAGAATTTTCCAAATCGGTGGTCGGTAGTTCCTGAGATTATCCCCTACAACGTCACAACGTCACAAATTCACAAACTCACAAACTTTACCTCTTTATAATATTAGTATAGATTATGTACCAACCTAAATAATACCGTGGTTAAATTTTTCAGATTATATACCGTCATCGTTACACATTTTGGTATTATATTTAAAACGTTAATATGCTTATTGAAATACTACGATTATTGATTTTTTTTCTAATATATTTTATTTTGTTATAGTTTTTAACACGAAATAAGGTTTAGTTAAAGTTTTTAAAGATTAGCGGCAAGGCGAACGCACAAATTTTAATAAACAGTTAAGGTTATCTTTAAATCCATTATCTTTTTTATTATTTACTTTGGCAGTAGTATTATTACGGGAATATGGTCTGATAATAAAGGACTACTTGTTAAAATAAATTGTGGTAAACCCAGCAGTAACTGTAAGAAAACAACTAGGCTTATATCCAAAAATAGATTAGGTATTTTAAATCATAAATCATAATATTGCACAAAATTTATCTTTCAAGACAAAAGTCTTGAAAAATAAATTAATCAAGGTCCAGATAGTGACTATGACAGCTTATTTAATATCATAAGTACTGAAATTAGTAAGCGTTGCCCAAGAAAGGTTATTAGTGTAAGAAAAAAGGCAAGTTTTAGTGAATGGGTAACTACAGACATTAAAATAAATAGAGATCGATTGTGCGATCTATATTATAAGAGTTCACTAACAAATAGTGAATCATTTCATGCTTATGTTAGAAATTATTCTAAAGTTTTTAAACGTGTTTGTGTAGTTGCCAAACCAACATTTTTATTAAATGAAATACTCAAATCTAGAAATAAGACCAAAACTGTCTGGCATGCAATAAGTAAGGAATTAGGAAAAATAAAATAAATGATAACTCATTTAATCTAAGTCTCGACGGAGTGGACGGAATGTCAAACAATTCATAGAATATTTTAGAGTTCAAAAGTTTCTGGATTGTCGACAGTTTGGTTTCCAAAATTGAAATCTACTATGCACTTTACTTATATTATTATTATCTTATCTATATATATTATTACTTATATTTAAAGTGAAACGGATAGATTCAGAAGTTGGACATATGAATAATAATTTAAATGAAATTTGGTATTGGTTTGCGTTAAATAACCTATTGCTAAATACAGATAACACGAAATGTATGAGATTTACTTTACCCAATGTTAGAGAGGTCGATA
Organism: Antheraea pernyi; assembly: GCA_015888305.1. Classification (NCBI taxonomy): domain Eukaryota; kingdom Metazoa; phylum Arthropoda; class Insecta; order Lepidoptera; family Saturniidae; genus Antheraea; species Antheraea pernyi. Next base: position 1,171,689 of record MU158754.1, read on the forward strand.
GTTGAATCAAGGTCGAAGGGAATTTGGTAGCGTTAGTTGACAATGTTGTATTATTGGGATTCACACTAGATTCTAAATTACAATGGGCCCTCACATTAAAAAAAACTAGCTAACAGATTAAGTTTTGCTGCACACGCAATACGTAAAATTCGCCAGCTTACACATATTGCCAGTGTTAGGTTAGTCTACTTCGCTTACTTCCATAGCCAAATGTCTTATGGTATTCTGCTGAGATAGACACCATATTTTTATTAGAAAAACGGCCAGTTCGACCAATATATGTATAATATGGGACCTTGCGAATCATTAAAGAGTTCCAGGAATTCGGTATCCTAACTCTGACCTCCCAATACATTCTTGATAATTTAATGTATGTCCGTAAAAACTTTGAAAACCTCCATTTTCTCCGGCACGATCTAAATACTTGAAACTGTAACAAGCTGGTCGTCCCGTGTTTCAGACTTAGCAAAACCAGTAATAGTCTCTTAGGTAATAGTGTTAGGTTTTACAATAAAGTCTCAAAACATATTACCGATATGCCGGACTGTAAATTTAAGCGCCATGTCAAGCGGTTTTTTTTCTCGAAGTGACTACGCTATTGATTTAGCAAGGTCTTAACAGCTTCACCGGACTACGTTTTAGTGTCGAAAGGAAGTGTAGAGTGGACCAATATGTGAACGATGTGGATGTCTGGAATTGATTCCTCTCTGTGCATCCACTAAGGTCTTAACAGCTTCACCTGACTATGAGATGGCGCTATACATCACAAAACATCGTTATTAAAACATTGTTAATTCACGGCGGAGTATAATCGATATTAGAAATTTCAAATTCAATATTGTAAAACATCGATTTATCGCTGCATCCCTACCTGTACAGCTAATAGTCTGTGCTGACCACTACACTACATTACATTACAAATTACAGATGATTATAAAAGAGGAAGTATGCGGTCGCATAGTTCACAGTGTTTCGGTTTTTCCTAAAAAAATATCTCGATGACTTGTGTAAATTGACTGTAAACTTGATTTTCAAATTATAGAGCAGTTGTTTTTATTGTCTTATGAGTGGTGTGTTTAGGATTGTGCTCATGTTGTTACCGAAACATTATTACGTCTGAGGTGACTTGTAATTTTCATACAAAAACATCGTCTCCTTGTCCAAGGAGTTTTCTTTCAATATGTTGCAAGATGATGAGTACGAACAACTGGTCCAGACTCCGGAGAGAATAAAGACTCTCGGATTTAAACCTCAAAAAGAAATTTTGACCAACCATGTATTGCCATATGCTGATGAGTTGGATGAAGAATCTACAAGGTTTCTGGAGCAAGTGAAGACGAACCTAGCTAAAGCTGTAATGCTGCGTGAGATGAAGCCGGGCTGTGGGGTCTGGTCTTCTCGATTGATGAAGTAATTGTTGTGTTATTATGTTTATGATTTCATTTTTCTTATAGGAAACATGAGTGGCCTTTAGTTCATACTAATATTTTTTATCACTGCCTAATGGGTACTAAAGTAATTATTTCTTTGTCATACAAATTATTATGCATTACCATGTTCATGTTTTCGTTTTTTCATAAATTTATCATTATAAGAATAAGGAGTCTACTAAAAGTAATTATAATATCATCTTCATACATGCAACAAATAATTTTGGTGAATATACAAAATAAAACAAAAACAGACATACTATCAAGGTCTAATTTCTGGTTAAGGAAGCAGGGAAATATGAGACTATATGATCTGGTTTTATATGGATATATACGATTTGAGCTGCAATTCTTTTGTACCATTTTGTAGTTCAGGTGGAGCATGATAGCAATCGAATTAAAAGTTTTGTCGGCTGCATTTACTCTTAATATTACAATTGTTTGATATTAATTATATAGTTTGAGAATGTATTATGGTAATATTTCATTTCAGTATTCTTTGGTTTTGAAGCAAAAATAAGTATCAAAGTAAATAACCATTCCAATTATGAGATTGTGAAAATAAAATTATTTTCATATAATTTTTTTTTTTTCAAATGTATTCACAGTAAATTTTAATTAATGACATATAAGTAGTGTTTAATTTTAATTATATAAATAAATAAATGAGTTTCCTGTTCAATATATTTTCCATGCTGAGGTGTACTCTGGTATAAATTTACATACTTATGAATACATTGTTAAAGTATGCTTATTAAACACCTCAAGGTTCACTTCATTTATATTCCAGTATTGTAACTACCTCATGTCATCTTTGACCATTTGACATGAGCCAAAACTCTATGAAGTTAAACCCCACTCACCTTTCCTCTAGTCTGCTCATCTCATTTCTCTAGCACCTTGCTCTGTCTCTTTGTACACACCAGCAATGGTGTCATTGTCATTTCCAACCATCCATCAGTAGTCATTTGAAATGCTTCATTACAAAATTAAATTTGTTCATATACAACAAAGACAAATTTGAGTTCCTAACTTAGGATGTTTACTACATATTATATGTGTAGTAGTAAAATATGGTATTCCTTATTAATTCATCATCTTCTTCCCTTATCCTACCTAAGTAGGGTAGGCACAACATGTTTTCCTTTTCCACACTCGCCTATCAGATGTCATCTCAGTATTCCCACCTTTTACACGCATATCATTGTTCACACAATCCATCCATACCTTTTTCAGTCTTGCTCTACTCTTATATCCATCAACCGTCATACTCAAAGCTTTTCTAGTTACATGGTCTTCATATCTCCTCATGACATGCCCATACCTTGCTAACCTGTTACTCCTTAACTGCTCTGTCACTGGTGCTATTTTCAAACTTCCTCTCATATATTCATTCCTAATCTTATCCATTCTAGTTACACCACACATCCACTTAACATTCGCATCTCTGCCAGATGTAGTTTTCTCTCATTCATCTCTCTCGTTGCCCAGCACTCAGATGCATACAACATTACTGGTCTTATAGTAGTAGGTCTTAGTGGTGTTCCTTATGCAATTGTAGAAACAAAATCTGGTATATTGCAAAATTTATAGATAGGAATATTTTTACCAACCAATGATTGAATATTGTTTCTTCACATATGATTGCATTAAATACATATTTAGAAATCCATTGAATAATTTGTTCATAGTTACTCCATATATCCTTCGATTTTATATATTATATTACATTCATAAATATTTCTTTATTTAAGTCTGTTTTTTTTTTCTTGTATTCTACAGACTCACCTTTTTTTACTTACGTTTTTTTATTTTCTTGTGTATGTCAAAAATTGTATCTGTGAGCAACTATTGGGTGTTTTTTATTTATTTATTATTATTTTATATATTTATTTTTGATGACGTTATTTGCCTTTATGGCTGTTTCATTTTGGTCCTTTATTGCTATCTTTAGGTTATAATCCACAATGTCCCATGCCGGAGCGTCCATTGCCCAATGGATGAACCTACTAACCGTGTCGTCAGTAACGTCGGTATTTAAGTCTGTTTAGGAGAAACATTATTATTCTGTTTAGGGATTTGTAAGATGTGCCAAGAGTTATTCATTACAGACTTTTTTGTGTGTTCAATATTTGGCATTTTTGCAGCTGTGGTGAAACCACTAACAGGAACTATAATTTTATAGGTAGGTACATACATGTGACTATCAATCTATAAATCTCATCATATTGATGGTTGAAAAACTAAATTAAATCGAAAGTAAAATCTAAAGCAAAGTCCTGGGTTGTTGCTTTTGTTTCTTCTTTGTTATTTAAAGGAATGTTGCACAACTTTTCTTTTGTTTAATACATTCTTAAAATGAGTTCTATCCAGAATACAGTAAAAAGTTAAATATCCTCATAAATTGTATGAAACAAAGAGGCTTTATACATGTCACATGGAGAAATGTTTTTTGTTATTATAGGGTTGTGTAAAGTGCTCAGGTGATATTACTAGCTTCTTGTGACATCGTCTGCGTGAAATAGTGCATAGCTAACATACAGCAGAAGCTTTCAAAAGGAAAACATTGCAACATTGTTCATTGGTGCTCCGCTCCGATTGGTCTTAGTGTGACAGTATCAAGTCTATAGCCTTCCTCGATAAATAAGCTATCTAACACCGAAATCGTCCAGCCATTCCTGAGATTAGTGAGTTCAACCAAAAAAACAAACTCTTCAGCTTTATGTTACTAGCAGGCCCGGCAGACGTTGACCCGCCCTGACTATAAAAGAATCCTTAACAAATTATATACTGAAATCTTCCCCATGAATCACTTCATCCACTGGTGAAAACTGCATGAAAATCCGTTTAGTTGTTTTTCAGTTTGTCGCAAGCAGACAGACAGATGCGGTATTGGATTTTGTTTTATAGTATGTAATGATAGTATAGATTTTAAAAGGTTGTTAGGAATTGTTGAGATAGTTTAGTAATAGAATTATATCCCTAGTGAGCACCTATTTTGACCCATGTCAATAATGTCATGTCAATCAATGATTGTCAATCAGTACTCCACTCTATTATATTCTATACTAACTTTTGCCTGTGGCCTCGCTTGCATGAATGTGGATGAAACCCATATCTGAGGACCAGTACTTTGCTGAATAAAAAGTAACATATATACCCTTTTCTGTACCACTGTTGTACTGTGTGTGTTTCACTGTGTAATAAACAAACAGACAAACTAACTTTCACATTAATAATAATAGTTAGGATTACATACTCTTTTCCTTCAGGCTTGTTTTTGTAAAAAAGGTCTCCCTTTTTAGAAGCTTTCATAGTACAGTATCATCCTTAAGAGAAGCTTAAGATAATTCGATTTTTGCTACGTTTGTACATTGTATTTTTTTTTAAATTCATTACGGTTTTTATCTCTACTATAGCACTATATTGTACTAAAGATTGGAAAAATAGTATGTGGAAAGATATTGTATTTGTGTAAAACTTTTTTTAATTGTTTAATTTTTTTTACAATAATTCCCTCGCGGTTAAATATAACTTTTAAACCAATTTATGTTAATGCAGAAAAGATAGAAAATAATTCCATAAATTAAAATATTAACTTTCTATCAGCTAGCACATCTCGTATGTTAGGAGTTGCTCGTAAAGTATTTCATAAATGTATTAAATACATTCCATCTTTTGCATGTAGATATGTAATCATATAGCATATTGCACTGTGTAGTCTAGTGTTTAACCTTTGGCAATACATCAGATTGTCTAATATGCTGGCTATTACCCAAGCTTCCTGAAAACTACATGTCTGTGGCCTCACACTTCCAATATACAAATGTACTTACATTTTGATTAGGTATTATGCAACAGCTTCTATTATTTAGTAAATCTGACTATTTTTTTCCTTTAGAGAACTTTTACAGTCTTTGTTATGAATTTAAGAATAGAGAGTAACTGTTTCAATGTTGTAAACTGCATACATATAAATAAGCTATCGTTTTCTAATGGCTACTATTTCGGAACACTTATTGTTACATGGGTTACCATTTAGTTCTCAAGAATGAAATAGGTGACCAAATTCTTATAGGAGAATGGATTATGGTGAACAAATAAGAATAAAACCAAAATAAAAACTCTTATTAGACTAAGACGGTGTTATTCCAAAAAAGTTAAATACGTATTGAACCCTGGCTTTAAAAAGGTTTCATATGAAATGCACCGCGGTCGCTAAATGTTCGCCATCTTGCTCTTTTGTCTCGCTTTGGTTACGTTAGGTTAGACTTGCGAAAAAAGGATAACGCGAACTTGTCTCGGGCGAGTGCGGTGCATTTATTAGGAAACTTTTTTAAACCAAGTATTTAATACGTATTTAACTTTTTTGTAATAACACGGAGAGTGCTTAGTCTTATTCTTTTCTATGTATAAATCAATAATAAAAGGTTTAGGCTATGTTCACATGACAAGCGCTTAACGCGCGTCGAGCGCGCATAATCTTTTGGATAGTGTTCATATGATGCTCGCTTGTCAGGTGTTGAACGTGCATTGCTATGGCCCCCTGCTTCAGTTTCTTCTACATTTGTCTGTTATCCGCATTAAAAGTGCGCGCTCATGTGAACGGTAACATAAAACGAATGTTCTCAATGCGCGCGTTAGCATTTGTACGGCCTGAATAAAATGTTTGTAGTTTGTTAACGCTCGTTATCAAAACGCGCCTTAAGCGCTTGTCATGTGAACATAGCCTTACAGTTATATAAATTAGGGGAGTTAGTCAATCTTGCTTCAACTAAATCTTACTAACACGTGAAATAATAATCAAAATTGTAAGACATAAAATAAATTAAAAATTGTTATGTGTAACCATGTTGTGATATAAAATAACAAGGTGTTAAGATTTCGTAATATTAAGTGTTAATATATTATTACATTTCCTCTTCCTCAGGTATATACGTATTTACGGACTGAAATTTGGAAAGGAAGATCATATTACTTTGATAAAATTAGCCTATGAACTTGTTATCATACCTGATCTTGAGCCATGCAAAGTGCACAAGTTCGCCACAATGTTCTTAATGCTAACAAAGTAAGTTTAAGTTTCAATATATTCTATTTAATACAATTTAGTCCATGGCAAATGGAGACTAGTGTGGTGATGTAGAAAGTATATATTTATTTACAGTCCTTCGTCCAAACTTTTTGGTAGTTCTTAATATAGCCGCGCAGAACACATGTTTAAATATAAATATGTATTATATTATGTATACATATAACATAGCGACAACTTAAGGATAAATAAATGCCAATTTTACATTCCTATAATAATAATATGAGCTTTGTATTAAACCCTTAATAATATTATGGCACAAGCTCGAACTTACGGCTATGTTTAGAGCAATCGAAATTTGAAAATATTAATTTGATTATGTAATAATTTCAGGAAAAGAAATTTAATTTCACCTGAAGAACTCAGTTTGCCTTGGCGTCCCCTGTATGATATGGGGAAGAGGATTTTTGATAGAAATTGTTTGCAGATAGGATTATACCATTACCTCTCGTAAGTATACGTAATGATTTGAATTAATTTTTCGATGTCAAAGATGAAAATATATATGGTAAAGAGGGTCATGCTGTTCTAAGATCCCCTTTCTCTATGACAAATATTTTAAAGTTCAGAATATAAAAGGAACTGATAAGGCTTTAGTGATTACAAATATATTTCGTGACACTAATTTAACAAACTTTATCATAATTATACAGTTTGTATGGTGGTTATTTCTGTATGCATATGGCTGTTCTCTCAACAGTAGCTTTCTTCTACCCATTCAAATAAATTGGATATGCAAAAGTACATTTGTGTTTGTCCTTCAACTATAAAGTCTTATCAAAATTGAATGTGTGTTTAGGCCAAAGCGTTCTGACAAGCAAGGAGGAGACACGCTCGATATGGTTCGCAAATTCCTCTCGGGCAATGGGCTAGATGACGCCCTTAGTTTGTTCGGCCTCGTTGGAAAGGATGAAGGCGGACTGCCCACGTAAATAAATATAGATATCAGGGGTACGCTTATGTCCGCACATTGGTGGTAGATGGTGTAGGCTCATCAAGTAAATGTCATCACTGTCCTTAAAGTTCATCGTTTTCAGTTAAATGCGGTGGGAGAATTTGTGCATGTTCTTAAAGAAAAGAATAATATATTAGCATTAAACATGACTATCTATTTCAGTTCACTGGAAGGATCTTACATTTCAATGGTGAAATGTGCCAGGCCGTAAGTAAAAATCTATATAAAATATCGATAATCAATTAGCACTATGCTTTAATAAAAACATTTACACAGATACTTTGAAGTTTCGGCGACCAAAGAAATATTAGCTGAGATATTGCCTCGTATTAACCCCTGGTCTGCGGACACTTATGTGATCAATCAGCTGGTTGTGTTTCTGCCAGTAGGTCTACCACCACAGCACGCTGCCCAAGGCCACGAACTGTGGTTCGATGAGCTTATGACTCTTTGGGATACCTGTTATAATTCACAGTGCGGTATTTGGGTGAGACTTTTGATCTATAACTAATTTTGTCAACCATACTCAACCTTAACTTATTTTTAGGTAAGCTGATATGTCAGCCAGCAAACAAGTTCTTTATATTTCCCATTTGCAGTCATTTAGACAAATAACCATATGTGAAGTAATTTTCTAGGATTTTATAACGATATTTGCCGGTTTGGCTAAACGAAACCCTGGTGCGATAAATTGGGCGCCACATGTACCAAAGTTTTTTACGAGGTTTCTCCACGCTTTGAACCTCCCTGTAAGTTACAAGGATATGCAAATTAATCAGCAACATTCATTAGGTAAGATGCTTTTGTAACTTCATTAAGTGTGATCATGTATGCGTTGTTTGTTTTCCCTTTATTCTTGTTTTACATTTTATTATTAACAGACACGAAGCAAATTGCATCATGGATTGTTTGGAGCATATGTCCTGATGGTGTGGTGTTGAAACATCTGCGAAGTTTTTTGAGTGGAGTTGAGAGTTATTTACAAAGTGCCAACTCTGGCCGTTGGTCATATAAACTGAGAGACTTGTTAAGAAAACTCGCCAGAGAATTCTTGAATAGGTAAGAACTTATTTCTAACAAGAAAATTGGTATAGAAAGGATGTCATGTTAACGATTTAATCTTATCTAATAGAATTAACTTCACTCTGTCGATTACATCGTTTATAGCACCAGAGAACTCGTTTTGACCAAAAGTTCGATGTCGACTTATCAATAAACTGCATGTTTGCTTACTCCCGTCTGTCACTCGAACTCAAAAAAGGACGTTTTTGGTGTTCCGTCATCATTTTAAATGCTTTTTTTAGAATTTGAAAGTTTTAATTTGTATCTCATAGGAGAATTTCTGTAATTATAAATAAAAAAACTGTTATTAAAAATTGTAAGTATGTAATAGGTATGAAGATAATATTATTATTATTGAATTCATCTTCTGTAGAAAGCAGGTGAAGAGTAGTGAAACTGTCACAATTACATTGGTATAAATCAATGTAATTTATAAAATGCCTTTTGAATTAAGTACTTTATTATACGGTCATTTGTGCCGCCCTCATTTTACACACTGCTAATATTTTTCGCAATACAGCATCTGTTTTATAAACTTTGTGATTAGAAGATAATAATTCACCTATGAAACTTTGATGACATATAAATTATTGTAGGGTTCGTCGACAGAACGAAAAAATGTTCCAACAGAGCTGGGAAAATCAAACGCCTGACCATTACAAACTTAGAGAGGAAGATATTACAGAGTTCGTCAATATAGTCTTCGAACCAACGCTACAAGCCGTTTACAGCCGCAACGGATCGCTCGATATCTTTAGTGCATTCCAAAACTTGGCAACTCTAAGACCTGCGATAGTTGTCCCACCTCTAATAGAACGACTTCAGACTTCTTTAACATCTCTGACGGAGCCGCATAGAGTTACAGCCGCCATGTCTGCAGTCGCTGCAGTCGCGAGACCTTTACTCAGAGGACCTGACGCCGGTTACCCGGAAGGTCCAACTCATGTTGCTCCATTACTAATGGCTGTACTGCCAGGTCTTGACCCCAACGACATTAAAAAGACATTGGTCTCTCTACATTTTATATTGGTCTTTAGCTGGTTAGTGCCGTTTGTAGACTGCAGATCAGCACACGAATATTGGTCGGATTTGACAGAGGAGGAACTTTTAACCTGTGAGTCGACCGCTCAGTTTGAAGATTTCGTTCTCATCTTCTTTGATAGACTCTTCGTTATCATCGAGTCTAGTGTTCTTGAGCACGTGAGATTGGACAACAAAGAGACCGATAACGTTAGAAGTAAAACTGACGCAGCTACAGAGATTGCGTTATCGGCAGCAGCGACACCAGTGCTGATGCAATGTTCTCAAAAGATATTTAAAGAAGCGCTGAGAAAGTTTAAGACATTCGCAACCGAATCCACGTTCGAACCCAACGTCTCTGGTAGCATGGTAGGTGTACTTCTGCGAGTCTTCGCCCGTGTCGATCCTGTAGCGACGTTGGCTGCATTCGTACCGAAACTTTGCGAGGAGTTAAGAGAGCTGTTGGCGAATGACGAAGCCTTGCGTGAAGAGAATCCCCCTCGGGAATTAATGTACAGAATAGTTCTCCTCATGCATATTGTGGCATGTAATAGTGTGGTTCTGTTGAAATATATTCCCGATATATTATCAGTTTTGGATAGGGCATTGAAATTGCACTCTAATTTTGCTTTGAGCCGTGCCTGTGAGATTCTTAGTCACGTGATGACGTCATTGAGTTGTATAGATTTAAAAGAGTGGAAAAGTTCACCGAACGATTATTCCGCCGCTCCAGAAAAGTGGCTGCCGATACGTGAATGGGGTCACGGGTGCTTATTAAAAGATGTCGATTTTAAATGGCATGTGCCCTGCGCCGAGGAAGCGGAATGTGGGCAAATGTTACTCGATAGATATATACAGCCCGAGATAAATAGATTGCGGCAGTGGCTCAGTGGGGAAAGGGAAATGTGTCGTGAACGAAGACTCAGAAGTTTCTATATAATAAATGCTGGTTTATCATGTAGTAACTTCTTACCGCCGCCTGATGAGGAACCAGTTACATTGTAAGTATAATATTAAAATTTTAAAACAAATATCATTCGTAAAGGAATTTTTCTTCAGATTTACAGTCGATATTTGTCTTCCTTCGTAGTTAAGTATAGAAGCCAAAACGGGTATATTTAACAAAGTCTTCTTTATAGGTTACTATTTCATTTATGTTCCAAAGATATCAAGTAACATGTATAAATACAGTAACTGTCGATATTGGAAAATAAGAAACTAATAAAATACAATTATGGTGTCTTAACTTAAATCTATATATGTATCTATATATATATACTAGCCGACCCCTGCCCACTTCGTTGGGTGGTAATAGGCATTATCAAGCTACAACTTTTCTCTAGAACTTAATCATATATATCTCATAATTAAGGCAGCGTTCGTAAGAAACGTTTTCGTTCGACCATTTTTCTCCGACTCCTCGAATATTACCCCCTACAACCTCTCAAACTTTACCTCTTTATAATATGAATTAGTATAGATTATATAATTAGTTTATAGCTTCTGCCCGCGACTTCGTACGCGTGGAATAGTTATTTTGGACTATGACGCAGCGGAAGCCCTCAAAAGGAAAAAATACTCCGATTTTAAAACATTGCCCCTCCTATTGGCCTTAGCGTGATGATATGTAGACTATGACACTCACAAATAACGTGGGTTTAGTAGTTCCTGAGATTACCCCCTACAAAGTCACAAACTTTACCTCTTTATAATATTAGTATATAGATTATAGCCCCTGCCCGCGACTTAGTCCGCGTAGTAATAGTTACTACTCTGGGCTAACGGTGACACACAGCAGAAGCTCTAAAAAAACATCTCGATTTTGAAACATTTTTCATCTGTGCTCCGCTCCTATTGGCCTTAGCGTGATTATATATAGCCTATAACCATTCTCGACGAATGAGATGTGATAACACAAAGAATTATTCAAATCGGACCAGTAGTTCCTGAGATTACCCCTTACAACGCCACAACGTCACAATCTTTACCTCTTTATAATATTAGTATATATATATACTAGCTGTGCCCGCGACTTCGTCCCCGTGGAACCTGATGCACAAATCAGTGACTGACTAATAAAGTCATTTGAAAGTATTAAGTCTAATTATTATCTACTTTTTTATCGTACTTAAGTCGCGTCGTCATTAAAATTACAATAACTTTTTATACACCGAACCTATATTAATGAAACAAACACTAAATGTAACCCGAACATAGGCTTTACGATTTTCTTGAAAATGTTTTATTATGAAGGCTGTACTCTAGATCTCTGATGCGTGTTCAAACAAACAGACAGACATTTAAAAAAATGGTTGTATGCATTTTATTATTTATTCCTAGACACCTACATTTTTTTTACAAATATCTAAAAAGTACAGGCTCTTTAGGTTTACATTTTTTTTATATGTATAGATATGTTTTTTTCTGAGAATAAGATTTCACACACCGCTATGTAATTCCAAACTAAGACACAGAATTGATACTCATCCCAGAAAAGCCAGTTACGTACGAGGATTAAATGCCGAATCAATAAGGGCTTACTACTATTGCACCATGAGGTCTGTCAACGTTAATGGATTTTTTTTTACAAAAAAAATAAACCGCCTTCGATGTGAAAAACTAATAAGGTATAAAAAGCGAAAAATAACTGAATTATTAAATTAACCAAATTAAATAAAAAATATTGATATTTGCGCTACCTAATAATAAATTTGAAGTCAATGTCAAGTCAATATATGGGACCACCTCTGAAAATAACTGATTCCAATAAAAAAAGAATCACTAAAATCGATTCATAATTGACGGAGATATCGATTAACATACATTAAAAAAAATACTCACAACCGAACGTAGTAACCTCCTCCTTTTTCAAAGTCGGTTAATTAAATGCATTAAAATGTGGGTAGTTAAAAGTTAGGGTAACAAATATAATTTACACATAATAACAAGATAATTTCTATCGTTTTTGATAACGTATTATAAATCGATGAACGCCGGGTGCACACACTGCACGTGCATGACTCATTGTCACGTTCTGCTTGAGCCGAGAGTGCAAGCGAGAGCGCGGAATAAGCGATAGAGAGACGCGATCGGCCTTACGCCTTCGGCTTGTGATGCATCTACCTATATATAGAATAATTCAATTCATAAAAGTATTATAACATAAGACTTTACAGATAATAAATTTTTCATTGCAGAATAGAATCTCAAGTACCAGCAACAAGTTTACCGTTTAAGAGTGGTGTTAAATATACAGTTACCCTCAATGGTGAAAATGTTCGAGTGGCCCTCACCCGTTTGTTGATAGATGTACAAGCACGCATGCTGGCTGACAAGTCAGACGATACCAAGGGATTTGAAATGCTTATACAGGTAAGTCGAAGCAAGTAATTAAAAAATATCCTAATATGGGTAGTTCTTTGTAAATTTAATTAATGTGTCGTACATTATTAATTACCGGTTTCAAAGTTGTACGTGTCACTGTAATTTGTATTTCAGTAATTTATTATTTATGATTAATTAATCTTTGATAAGATGGAAATCTTAGCTATGTAATAGGTTAGGGTTCGCTGGATTTTAGTTTTTATATTTATTCCATTAAATTATTTTAACCTAGTGTTTGGTCGCAGCTTCGCTAGATTTAATGTAGATTTTACCTACCTGTCTTGATAATTATGTAAAATTACATGATTAGTTCAGTGCTGAAGGTGTGAAAGCGGAACAAATAAACAAACATACATGACGTTTGCGCGACCTTAATGTGCCGTATTTCTTAATAGTATACTGCACACGAAACGTAATATTTTATTTTTGCGGTATTTGTAATAGTGTCGTTTTATAAGTAAAATATATCGCATTAATTATTTAGAAATAAACGGGTTAAATAAAAAAAAAAAATACGGTAATTTCTTTTTTATTTTTGGCAATCAATTTTGTAGATTTGTGACATTGTCGAGTAAGTAATAATATTATATATTTTCTTTATATTGTGTGATAATTTCAATGTTTTGACAAGACGGTGGCCACCTTGTTAGAACTTTCCAGAGAGTTCTTGTGGCATCTCAGAATTCATGTTCCATGGTATTATTTTTCATCCACTTGGGCACAATAGCAGAGCTATATTACGTAAAATACGACCTATATTACAAAGTAGAGTCAAGTAATACAAGATCATGAATATATAAAAGCTGCTACATGACAGAGTAAAATCCCAACAAACACTCCCAGTAAATATTTATTTGGAATTCAATTATATGAGAATTGTGCTATATGTCCTACACTTTACTTCATTACATAGTATAAAACAAAGTTCCCTACCGCGTCTGTGTGTCGGTCTGTTCGCCATAAACTCAAAAACTACTGAATGGATTTTCATGCGGTTTCATCAGTACATAGAGTGATTCGTGAGGAACGTTTTGGTATATAATGTTTGGTAATAATCGTCATGGATTGTTTTTATAATCAGGGCGGGACAACGTCTACCAGTAATATTATAAATGTGATAGTGAGTTTGTTTTTTTTGGATTTTTGTTCTAAGATGGCTGTGCATAAATTGTATGTTTATAAAGTCTTCTGTGAGACGGAGCTTGATCCTAATTTCACGATCTTTTGTAGAATCAATTACAGAAGTACCATTGTCGTCTAAGCGTAAGTGCTTGGGGTTTTTCTTTTTATTTTATTTACAGTGTATTTACTCTTTGTAACGATTTCCAAGGGACCGAGCATTTTTTTTTGTTATTAAAAGTGTTCGTTATACGGACGGAAAAGAACGAATAACTGGTTTTGTGGTAAACCAACCAAATTAAATTAATTTCTACGTATTTCGTTGTAACCAACGACGTTATGAAGAGTTTACACTGTAAACAAAATAAAAAGGAAAAACCCCAAGCGCGAGCAATTACGCTTAGACAATAGTACTTCTATAATTGATTCTACATTACCAGGTTATAGGTTAACAATAAAGATTTTTGTTCTCATTAACATAAAGGTGTGGGAACGCATTGTGGCAATGAAGGGTCCTCTCAATGGGCCTGGGTTGGAAGCTCGTCTCCGTTCGTACGCGGCGCTGGAGCGAGCCCTGGACGGGCGGGGAGGTCCTGAGGGTTCACACACAGGTGCTGCTGCGGCTCGAACTCGCATGTTAACCGCCAACGCAGCGAGACTTCATGACGAATCTAGAATCGATTTAGTATGCGAAGCTGGAATTACACCCTCAGCACTGAAAGCTCTCAATGCGCTTGCCGAGTTATCTGTTAATACATACAGTATGGTGAGTTACTCTTTTGTGTCAGATTAGTATAGTCGTAGTTCTTTTTTTTAGGGTTGTACTGTCGCTGTCATGTCGACCTGCAAGGTTCTCGGTAGCTGGAAGTACACGAGGTGATCTTGAAACATGACGACCCAAAAGAGAGTCACTGTGACTGGATTACCACTAGGTACAAGATTATAGCGATCCAATCGAGTACAGATAGGCTACCACCCTGCACGATCATTAAACATACGAGGTCGTACATCGTCTGATCCTGGAACGCGACGATATGGCAGGTTTTACACTTGTGTATGGAGGGAAGTGGTGAATATGTTTGTGTATAAAATGTGTCCCTCAAAATGAATTTAGAAGGCGCAGAGTGCAAGTGCGAAAAGTTGCAATATTCTTAGGGGTTACTGAGTAGTCATTTCTGATTCTAAATCAATGAAAAAATGGGTGCTTATTATTTGATCTAATTATCTCGAGAAACGCAAAACTTATATACACTCAACATCAGATGATATAAATACCGACATGGTGCATCACGCCGTTCTGCGCACTCCGGTCCGCGCCCCGCACCTCGGCCCGCGCCCCGCTAAGCTTTGTTTGACCATTCGGCATTAATAAGCAGTTACGTAATGATTAACCTTGAAAAGCGCCCCTTCAATTTTGTTCATTGAACCTAGGTGTGATTTTTTTACGTTTGATAGTATCGTTCCCATACTTTTTAGAACAAATTGTAACTAAGATTCTCTTTGTTGTATTAGTATTTGTTTTGATATTATTATTTTATATGTTAAATGTGGCCATGAACTATCACACGATTGAACGGTATCACACTTTAAACAGTCACCTGTTACAAGATAGTATAAGATGGTACAAGATGATTTTGTTACAGGTCCGAATACTTTCCCAATATCGCTTATACTGGATGCTTAGTCATTACGCGTATTCCTATAGGGCACTGGTGCCTAAACTTGCGGAAATATTAGCTGAAGGGGGGGAGGGGGACGAGTGGCACGCACGTCATAAGGGGGTCTTATTTATAATGCTAGGCCCAAGGACCGGACCACTTGTGGCTAAGCAAGATTGGGAAACCGTTCGAACGCTTTGGCCAGCGGTTCTAAACGCGCCGCTTAGTGAGAAACCAAGTATACTGAGGTGACTTTAAATGAATAATTATATGTTTGTTTTTGTGATGACGAAGTAATGGTAGGATGTCCATAGGTTCGAACCAAATTTGTACTAATGATTTTTTGTGATGACCCACAAAGTAATGGTAGGATGTCCATAGGTTCGAACCAAATTTGTACTAATGATTTTATTGTGATGACCCACGAAGTAATGGTAGGATGTCCACAAGTTCAAACCAAATGTGTACTAATGTTTTTTTGTAATGACCCACGAAGAAATGGTACGATGTCCATAGGTGCCATTTTATAAGCACTTAAAAAGATTAAATAAATTTTGATACGAATTATATTTTGGGTATCAATTTTTGTTTCTCTGTATACAAAATATAGTGTTAAGATAGCAATCAATGCAGACGAAATCGCGGGTATCAGCTAGTGTTTTAAGTCTATATTTTTATTTTTTTGGTTTATTTGCTCAGGACTATAAAGTAACTTTACTTCATTTTGTGTACATAAATTGGATGGATTTACTTTGATACTCTTAATTTTTTTAAAGATAACATAAAATAAGTTTGGTTTAATCTCTGTGATATTTATGTTTTCAAGGGAAATGAGACTTCTAAAACTGTTGTTTATATGAACAGGTTAGAACAGGCATTCAGTGAGAATATACACCGTCAATTTCCAACAGTAAACACGCGTTTAGTAATGTCTGAGTCGTCGGTGGATGCGGCTAAACTATTACTTAGTGATGCTCAACTCGCTGATCCCGCCTTTATAGAACAAGTTAATGGAGCTGTTGAGAAAGAAATAATCTCGTCTGATAGAGCGGAGAGACTGTACTTGGAATTGATTAATGAACTGATTGATGTGGTTGAGACACCTAATGTGTGAGTTTTTAATACAATTATTACCAGTTTTACTCAGTTTTAAGTGTTGAGGTAAAACTCCTTTGAATTTAATATAGTAACAAAGCAGTTTGCTCCAAATATGTATTTTGGCGTGAATGTTTGGGATTTTGGAACAGTTAACATAATAATATATAACATTAATATTTGAAAAATAACAAATCTCAAATTATTACATTTTTTTTATTGTAGCACTGCAAAATGATTGCGCTGTGCCTGATGGTAAGCACTTACACACATGTAAAATGTATATTAGTACATTTAGTAAAAATCAGCTTTAGAAGCCATTGAAACATTGAAACGCATGTCTGAACATGCTTATTGGTATTCCATAACTTATACTTCATAATAAGTACTTTTTAATCTTAGGGAAAAAAATCATATCTCTTTTGTGAATTCTGTCAGTCTACAGATGATTTATATAATTTGTATATTCTTATATTATAATACGCACTGAGGACTTGCGCCAAATGATGTATTGTGAGTCCTGGGGGATTGGTTGAGAGGTTGACATTATACTAGGAAAGTCTGTAGTTAATGCGTCAAGAATAATTTAAAAAACTGTTTATTTCAATCTAAAATGTAAATGTGAGTAAACTTATGAGGCTGGCATAATCACCAATGATGAAAATTTAATAAAAAATAATGATTCTAATGTATCGCCCCTCGTACCGGATAACTCAGCTCTACTTTCATTTGCTAGGCAGTGGCGTCGTCTTGAGTTAGCAATGCAAATGTTGACATACTGTCCGTCGCTACAAACAGCGTATCCGCCGCGCGCGGTACGTGCAATGGTGCGTGCGTTACTGCACGATGACGTCACGGTACGACGCTCCGCCTTGCGTCTCACACATTACGCGTTCAAACAGCGAAAACGCAAGTTGCGTAAAATAATCGTCGACCCCTATAAAATCGCAGGAGTACCACATCCAGACAAACGTATACCAGGTGAGTGACTCACTTACAGCACTATTATAAACGTATACCAGGCGATTGACGACTCACATCGCTATTATAAACGTATACCAGGTGAGTGACGACTCACTCAACTATTACACACGTATACCAGGTGAGTGACTCACTTACACCACTATTATAAACGTATACCAGGCGATTGACGACTCACATCGCTATTATAAACGTATACCAGGTGAGTGACGACTCACTTACAGCACTATTATAAACGTATACCAGGGGGTTGACGACTCACGTCGCTATTATAAACGTATACCAGGTGAGTGACGACTCACACCACTATTATACACCTATACCAGGTGAGTGACTCACACCACTATTATAAAAGACTAAGCTTAGTAACTTTCTAATATTTGTTCGTAGAAGGTAATGTAATCTTGAAACTATTTATTTTAGAGGTTCTTTCGTTTGATTTGACTAAAAAATAACGATCTGGTCCAAGATGGATGACATGCTTAACCTAGAGGAAAATTAGCTTTTTCAAGTTTAGTTGTCGAATCACATATATAAGTTCTTGGTGACAGATTATTCAATTTGAGAGCAGTAATAGATAACAAGGCATTAGAAAAATCCCTACCTACCACCCTGCTATAATTAAGCTGGTGTTTATTTTAATAAATAAACTAGCTTTAGTTATGATTTATTGTTATTTTTATATTATTCATTTTATAATTTTAAATAAGGTACGTTATTTTTTGGTCAAATCCGTGTCGTAAAGTGTATTTCTTCAGATTGTTTTTATTTGCTTTTTTCCCTCTATAATTCTACTTTTAATTTAACTTTTAATATTTTTTTAGGTTATAGGAAAGATTTAGAATGGGCTATGTGGTCAGAAGACAGGATTCCGACAAACGACGAGGAATGGGACAGACCTTGGTTGAGGAGTCCCTCATGTGGTTTTTATGCTTGGCCTGAAAAGCTCGAGGTGAGTTTTATTTTTAGACAACATATTAACCACTGGTCGCTTTTATACAATTTCATATTAATGTCAACTTATAGGGACCATATTGGTTGTAAGAAATAATCATGTTTTGTAGGAATTTTTGAACATACAGCTTCTTCCTTTATTTAGTTATAAACATATGCTTATATTCGAATCCAAAGCTCAAATGAATTTTCACATTTTATTGAATATGCAAAATATATCTTTTAAATAGTTTTATAGTCTCCCATGTATTTTTAATTCACGTATATCTTTAGATAGCTGCACCAACAAGCGAGCAGGACTGTGCCAAGTTCATTCCACCCGAGGAAATGGAAGAGGGTGAACGATACTTATTCGAATTCTTCAATGATGATGCGAATCTGGATCGTCTCGTTTCATTCTTGACAGTTGAAGAGAAAAAGGGAAAGGATAAATTTAATGTAGGCCGATTCTACGTGTTCAGGGTGAGTGCATCATTGAATTTAATCTATAGGGGGAGCAATGCAAGTCTTGTTTAATTTTGTAAATGTGAATGTCACTTTGTTTGTTATGCTATCACGCCTTAAATACTGAACCGATCAAGTATACACATTGTCAGGAGTACCGAAAAGGACATTGGGACCTTTTCATCTAGGAAACGTTACTGTTCCCGATTGAAAGGTCAAATCTATATTATAGTGAGAGAAGCCACAGGTAAAAGCTAGTATGCATATAATTCCATTGTTTCCAGATGGTGTTCGTGCAGTTCGGTCCACAGTTGGCTATGAAAGTGCTGTCCCGTACGAAGCATCACGCCGGACAGACTCAGGAGGCGTCGCAGCGCTTCGCGGCGGTAGTGGCTGCGGCCGCCTTGAGAGCACCCAGATACTGGAAAATGGACGATGCAAATGTTCTCTACGATGCCGCACTTGATATTCTTACTGCTGGTATTTTTTTTTATGTATTAAAATTGTGAATTTTCATTATTTTTCATGTGAACCATCTAATGACTGGAGAGTATTG
>MU158754.1:1191453-1205094 GCA_015888305.1 Antheraea pernyi
GGGTTTAAATCAAATTAAACAAATTTGTATTTGAAAATAATGGCCTTCTGCGAATCTATTTGACCAATATAGTATTATAATATTTCAATAAAACGTGTTACTTCTTTGGAGATTTAATGTACATCTAAATTATCCTTAATAACAAAACATTTTTTGTTTCTCGAACTACGCTATTGACCTAGCAAAGTCTTAACAGCTTCACCGGACTACTAAGGCGAGCGCTTAAGGCACTCAGCCGATTTTTGTTTGGGCAACTAGCTCACGGATGCACGGGACACCTCGGGACAAATCAGTGAATATTATATGTCTTAGGAGTTATCACAGCTATGAAATAACTCGTTAAAGTTTTATTTTTCTGATCTACTTTTGTTGGTGAATAGAGATCTCAGATGGTAGAAAGAGTTCTCAGAGTAATGTGTAGGCTGCATATAATTACACTTTTGCGTTTTTTTTTATTTAGTAGCACGGCAAAATGACTGCACAGCGCCTGATGGTAAGCACAGTACAATCCAAAAACAACGGCGACCACCGAGTGATATACTATCCATCGCCGGTCGCCGCTGTCATGCCGGCCTGCGAAAAGCTGGATATGCACAGGCTAATTCCGAAACGCGACTTGCAAAAGCGAATCACTATGACGGGCTTTTTCGCCATATACATGGTGGTTGCGTCCCAGTCGGGCTGTAAAAGCCTACCACCCTGCTTTCGCCATTGCCTCGTTCGTTATTCAGCAGGGTGCACCACGTGCAGGTGAGGTTGGCTTGGGTGTCTCAAGTCTTAGATGTTATTTGACACCCCTTACACCCCAAAGTGGAGTTTAATTAGTTATAATAAAAAAGAACCCGCACCTAACCCAGATAAATGATATAAGTACCCTCTAAACAATAAAACCATTTTCATGTGCACAAAGTCATGAACCAGTTACTAAATGTTTTTTTTTTTGTATTAAATGACACTGTATTAGGAGCATTTCATAAAATGCGTTCGCACATCATATGAGGGGTGTTTGTTTTCTGTAACATTATTAAGGTGTTTCAGGGGGTCTAACGTGATATTCTTAGCTTATCAAACAATTTAGCAAATTCTTCTCTCGATAATATACATACCAGGTGAAAGTTTAATCACTTGCTGTATTCTAGGATTTAATACTTCATGGTCAAATATAATATATATTTTGTTTATTCCCATGTTCACGTTGGAATGAAAGTGAAATCACCCGACGGTCATTGACACTGCTTTAACATAGAAGCGTAGAGGATTGCGTATAATTTTTGTATTTTTCTAGATAATGAAGTCAGATATTAAGCATCTATTTTTTTTTATTGATTTAGGATAAGAATTGAGTGCTGACTATTCTGCATATATATTACAACTGTCTAAAGTTTCAGACTGTATATATATATATTTCTCCGTATATTTTTGTATATGTACGGGAGGTTCTATCATTCATGGCGCTATGTTGATAGGGAGGGTCGCAGAAAGGGTTGTGAAGGGGGCTAATTAGGTAAAATGTTGCATGATGTATTTTATGAATGGCCCCTCATTTGGTGTTTCCTTGCAGGTTTTTCGGTGGTGACTCCGGAGACAATGGAGGATTGGGGCACCTGCCTCGCGACCGGCGTCGGTAAGATGGATCCGATGCGTGGTGCTGTCGCCCTCAAAGGGATCCTGAAGCTGTGTTTACCAGAACCAGTTGAAGGAGACGCTGAACCCAACAAGGATACCTCATTTAGTGTCTGTGCCAGATTATATGCATTGCAGGTACGTCATTTTTTATTCTAAAAATACCGTATGAAATTATCTATGTGGTATTAGTACTTTCATGCCTTGAAGGTGGCTCACGCCTTGTGGCTGTTACTGTTACTGGCCGCTTGGACGCCTAATTAGAAACATTTTAAAAGCATCCGTAGCTCGTTTTTTTTTTAAATTGGAGAATAACATTTATTTCTTGGCTTTTGCTACTATTTTGGCGGCAATTCAAAATTTAATCTGAATTTTATTTTGTTCAAAATGGACAAAAATAAAAGTTGTGACGCGTCAACTAACGCGTCGTAAAATAATTATTAATTTACATATTAGATGATAAGTGGGCGTACAGAAGAATTGTTTAAATTGTTTTGTTAAAAAAGTTTTTAATGCTATTCATCATTATAAAACACATGGAACTGTTGAAAATGTTCTTAGAAAGGCTCGGCCAAGAAAAACCTCTCCCAGAGAAGATACGCCAATCGTTCGTGTTGCTAAAAAAGAGCCAGTTAAATGCTCCAACCAAATTAAAAATGGAGGTTTTTCATCTGATGACCCGAGAAACATCTCGTCAAGACTGTTACGCCGAAGATTAGTGGAAGCTACATTGTTTGGAAGAATCTCTCGAAAGGTTACCAAGCAACACCGAGAGAAGCGATTATTATTCGCTACAAAATATGTTAATTGGATGGTACGAGAATGGAAAAAAGTGTTATTTTCAGACGAAACAAAAGTAAATATGGTAAATTCCGATGGAAAGCGCTATGTTAGACCTCCTGTAAACAATGCTTTTAATTATAAATACACAAGGAGTATAAGTCAAGCACGGTGGTGGTAACATTAAAGGTTGGAGGTGTTTTTTCGGATGTGGAGTTGGACCCGTTCGGAAGATTGAAGGTACAATGGATCAATGGCAATATAAAAATATCTTAAAGCACACAATGATTCCCTACTCAGACGATCATTTGCCTGTAACCTGGATCTTTCAGCCTGACAATGACTCTAAACACACGCCAATAGCGTCAAATGTTTCCTTAGCGAACAGCCTGTATCCGTTTTAGACTGGCCAGCAAATAGTCCGGATTTAAACCCGATAGAAAATCTCCGGTATATTGTTAAAAAGAAAGTCTCAAACAAACGTTATACCAGTCAAAACGAACTATATGAAGCATTTGTTGAAGCATGGAATTCAATCCCCCTAGAAAAATGTATGAAATTTATTGAATCAATGCCACATTGTTGCAGTGCTGTTGTTGAAAATAAAGGATACGCCACTAAATATTAATTATAACTATTGGTAGGTTGTGGATAGTAGCTATTTCGTAAATAACAATACTAATTAATAATACTTGAAAAAATATTGTTTTTTTATACTTTACGTTGACTATTATTGTTCATACCTTAAAACTTATGTAAATGTTTGTCCGTAATGAAAAATTGAAACTGCACTTGTGTAATGGGATTTATATTGTTTTTCTAATAAATGATAAGTCGTTGAACATATTATTGTCTTTTCCTATTTATTATTTAATTTCAAAATAAAAACGATTGCGGTGAAGTATCTTACATAATGTCAAGGACCGTTGGTAGTGTTTCTAATTATACGACCACCACTGTATATGTGTTGTACCATTCATGTTTAATACCAAAATTAAATCCACAACCTGTTTGAATAAGATCCACTATCGTTGACTCCTATTTGCAAATGCAAATCATAGACCATCAATTCTTTTTCGCCGATATCGACCCTTCTGCTGATCGTCTTCGACCCTCGGTGGTAGATATAGACCATTTTGTGAATCGCAACATTACGAGATTATCACCACCATATACACGGTGATAAACTGATTACAGTAATTCATTTCGGGATCGGTCAATATATTTTCAGCTATAACTGCAAGCCTCTGCAAGTTGGGATGACAGTGATGACTGCCGATAGTTTGTACGTCCCTCGATGGGCTCCATTTGTTTACATTGCTGTGTTCTTACTTAAGATAAACTATGGTCACATCGTCATTACAGATTATAATTAGGTTTCGTCAACTGTACTATAGAAGTCAGTCTCCTTATAGATTTAATGCATACTGAAATTGTAGGGATGAGGAGCGAGTCCTTGCCTTACATAATACTTGGGGTGCCCGTTAGTGGGATTCAACTTGCTTGTTAGGTCACAATTATTTTATTTCTATGTTACAATGGTGTTTGTTGTGCAACCTAACTGAGTGTTTGAACGCGGCTAGTAATAGAAGTATTTAATAATTATAATTCTGATGTGCTAATGTAACCGTACAGCAGCTCATGTAGGTTTTAACCTAGAGTGGTTCATGTAAGTTTATGCAGAAATTATTTTTTTAATAATAACCTTTAATTTAATATAAGTACTTTGTATTTCCCCTCGGATAAAGTGTTTAAAATAGGAGTTCCATTTAAGTACTCGATGATGTATTTCCTCAAAGTAAGGAAAGTGATCAATCAATTTTTATATACTCACAGGGTGCTCTGGGATCATTAAAGTGGCGCGGTGCTCCGCTGGCGGCATACTTACTTGAACGATTGGAGGCAGCCAATTTTATACAGCATCCGTACCAAAACGTACGCGAGAACGTCGGAGCGTAAGTTTATGATTCCTTTTATCTGATTACTGGCTTGATTACTCCCGCCCACGTTATTGCGTATTTAAAAAAATGGGTTGATAATTAATGACCGCGACTCTTATCTTCCTATTGCGTCCACTCTATTTTTGATATGAATAAAAATTAGTTTCGTTTTTATTTTCGGAACGAATGACTGTTCTATTTTTAAAATTAGTTGGATTATATCTGGCCAGTATTCGCAAATTAAAAATAATAGTATTGTGATAAAACTTATTAGGTATAATGATTTGTACTAAATAAAATGTTGTAATTATTTCTATTTATTTTATTTATTTGGGATAACTTACTGCTAACAATAATCAAATAACAAACAAGTAACATAAAAAGGCTAATTACAAATTTTCATTTATATGTAGAAATATAAATAAAGAAAAAGCCAGCTGTGAATAAAATAAAGAAAAAAAATTTTTTTTTTATTGTAGCACGGTAAAATGACTGCACTGTGCCTGATGGTGAGCACAGTACAATCCATAAATAATGGCGACCACCGAGTGACACATTATCCAAAAGCTGGATATGCACAGGCTGATCCCGAAACGCTACTCACAGAAGTGAATCACTATGACGGGCTTTTTCGACATATACATAGTGATTGCGACTCAGTCGGGCTGTAAAACCCTGCCTCGCCATGCCACCTATGTCGCCATTGCCTCGTTCGTTATTCAGCAGGGTGCACCACGTGCAGGTGAGGTTGGCTTGGGGTCTCAAGTCTTATGATGTTATTCAACACCCCTTACACCCCAGATTATTATATATTATTAGATACACAACGTCAGTATTAATAAAGAAACGTCTCTAGACAAACATTGTCCTGCTTTTAATAAGTCCATACTAGTACTTATTTTCATTCTAGAATTTTTTTTATCATTTCTCCATACAAAGGTATATAGCAAATATAAAACGATATAAGTGTGTGCATTTTTATCGAAATATGTTTTTTTTTGCAGCCTATTGATGACAATATTTGACACGGAACTGGTTTTCCCTGGTGGAGAGACAGGTTTCGCTCCAAGATTCGCACAGTTCCTCGACTCTGTACAGCCTCGACTCGCGGCACTATATGACGAGAATGGAGATATCGGTACTTTATATTAATTATTCTTTCTTGTATATTATGTTAAAATTTATTCGTTGTTCAGTCGGAAGGAATTTATTTTGTACATATACATACAATAATCATGAATCGTTTACATTTCAAAATTAACTAAATCCAATTCTAGTCGTCCCTGATATTTAACGTTATTTTTTAAGATCTTCAAATTTTGTACATGTGAAATATGGAGATGATAAAAAACTAAAAACTTCCTGAACGACAAAATTTGAACTTCGTTCTCTGTGTAAAAAAAAAGTGTGTGTGTACTTATGTACACGCGTTAGAAGTTATACTTTTTTGGCGTAACAAGATAAAAATCTACGTAAAGTGACTGGTGCCCCGTGGTACATCCGGAGAGTTGATCTACATAGGGACCTAGAGATGTTTTCTATCTGGGCGTACGTAAAATCACTTACGATTAGTTATTTTGAAAAAGCCGCGAATCATCCCAGTCCGTTAGTGGTATCCGCCGAAAATACGAACCCGTACCAAACGCTGCGCGTTGTAAAAGACGCCCGTGACATATTTTTACCGACCTTCCCGATGAAATGACAGCAGTGAACGATCAGTACCAGCCTATCTCTCCAAACAGAGCGTGCTCACGCCCACGCCCGCGTAACCACAGATCACGCCGCCGTGGTCTAGGGGTAAATTTCGCTCCCGCACACCAGACTAGGCCCCCCTCGGCAGCAGCTCAAGCCTAGGTCCGTTCCCTCGGCGTGGAGCCCTTGAGTACGCTGCTCGCGCGATACAGTGACACAAAATCTTACATCACTGCGACAACATTACACATATCACCTCCACACACGTGCACGCATACACGCTTACACATGCAAGTGGAAGGGTTTTATCTTTTTTCCCTTATCAAACTGAAATAGTTTAGAATATTATCCGATACGAAATATATATAAGGGTTGTTGAGGTATGTATGCTTGGTACACATATATGTTTCAACAACTCATATATGTATAAATAGTTAGCTTAGCTTAGGTTAGCTTACATAGGTCGCGAATTGCATGTATCAGGCAACAGCCAAAGCCGAGGTGTGCCGTGCACCCTTGAGCTAGTTGTCGAAATAAAATCGTCTGAGTGCCTTAAGTGCTCGCCTTAGTAGTCCGGTGAAGCTGTTAAGACCTTGCTTGGTCAATAGCGTAGTCAGTTCGAAAAAAAAAAATCTTTTCAAATATTATTTTTTTCGCTTTATTCTACGTTTGTAGAAAAAACGACACTATGAATAGAAAAAAGGTATTTAATACATTGAAAGTACAAATACGAAGAAACAAAATGTTGACTATAGCTAACTTCAGGGTGTCGGTTTTTCGTGACGGTGTACGCGCGCATCTTAAAAATTTACTCTCATCATTTTTCCCTAACGCGCCAAAAGAAGTATAACTTCAAAAACTGGAAATCTTAAAAAAAATTAAATGTGTTATATGAACAATTAAAATTGGATTTAGCTCTATTTGAAATGTCACTACACATATAACAGTGTCATATAATTACACAAATGCCGCACTACGTACGTACGATTTATGATGCGATTAAAGATTCTTAAAGATTGCTTTCTTGCTTTTAATCGAGATCGTTTCGATGTCTAGAACTCTGATCGGATGCACTAGAGGGTGGAAAACTCGGGAAAGTGGATAACACTATTCGAAACAAAGAGTATGTCATCGATTTTGGGAACGTAGTACATACATTCTGCCGCGCAAATAATAAACGCAGTAGAGAACATGTTAACGGTTTCGAGAAAAATGCGGTCAAATTTGAAATTGTATTTGTGGTTAGTTATCTGCAATTTGCAAAGATTAGTAAATATATACAGTAGTGGTCATATAATTAGAAACACTTCTTATGAATAAAGAAAGTATAACAACGTACAGATATTCGTAAAAAATATACACATTTAATAATTAATAATCATGCAATAATTATAGCCACTCAAATAAAAAATTCATTAAATGTATAAAATATAAAACATATCTTACTTTTAAATACAAAATGAGTTTTACACGTGTAGGAGTTTTTGAGTGTTGACTTTTTCTATTATTTTGCGGGAATTCATCTGAATTTTATTTTGTTCAAAATGGGTAAAAATAAAAGTTGTGACGCGTCAATTAGGTAAATAATTGTTAATTTACTTGTAGATCATAAGTGGGCGTACAGAAGAATAGCTGAGCATTTAAATTGTCCTGTTAAGAAGATTTTAATGCAATTGATCATTATATAACACATGGAATTACGCAAATCAAATGTTTACACATAACACAAAAACAACATATATATTAACCTAATACGAAGTAATAAAACAATGCAATAATTCTAGTCTCTCATAAAGAATCATAAAAGCAACACCACCCACCCACCCACAGACAAACATGTCGACTAGTGGGAACTGAACTAAATGTTGCATACACGTTAGGAGTGCAGAAATGGACTTAGGGTACCTTTTATTCTGAAAGAAAAGTACTCCCACCAAGGATAGGTCAAATGTATAATACCGCGAGCGGAGCGACGAGCAAAACCTAGTCTAGTATAAATTTGCAGTGATAAAGTCGGCTGCGTGCGTGGCTGCCGTGCAGGCGGCCACCCGTGATGTGGGTCGGGAGGCGCCGGTGCCGCTGCCGGTGCGGATGGCCCCGCTGTCGACTGCTTCCGCTGACGTCACCGACATGGAAGACGCTGCCGACGTGTCGGACACGCCGCCGGACCCAGTTGCTGATGAAACTCCTCAGGTCACTCTCTTCATCATCATCTTATGATCATCCACAATTAGCCCTAGTGTGACTTGAAATTCGATTAAACGAAAAAGCCGATATTAAATAGAGACAAACATATACAGTTATAGGGTTTAATGTGCGAGAGAATGAGATAGAATACATTATACAGTGTTTCTCATGTTCGCCGTTTCTTCATTATATTTTGCGTATTACGAAGCTTTGGTAAAAGGCGTCATAAATAGCGAGGTGTATTTTTCATGGAAATATCATTGATATAAATATGTATAGTTATATGAATTACTAGCTGTTACCCGCGGCTCCGCACGCGCTTTTTAAAAAATGTATTAAAGAAATGGAAAATTGTGAGTGGGTGTTTACATTGCAGAAAAGTTTTTTCAAAAACATTTGTAACTACGACACTCACGCCAACTGTAACATGTAACGTGTACATTAGATATATGAATACAAATAGTATATCGAGTGGGATGGGATTTATCATCAGCAACATAACTGGAACTTCAACCTACTATATACCAAACTCAGTACTCACTAACACTATATAAGAAAGTAATGAAAATTATA
Organism: Antheraea pernyi; assembly: GCA_015888305.1. Lineage (NCBI taxonomy): Eukaryota > Metazoa > Arthropoda > Insecta > Lepidoptera > Saturniidae > Antheraea > Antheraea pernyi. The sequence continues at coordinate 1,200,249 of MU158754.1, forward strand.
AGCTATACATTATCGAACAATATATCTTAAATCTTTTATTTTATAGATAGATATAATATGCCCGTATTGTCGATATACTTAAGTTATTCTTATACGTTGCTATAATAACTGAGTTATGTAGAAGCAAACGTGGTAAATAAGACAATATGGCAGCCAAATTGACCAAAAAGATGATATAATTCATATTACATACCAATATATGACTTTCAATTATGTATATTTATTCTTGGAGTCAGTAAGGCAGAATCGCTGTATAATGTAAGAAAAATGCAGACCTGTGGGGTTCTAGACGTTTGAAATTAATAAAGGGTTGTAGTTTGGCGTGATAATTGAGCCCATACCTTTCCTCTGGAAGAGGCCTTGAGACCTTCACCCAACAGTGGGGTACTTACGGACTGTTTTTATTAACTTGTGATGAAAAAAAAGAGACAGAATTTAATAAAAACAAGTAATTCTATAAGCTCATATTAACTAGCCAACTTCAACATAAAACAATTATACATTCGTGATAACACGCAAAATTTATTAATACATACTCATAGTAATTTAAACTGTTAAGTTACCAGCCTTCCTCGATAAATGAGTTATTTAAAACCGAAGGATTTTCTCAAATCGGACTGGTAGTTCCTGAGATTATTAATTACTTTTTTAAGGTCTGTTATCTACCAGTAAATACCCCGTGAAAATCGGCCCAAAGTAATGCGGACGAAGCCGCGGACAAATAAAGTAGAATATGTCAACCGCTATAATTTCGGTTATCTGGCAGTAAAAAGTAAAATTCCCGTTAAAATAGGTCCAGTCGTTTTGGAAATTACCCAGGACAAACAAACAAACAGACAAAATATAATAATATAAAAATATAGACAAAGTATAAAAAAAGTTTTTTTTGGTCATTTGTAGCCATATCCATTCATCAAAAAGTTGTTATTTTAATTGTACATACACAAACTTTATTTTTATAATACGTAATATAGAACAAATAAAAAATTGGAAATAAAAGTAGTATAAACTTTTTGAATACGAAAACAAAATAAACTTTGAAAATGTTAGCGTTGATACTTACCACATAACTTCAGAATTGGCAGTATGGATTAATTCCTTCGCCTGTCCTATTGAACGAATATTATTACTACTACTAACGAAATCTCTCAAAAGGAAAAAAGTGCCCGATTTTGAAACGTTCTTCATTGGTGCTCTGCTTCTATTGGTCTTAGCGTGATGATATATAGCCTGTAGCCTTCCTCGATAAATGAGTTATTTAAAACCGAAGGATTTTCTCAAATCGGACTGGTAGTTCCTGAGATTATTAATTACTTTTTTAAGGTCTGTTATCTACCAGTAAATATCCCGTGAAAGTCGGTCCAACCATTTTGGAAATAGCCATGCGGACGAAACCGCGGAAAAATAAAATAGAACATGTCAACCGCTATAATTTCGACTATCTGGCAGTAAAAAGTAAAATTCCCGTAAATATAGGTCCAGCCGTTTTGGAGATTACCCGCAACAAACAAACAAACAGAGAAATATACTAATATAAAAATATAGACAAAGTATAAAGAAATTTTTTTTTGTTCATTTGTAGCCTTAGCCATTCATCAAAAAGTTGTTATTTTAATTGTACATACATAAACTTTATTTTTATAATACGTAATAGAGAACAAATAAAAAATTAGAAATAAAAGTAGTATAAACTTTTTCCATAGGAAAACAAAATAAACTTCGAAAATGTTTGCGATAGAAACTTACCACGTTACTATGGCAACGTATATAATACTAACGCTAACGAAATCTTTATTTGAACAATTTTGTTTTATGATTATGAAGACTAAGAAAATAATAATGATGGTTAAAATAATGTACGACATATTATATAGAAGATTTGGCGCTTATGCCTTTATTGTAACTTAGACATGGAATAAAATTGATTAAAGGATATATAAGAAATACCTATATTGACAACTTCAGAATTGGCAGTATGGATTAATTCCTTCGCCTGTCCTATTGAACGAATATTATAACTACAACGAAATCTCTCCAAAGAAAAAAAGTGCCCGATTTTGAAACATTCTTCATTGGTGCTCTGCTTCTATTGGTCTTAGCGTGATGATATATAGCCTGTAGCCTTCCTCGATAAATGAGTTATTTAAAACCGAAGGATTTTCTCAAATCGGACTGGTAGTTCCTGAGATTATTAATTACTTTTTTAAGGTCTGTTATCTACCAGTAAATACCCCGTGAAAATCGGCCCAAAGTAATGCGGACGAAGCCGCGGACAAATAAAGTAGAATATGTCAACCGCTATAATTTCGGTTATCTGGCAGTAAAAAGTAAAATTCCCGTTAAAATAGGTCCAGTCGTTTTTGGAGATTACCCAGAACAAACAAACAGACAAAATATAATAATAAAAAAATATAGACAAAGTATAAAAAAAGTTTTTTTTGGCCATTTGTAGCCATATCCATTCATCAAAAAGTTGTTATTTTAATTGTACATACACAAACTTTATTTTTATAATACGTAATATAGAACAAATAAAAAATTGGAAATAAAAGTAGTATAAAATTTTGAATACGAAAACAAAATAAACTTTGAAAATGTTAGCGTTGATACTTACCACATAACTTCAGAATTGGCAGTATGGATTAATTCCTTCGCCTATGAACTATTTGAATAGGAAAAAAAAACTTTGAAAATGTTAGCTTTGATACTTACTACATAACTTCAGAATTGGCAGTATGGATTAATTCCTTCGCCTGTCCTATTGGACGAATATTATTACTACTACTTACTACGTTACCATGGCAACGTATATAATAATAACGTAATCGCTCAAAAGCAAAAAAAGTGCCCGATTTTGAAACATTCTTCATTGGTGCTCTGCTTCTATTGATCTTAGCGTGATGATATATAGCCTATAGCCTTCCTCGATAAATGAACTATCTAAAACCGAAAGACTTTCTCAAATCAGACTGGTAGTTCCTGAGATCATAGCGTTCAACCAAACAAACAAACAAACTCTTCAGCTTTATATATTAGTATAGATTTGTTTTTGAATGCAAGATATATTGTGATCCAAGTCTGTGAACATTCATTTTTTTAATTTCTGAACAGTGACTTGGTCTAACAATTTGTAGATACAAAATTGACGATTACACATTCGTGAGCAGTTTTATTAATTCACAATTTATTATTTTAATACTTTAAGAGTGTTTTAATATCGACCAATTCCGATGTATCTATCGACAATGTTGTTTCTCATTTAAAAAAATAATAGAAATATAATTTGATTAAAGGCGGCTGACGGTGACAATTGCACCGGGGGTGAAGGTAGTTCCCGGGGCGAGCGTGGCGAACGTATGGATAAGGATCTGGTATCAGAGCTGCAATCGACTTTACGGTTGACCTCCGATGCTGTGCCAACTCCTCCGGCACCGAAAGACCACGCACGAGCTCTCAACTTGCTCACTACTGGTATGTACATCATCATTATGATCACACTGTAAGAGACCCAGTACAGGGTCATAGGCATCTTCCTGAAGGAAGGTATGGGCGTAATCGCCACGCCAGCCAACGACGTATTGGCAATTCTAAACTTTGAGAAATTTGAACATTTCAGGTTTCAGGTTTCCTCACGATGTTTTGCTTCACCGTAAACAATAAAACAACAAAAGTGCGTGCGGTATAAAGTACATATGTCAGAAGGGAAACTTCTTTGGCGAACTAATTTATAAGTCTAGTTTATATTTATACAAATATAAACCTGTAGAAAAATTTAAAAAAAAAAAAAAATAATAAAATTTTATTCATAAAGTTTTATTTATAAATTTAACTCGCTGTTTATACACTGTATAAGTGCTAATAATATTGTAAATATATGAAAAATCTGCGTTTACTGCAAATGACGTTCTGCTACAGTATTGCCATCTAAAGTTCTAATAATTAACTTACGTTGCATACCTGCGTGACGTTACATCTGTAAAAAATTTACCGTCATGCGCCTAAAGAAGATTCACTTCAAAAACAAAATAAATTGCGTACAAAATTGGCGATTAACAGCCGAATTCATACGTGTCGAGTGTGATAACGAGTCGCTGTTAGAGCGGAGAAATGAAGCTGGGAGGTAAATACTCGGGCTAACACACAAATCGTGTTTCTATTCACTGTTTCGCCACTCTGTTCAGCTTTATTTTTTTTTCATGGTGCCTTCATATACCTTTTAGGCGGGGGAGCAGGTGTAGGCCCTCGCAAGATGGTAGAACCCTTAAATGGGGAGTAGGTGTTAGACCCTCCCTGACGAACTGTGGGAGTTGCATTGGCACGATGCGCCTCCACCACATGGGCGTGTCGGCTGAGTGCCTTAAGCGCTCGCCTTAGTATTCCGGTGAAGCTGTCAAGACCTTGCTAGGTCAATAGCGTAGTCACTTCGAAAAAACCACATGGGCCTGTGTAGTTTAAACTGCCAGCGCGACGGACATGCCTGTTTCCCCCAGGTCCCATCTAAGGCGGCCGCTGAATGGTCCGCTCCCTCTCCCTCTCCGACGCCTCCTTTGCAAGCATGAGATCTGTTCGGCCTAGCATTCGTCATAATATTCATATGTACCGAGCACTCGGCCGAGAGCACTAACTCGTCACTGTACTTGTTACGTGTAATTAAGGCACTATGTGTAATAGATTCTGTTTTATTTATTTTTAAATTTTTCTAGTTTAAATATAGTGAAATTGATGTTTATTTTCAGTGCTAAGGGGTTGCATCTGCGTGTTGGTGAAGGGTGCTAACGGGGGGTGCGTCGTGCCGGAACGCGTCGCGGCGCCGTACTCGCTGGTGCGCGGCGCGTGCGCGGCGGCG
>MU158754.1:1205142-1290853 GCA_015888305.1 Antheraea pernyi
TCGCGGGACCCCCGCCCCGCAGGAGGAGCTGCCCCGCGCGGCCGCGACACTGCTCGCCGTGCTGTCGCTCGCGCACCACTCGCGCGCTGCCTTCGACGGCGCACTACACGTGCTCGACGAACTCGCCGCAGGTCGATACCACGTTATTATTCTTTATTAGTATTCAAACAAGTAGGATGAGTATACCAGGGCGTTTCAAAAAAAAAATATTTTCTCTCGGAACCACGCTCAAAAGTTTCGTTTTAATGCCAAAATAGGCCTCTGAAAATATGATCCCTTAATATTAATATTTAGGTTGTCCGCATCGCACTTTTCGATTTCCCATAAGAATAACATAGGAAAAAATTTTTTTTTTCTTTTGATTTATATAACTAATGAACGATATATCATATTGCAATACCCATTCATTATTTTTGTAGAGAATTTAACGTTCTACAAAAAAGGTTTGAAGTTAATTTTTGATAAATCAACTCAGTCAAAAGTTATTCAAGATTAAAGTTTAATTTACCCTCAATTCAGCTGTTTTTTTTAAAATAGTTTCAAATTTATAAGTTTACGAATTTCAAACAAACGAAAAGTTTATTTCGAAGTTCTCAGAGTTAAAAAAAATTACAACTATTATCTTTCGTTATGGATTTTGAAATGACATCGCCAAAATAATTGTACTACCAAAATACTTGACAAATTTAAATCACGTTTAAATAAATTTTTCATCGATTAATTATCAAAGAAAAACTTTTCATAATTGATATTACATAGGACACCTGCCGTGAATTATTTTATTAACAAATGTTTAAGTAGAATTTTTTAAACTGTGTGGAAGTGTAGAAAAAATATAAAAATCAATAATTTTTGCCGAAAAAAAAAATTTTTTTTCTCCTTATTTTTGTCGTAGGAGAAACCAAAATTTAACATGTAGAAGTTAGACCCAAAAATGGTTTTTTTTTTTCTAACTGACTAGGCTATTGACCCAGCAAGGTCTTAACAGCCACAGAGTACGTTATATAAATAGAGGTCGCACTCGTTCTTTCCAATCAGCGCCTCTATAATATGACTTTCGAACTAGCATTGTTGGTTATAAATGTACATTTATAGCTATGTATATATGCATACAGCGGTACTGCGTAAATCGTATACAAGTTTTTGATCATTTTTATTTGTAATGAATATATTTATCGTAAGGCATATCTAAATCCAAGTATGTATATGAAGGAGTCAATGTTATAAGTAGATCTGGACATAAATAAAATTGTTTGTGGGAGACGAGAAAATTTAAGGGAGCACACTCTCGTAACAAATACGTAAACAAAGAGAATGAAAACAAATAGTTGAAAATTGTCAGTTTGAAATGTCAAAATTAATAGTCATCCACCATCTTTTGTTATCAAACTTGCCAAAAAAAATATATAACAGTACCATCTAGGGAGTGGATTGATAACCAAAAATAGACGAGCCTTTTCCATACAAATCCGATTCTGAGAAGTGAAAATAGTGTGTTAACAGCTTCACCGGACTACCCCAAAAATCGTGTCGACCGGTGTTATTGTTGTTTGTGCAGGTCGTTCGTGGTGGGCGCGGCTCGCGTGCCTCGACTTCGCCCAGCCGCTGCTGTTCTACGGGCTGCCGTGGCTCTGTGCGGAGCCCGAGCGCGCGCTCCGAGCGGAGACCTTCACGCTCAAACTCATGCGGGACCCTCGGCTCGAGGTAATCCTCTATCCTTATTCGCTATTTCGCGCCTTCGTGAAAACAACGTCTTATCTTAAAAAACGTAATTTTACACTAAGTGGGTTTGAAGTTTTTAAAATATTATAAAATGTACCTTTTTTTTTACCTGAAATTACTACAATAACGTGATATCATCATTATATAACATGTTGAAATGTCTAAACTTTCTATAATAAAACTGGTTAACTACGTATACCACATTATACCAATAAACATATATTACTGAATTTTAACTTACCTCTTAGCTTTAAAACCGTGGTATTGTCGTAATATCACATTATTTCAGAAAAATGAGAGCACATAGAGTCCCTGCGCCGACTGAGGGATAACTGATTTGACACCTTGTTGAAATAAGGTATGAACGTGAAAGAGACAACGTGTCAAAATAACATGCCACTGTAATTTTGACCTTTTCACTCATAAATTCGTTGTTTCTTGGTCAAAAAATACCACATTTTTACAGAAAATAGAGCAGATTACGGCGGTTCTGAATATCGAATAATAAAAAAAAATGCTTTTTTCGATATGTCACATTGTTTTCGCAAAGGCGCGATTTGTATTCTGTATTTACAGGAACTGCTATGGATTTTGCTACATTATGCTGTTCTCGATTCTAATTAAAATTGTATACATAAAGCGTTATGGATAATTATGAACATTTTTTTAGATATTTGTAAAAAAAAAATGTTGCCGGTGTCTAGGAATAAATAATAAAATACATTTCAATTATTTTTAGAAATGTCTATCTGTCTGTCTGTTTGTTTGAACACGTATCATTGTTAAAGTACGTACGTTTACGATAAAAACCATGAGAATCGTAAAACATATCTTCGAGTAATATTTAGTATATGTTTCATTAAAATCGGTTCGGTCTATCAAAAGTTATTGTACTTTTAATGATGATGCGACTTAAGTACGAGAGAAAAGTATATACAGTAGAACCTCGATAAGACAAACCTCGATAAATTAAAAAACCTCTATAATTGCCAAAAAATAATCTGCTCCCTTCCCCTCAGAGCCCAAAACCACTATTACTTAAAATACGCATCCTCTATAACTTAAACTAATTATTTCAGTATTAGCTCTCAGTTAAAGAAATGTTTCGGTGAACTCTGTAACATGAACTGTCTGTCAATGAGTCGTTTCGAATGTACGTACAAAACAAAAGGTTTCTCGAAATGTTATTGGTTGCATGTGTTTACAAGTTAAATTGTTAACACAAAAATTTTGCAACACGAACATACGCTGATAAATTAAAATCTATAAAAGCGTTGAGAAGTGGATTAAAAAGGAAAGATGTTGCGGCTCAGTTTAGAGTACACGAATGTACATTATCACTTATAATTAAAAAGAACCTGAACCCTTGAAGAAACAAGAATCTGGAGAGTCTTTTATGTGAAAGACGAAAAATTGTCCAAACCAAAACATCAGTGTTACAGACCCTGAAGAGTTCACCAATTCGCTGAAAATTCATAACGTTAAAGCTAGTAATGGCTGGTTACAATACCTCAAGAAACGGCATGATTTGGCTTCAAGGAAGTGTGCGGCGAAAGTGCGAGTGTAACACTTGATAAGTTAAAAACTCGTATAACTTTAAAATATTTAGTTTCCCTTGTATTTTAACCTTAATGAGGTTCTACTGTAGTAATTAGACTTAATACATTCAGATGACTTTATTGGTCTCTGTTTTGTACATCAGGTTCCACGCGGACGAAGTCGCGGGCACAGCTAAGTTAGTATTTAATAAAAGTGTGGAAAATTCAACAGTCACATTTGTTGCTAGACGCTAGTCAAAGTACACTACGTAAACATCTCGTCATGAACCGATAGTTTATCTATGATTTTAGATTAAATTATGGTTTTATTGGGTTAAGGTGTTTTAATGAATATTAATTTTGAAATAATTATCTTTTGTGGCTTTCATTTTGTTACTCACTGTTATTGGATTGTACTTGGGTACAATGCATAATATTAAAAAAAAAATTGAATGTATACAAATAAATGTCTTAATAAAGTCAAGTGGCAGAAATGTATATAACTTTGAATGTTAAGGAAATTACAAAATTTTCTTAATTGATACTATTAAAGCTCGCGAGTAGATACCCAAAAGAAAAATATTTAAGAAATCGGTTGAGAAACGTAGGACTGAGATATACTTAACAGTTTTGTCTTTATCTATCTATACTAATATCATAAAACTGGAGGGTTGTTTTTTTTTGAACGCGCTAATTAACTTAAATTACTTCCCTGATTTGAAAATTTCTTACAGTGTTAGATAACTCATTTATCAAGGAAGACTATACGATATATCAACACGTTAAACACAATAGGAGTGGAGCACCAATGAAGTATGTTTCAAAATCGGTGTTTTTTCCTTCTGAGAGGTTCCGCTACGTCTTATCGTTAGCCCAAAGTAACTATTCCACGCGGACGAAGTCGCGACCAGAAGTTAGTAAGTATATATAGATAATATTATCAAAGATGAAACATTAATATTTATTTCCAGGTACGTCAATCGGCGGCCAAACTGCTGACCGGCCTGATGCACTGCCGAGCGTTGCAGGACGAGGAGCGCACTATACGGTCGTTGAGGCGCAGCTGCAGGTCGAAGCAGCTCGTCGAGCGACACTACGGCGTGCTCGGGCTCTGCGCGTACGTGACGTCACGCCCCTACAGCATCGCCGCGGGGCTCGGCGACGCGCTGGCCGAGCTGGCGCGGCACACGAGCGCCCCCGACCCGATACCCGGCACGATACGGCTCGCGCTCGCCGACTTCCGGCGCACGCACCAGGACGACTGGACGAAGCATCGCGAACAACTCACCGAGGAGGAGCTGGACCTCCTCGCCGATCTCACGTCACCGCCTTCATATTGCGCGTAACTGCTCTACCGTCAAGGCTCTTCATACACGTGGATACACAAGTACCTTTATTTTTTATTAACTTTAATTACACTGCGGTGTCGAACAGGTGAGTATGCGTACACTACGGTGTGTACGGGTGGGTATGAGTACACTACGGTGTGTACCGGTGGGTATGCATACACTGCGGTGTATACGGGTGGGTATGCGTACACTTCGGTGTGTACGGGTGGGTATGCGCGTACGGGCTCTGTGCGTACGTGATGTTACGCCCCTACAGTATCGCGTCGTGGCTCAGCGACGTGTGGGCGCTATCTCCTCGCCTATTTGACGTCACTACCTTCCTATTGCGCGTAACTCCTCTACCATTAAGCCTCTTTCGCACTAGCCTAGTAATTTAATCAAATACCGAGTCATTTAGTGAAGAATACTAAACGTGAAGAAAGAAAGTCAAGTAGATTAGCTAATCATTTAGTCGCCTCAATCCGTTAATTTGCTAAACAAGTCCAAAACTGTCGTTTTAGTCGAGTTCATTAACTGGCGCAAAATCTCGTTGACCGATCATCCTGCAAAACGTCACTCCTTTGTCTATTATACTCGACCGTAGTGCGAACGAGTTTTGTAGTAGTAGCGAGGATTTTTTCTACTAAATTACTCAGTACTCGATCTAGTACAAGTTTGAAAATGCTCTTTATACACGTGGATACACAAGTACTTTTATTTTTACTTTAATAGTACTGCGGCGTGTACGGGTATGCACGTACGGGCTCTGCGTGTACGTGACGTCACACCTCTACAGTATCGCCTCGACATGAAGCGGTGATTCCTTAGTTGGTTGTGTGTTCGGACATCGCGTCCAACGTACGTAGGTTCGAATCCTCGGAACTGAGTCGGAATGTTCGATAAAGGAAAACATTACGATGAAACAAGATCATGGTTGTAGGACTGAAATAACATATAAATAAGTGCTACAGGTTCTTCTGTTACGTCTTTATTGGAATACTGTCTTTTGCTCGCTTAATGTTGATTTGACGTATCCCCGTGTCCTTTTCTGTACCCCTAACAATGTGTATGCAAAAAATTCGAAACTATTCGTTGAGTAGTTAACGTTTGAAAGCGTACCAAAGGAATTCTCATTACGATTCATAACATCAGTATGAATTCGTTGAGCTGGTCATTGTAGGTACATACATTTTATGACTAATTAGTGTGATCAGACTACAATTCAGCACTTTTTATAACTAACTGTATTAGACCTAGTTAGACATACAACTTAGTTAGATATCGTAACACATTTCTTTACCGATCTTAAGAAACGAGTCACGAAATCCTTTCCAGAAGCATAACACGTTCCTTATCCTTTACAAGTCATACCAGCTTTATAAGCAAATTTAATATGTAATAACTGTTTCGCCACACCCCTTCTAGAATCAAGGCAATATCACTCAAAATGGCCGTCACCGACAAATAAATAAAATATTGTTTATTTTGAACTTTATTACTTTTAGAAAATTTCCTACATTTAGAAATTGTCTACAAGGTTGTATTGCGATAATCACCAAAATACTGTTAGCGAGTAAATCGAATGCTGTTCGCGTCAGAAGAAATTTATTTTGTATTCCTACAGATAACATTCAAATAAACCCTTACATTCACGCTTATGTTTTATACTCGTAGTCGTAGTCCACTTGAAGATTTCTTCCTTTTGGTTCCTCTTCGTTTTCGCGCCGGTGTTTCAAGTAGATCTCATTTTACACCTTTTTTTTCGAACTAACTACCCGCTGTTTGCCTGACGGGCTTTCACAGCTTCACCGGTCTCATTTGGGCCAACGCTTATGGTACTCAGCCGTATGGTTTCTCTTCGAATGCACCGCGGCACGCTTTATACACCTTTCGATAAAAGAAGGATGGAAAATTCTGGGAGGGTGACGTCATTATTCTAATGATTCGACAACATTTGAGACTGGCTACTTTTAGAATCCACACAGGGTGTAACAATATTATGTTCTCGCGTATCCATGTATGTATATGAAGGGCCTATAAGGTTTTTTTTGCAGAACACTGTGTTCAGCTACTTTATATTTTACGGTTGCATTTTTCATAGATTCTAGAGTTAAACTCACTTGCTTATGCAGAAGTTGAGACACTTTGGGTGGGTGTTGTGGTGATTGAGGTGTGGGTTCAACGTTACCTGATACTATTTGGTATATTAAAGGCCATTTCATTTATATATATTTGGATTAAATATGTGTTCTTAAAAAAATATTAATAACTATATACCGAGAGAAATACAAGCTCTCGTTGAAATATTCATGTGTATAATATTTATTTTGAGGTTGATAGATTATTAAATATTTCTCGAGGTCTTTAGGTTATGACTTGTGGTTGAATATTGAAACCATTTTTGATCAGATTATGTTTATATCAGTTTTCTTTATGATTTATTATTTTTGTAATAATAAAATTAACTTATTTTCGATTATTTTTTTATATTCTATTTTAAAACTGTTTGTGGATTTTTATTCAATAAAGTTTATATGTATAGTGCGAAGATACCATGATTAACTATTTAGCTTTTACATAACACAGATCTGTTAATGCTGGGAGTAAGCTGTAAATAATATGTATGATAAATATACATTAGTTGTTTTAGATGGTTAATTAAAGTATAGTATACAAATGTGGTTTTTATTTTATACCTAATAATAATACCAGTAGTTACCAACATTTCTTAATAATTCCCATATTCCCGTATCCCTATCCTTTAATGTAGGTATAGGCAACATTCAGAAAACTGCGGACTATTTACAATTTAATGATAGTGCTGAAGAGTTTTTGGCGGGTCTGTCATTTTTGACAATACTATGTACCTAACAAGGAGTGCGAAGTTTCCGAATGTGATGTCAGGGACAAAGCGAAGTGGTGAAGAAAAGTAAGGAAGGCTGACCCCACCATCATGTGGGACTAACAGCCAGGAAGAGAGAGAGGTTATATACCTAACATTAGTAGCATTTGCGTAATATAGTTCGATTATTGTGCACAAGTGGATGGAAAATAATACCGCAGAACATGAATTCTGAGATGCCACAAAAACTCAATGGTAAGTTCTAACAAGGGAGCCATCATCTTGTTAGAATATTGAAATGATCACAAGAAAATTGTAAAATTATTACCAACTCGATAATGTCAATCTAGAAGATTAGTTTATCAATAATAAATGAAAGTATTTAGTGCTAAAGTCGTGGGACGTAGATAGTAGGTAGTTGATACGGTTTTCAAGTATAATACTAATGTATATGAATGAAAAAGGATAATCAATGATGGCATTGGTTCAGCGCAAACATTATTAAAGAGTGATTAGTTAGGGGCTTAATAGCATCGGGGAAGGTTTCAGTTATGGAATTCCTAAGCTGTCAAGGAATGTGGTATTTTAAGAGCCGCTTGCCACAGCGAAAGGTCACGGTTCTTTTTCACATACAAATTCGGTGAAACACTCAAACGTCACCAGTTTGTTGTTCGTGGCTGCTATTCAACGTTCATAGACATTTAATTACACGCCTTAGGATTTATTTTACAGGTATCAATACTAATAAAAAATTGATTTTACATTTTGGTCTGGTAATTTCCATCATATAAAAAAATCAATCAGCCGATTTCATCATAGAAAGTATCTTTTTACATTTATGATTTGTAATGGTCAGTGGCGGGTTGCATTCGACACATTCTATGTACCCATGTATGTTTTAGCGAACAACTACAATAATATAGAGGCGTATTTAATACTAACATGTAATTTCTTTTAGATTAGGCGTATCCAAATAAAGTAATAAACATTTACGTAAACTCAAATCGTAATACTGAAAAGTATTAAATTTCTGTTTATCTAATATTTTTATCAAGTAGTAAATGAACACGTATTCCTCCACCTTATATAGTGACTCTGTATATCTCTCTATGTTGTTAAAAAACAACCTCAAAAAGTTCGTTGTTCTCAGGCCAGGCATAATTGTTACCCCTAAGGATCCAGTTGGTTCACCTCACGCGCCATTATAGCTTGTTTTGAATCAGTCTTCGAACCATAACAAAGCAGTGCGTACACTGCTGCTTCTACCTAGTTCTTAGATACGAACTTCATGTCAGAGTTTTTGAAGCCCACATGCTGGTATACACGTGTGTCTTACTAAATATGATATGTATGAATCGTTACCTTAGTTAGATTCGTGATGTTGCGTAACTAAGGCGACAGTCTTTTTTTTTAACGTGGGGAAATCACTTACTGATGTGCCATCCTCCCAGGGGAAGGGTGGGTTATTTCCGACTCGCACGGACCTTACGGTGTACCGACAGACCGCAATTGTTGGGGCGGCAAGGGATCGTACAATGCTACTCAACCGTGTAGAGCTGCCCGGCGGATGGTGACCGCCAGGCTCCTACATATAGAGAGGCAGACTAGGTACACACCAGTTGCCTCCCTTCGTCCGCCGGGCCTGTGCAATGAGATGACCCATCCCCATCCCCTCAGGTCCAGCTACGGTGGCGGGTGGAGTTGGGCAAAGCATCGCCTCCTCCCGCCGATCCTTCGTTGGCGGAGAGAGCCGCTTCAAGGGTCTACCTCGCACGCCCTCTCCGCCGCCTTCTTCTGCGAGAAGATCGTCTGGACAAAACCACACTCGGCAGCGATAAATCACGTCCTACCACCGCAGACAGAGTGCGGCGCTGTCCCTCCCACGCAGCACACTCAGACAGAGTGCTGCGCGGTAAGGTAACAGCTCAAACTGAGGTGTGCCGTGCGCCCTTGAGCTGGTTGTCAAAAATCGGTTGAGTACCTTAAGCGCTCGCTTTAGTAGTCCAATGAAAGTGTAAAGGCCTGTCTGGCCTATAGTTTAGTTCGAAAATAACCTGCTGCTTACGGCAGAAATAGGTGTGGCGGAGTATCTTTTATAATCAACCACTTAAGGGCATCATTGGTGGTCATTAGTTCGATTTGCACACATACTCCTTTACGCGCGAGTAAAATCGTGTGTCTGAAATTAAATAAAAACAAAGGGAATACGCGTGCGGTTCTAGTTCAAATCCCGTGTGCAAGCTTATGTGCTTCTAATTTCAAGCATGTTCTTTCACAAAATTTACTTGATATTTAAAAACAATCACCATTTTGGTAAGAGATATTTTATTATTCATACAAAATATACAAACTTAAGTAAAACAAAAGCCGTTCAAATTCAGTAACGTCATTACTTAACATTACAAGCGTTATTTTTATCGTTTTATTCAACACATTACAATTTTCAGCCATAGATTTTAAATATAATTAATACAAAACCCATAAAAAATGCATATATGGTGATAAAGCTTGATCCTGCAGTGTTTTATTTTATTTTGCAATAACACTGGAATTAAAAACAATTTCATCAAACATGTATATTTATTTTATTGATAATTCGTTTTAACTAGTATTAACTACATAAACCTTTTTTTTTAAATCGAAGTCATAGTAATTCCTTTTAAATTCTTTATATAAAATTTATTGAAGTGTCAACAACGAAATTGTGTCATTTAGCAAATATAGGTAGTGGCAGATTACGTAACGAGGTTTAGGGCTAAGGCACGCATATTTCATTATTCCGATTACTAAAAATAATTGAAATCACAAAAAATGGTTGCTTATATCAAAGACGGTTGAGAACAACATTTCACTAGTATTTTCATTCTTTGGTTGGCTGAACAAAATTTAAGTCTCATATTTGTTAATATACCAGGTGAAAGTTTAAACGCTCGCAGTATTCTAGGATACGACAGTTCATGGTCACATTGAACATATAAAATAATAATATCAAAATAAATAGTCATAAACAACGAAGAAAACCTAAGTTAAAGTTTGTTCTAAGAGTTTCAAAAGTATAAACACAATTTAAGTGCAATGACCGGTGTCGAAAGCTACAATGGACGACCCTGAGTTAATAACTTTCGATAATAAAACGGACCATAAACCCTTTTGTTTTGTTCCCAAAAGTGAAATCACCCTGCGGTTATCGACACTGTGCTAACATAGACGCGTAGGGGATTGTGTATAATTTTTGTATTTTTCTAGATAATTAGATCAAATATTAGCTATTTTTTTAATTGATTTAGAACGATAGTTGAGTGCAGAGCATCCTCCATAAATATTGCTACTGTCTAAACATTCAACCTGTATATAAGAGTACAGAGGCAAGTGAGAAAAAAAAGCACAATACAGATACAAAATATTGTTCAAAAGTTCCCTTACAAGATAAAATGAGATCTCGATTTGTCTGATCTTGTATATTAATAAATTTATATAGTTATCGCTTCCTTCTGTGTTGTGTACAAACTGGCGGCAAATACGATGTCTCTTTTTATAGCCGTCGATGCTTCAACCATTTTCGCTTGGAGTTTTGGGTCGCCGATTGCGACGGCGGCATCCTTTACGTCGATTAACAACTGCACAAAGGAAATTATATTTACTAGTGGTCGATATTCTATTAATTAATATTTAAGTTTCAAAATTAAAGTGTTTTTATCAAAGAACCTACAAATAAAGATAGTGAAGTATTATGGATAGAGGCATAACTTATGGTTTTGACTCGTTGATGGTAAAAATAAAACAGTTATATCCAACTTATTTCGTCATAATTCAGCCACTATTTCTTCATTGCCCAAAGGCCACTGAACCTTCAAATCCCATGTTTATATATAAGAACATTATTCATATTCAAAATCATTCAAAGCCACTACTTCTCCATTGCCCAAAGGCCACTCAACCTTCAAATCCAATGTGTAGGAGATGATCACCACCACAAAACCGAATTGGTGCTGGGCCCATCAATATTTTCAATTCGGGGTTGTGACCACTCTGAGTAAAACTGTAGTACACAGCGACTCTATTTAATGCGTAATTGCGATTATTATTAAACCACTTACCTTACAGACTTGGCGTCTCTGGTAAGCTCTCACTGCGCTGTTCCGTGTGTAGTAGTGTGTGTATAGTGTAATTGTATGTAAAATGTGTAGGATAGCACAAACACTCACAACAAATAATATTAATGTCCAATAGTCTTAGAGCAATCAAATATTAAATTCATTCAGCAAACAAATATTACAAATATTAATACGCGTTGGACGTCACAACGCTTCCAAAACCGCACAAGAGTGTCCTTGCATCCGAGGCGAAAGTAGGTAGAACGACCCTTTTTTTATAACATTTAGTTTGTCCCGTGCACATTCCTTAACACAATGTTTACATATAAGAACATTATTCATATTCAAAATCATTCAAAGCCAATACATCTCCATTGCCCAAAGGCTACTCAACCTTCAAATTCTATGTTTACATATAAGATTATTATTCATATTCAAAATCATTCAAAGCCACTACTTCTCCATTGCCCAAAGGCCACTCGACCTTCAAATCCAATGTTTACATATATAAGAGCATTATTCATATTCAAAATCATTCAAAGCCACTACTTCTCCATTGCCCAAAGACCACTTAACCTTCAAATACAATTTTTACATATAAGAGCATTATTCATATTCAAAATAATTCAAAGCCCACTAAGTTTTCGTTTACTCAAAGGCCAACTTTCCATTTTCATGGATAACACCAATAAAATTTGTTAGTATTAATTTACAATAAGTTATAAACTTCTGGTAAAAGAAAATAGATATGAGGCACTAATAAGAGAGAGAGAGAATAATTATGAATTAATTGTTTCACTTTTCTTATTGTTCCAAGGGATGAGGATATCTCAAGGGTAATTTTGAAAATAGTAATGTGTTATTCCATACCTCATGTAATTGTTGAATACATCTAACTATAATGCCCTCTTGTACATCAGTGAGGTCCATGATTTCTGCAAATGGCTTTTCGAGGGCCCACTCGTACACGACTCTCACCAGACGAAAGTTAAGCCTCTCCGCTTGTCCTTCGAAATGACTTACCTGTATTATAAAAAAAACACAACGTTTTTTTATAGCCATAAACGGCAATTTTTTACCGATTTCCAAAAGAAGGAGGTTGTCAATTCGGTTGTATATTTTACGTCGGAACTTCGTCATTTATAAACCGATTTAAGAATCCTTTTATAGTGAAAAGGTGATATTTTCAAGAAGGACCACTTTCTAATTAGCATTTGACCTTTGATTTTAAAGATAAAGCAGGGAATTTCTCAAAATCAACTAGGACGTGTAGTGATTTTACACATTTCAAGTTAAAGTACGTACCCTAGCTATGGTCAAATATGTTCTGATGTATTCTTTTAGACTAGTTTTTTTTTTTTCTCGAACTGACTACGCTATTGACCCTGCAGGGTCTTCACAGCTTCACCGGACTACAAACTTTTAGACTAGGTTTTTTTGTGCGTATTCGATTTATTGTTGTAAAAAATAAATGTTATCGTCGGATCCACTAAAGTATTGCGTATTGGTAACGAATAAAATGATGCTGAGAAGCAACAAGTTACTTGAAAAGTTGAAGTTTTCTGTAGATGGTAGAGCCACACTGAAGCTATTGGTGGTTTCAGCATGAATGGGTCGGCTCTTGCGTTTCGTTCGATCAGTGAGAAAGCCGGTTAACCGCCTCCCTTCCCCTCCTCCATTCGTCACTCCCCTCTCCCCACATACAGGCTGGCAAAGCATTTGCGACTCCCCTGATGTTGCAAGTGTCTATGGACAGTGGTGATCACTTAACATCAGGTGACCCACCTGATCGTTAGCCTACTGTGATATAAAAAAAAGTTTTAAAATCAAATATCAGTCATTTTTTATTTAAAAAAATCCAATTTTAAGTTATGAATCTTCCCATTTAATCTTGGTTCATTAAAACTTGTCTCACATTCATAGTTCTATTTGTTAAAAAGGGGTTTAGAAGCACGTTTGTTACCACAAATATTCAAAACTAATGTTAGAAACTATAAACATGATCGATTGTTAATTTGAAAA
Source organism: Antheraea pernyi (assembly GCA_015888305.1). Classification (NCBI taxonomy): domain Eukaryota; kingdom Metazoa; phylum Arthropoda; class Insecta; order Lepidoptera; family Saturniidae; genus Antheraea; species Antheraea pernyi. The sequence continues at coordinate 1,218,689 of MU158754.1, forward strand.
AAATCCTACATAAATACTATTTTCGAAATCGTATATATTTTTGACAAGTATTTAAATGTCTTAGGCAACTGCTATGGATATATTATTAATACATATACTAATAATATAATGTCATTGATATATAAAAACCCAAGATGCACAGTCTCGAATGAAAGTAATGCTCAAAACCTTCCCCAAAAATTCACCGATATACCTAAGTTGTTATAGTTATCCTATAAACTTTTGTTTTTGGAAATTCAACCTTACACGAATTATTTAAAGTTGTTTTTACAAAACAGTGTACAAAAAGTCCAAAGACGCGAGTGACGAGAGACTAATTGAAATGAGTTCAGAATTCTCAATTGTGCATTCATTTGATGCGGACGGGTTTGAGACGTTGACTGTGCATCTTGGGTTTTTATATATATCAATGTATAATGTATATAAAGTTACCATATATTTCGCTTCAATAGCTGCTATCTCATCATCGATCATCTCAATAGCCTTCACACCTTCGGCCAACTTCTCAGTGAGAGGCAGTTCTATCTGGGTTCTCGCTTGGAACACGAAGCAGCTGAGTAGTGCTGCTATTTCGGCTGGACTTTTATCCGTGAACACGTTCCGGAAGACCAACTCCGATATGATCAATTCATTAGTCCCCATCCCGCAGGCCACACGACCTAAAATGTTTTATTACGAACTAGCTGAACACTTCATATACTTCGTTTATTATCTCAACGATAAATCTTAAATATAGAGTAAAAAAAAGATTGAAAAAAAAACTTTGATTAAAAAAAAATGTTTCTTCTTTTGCGTATAAAAATCGTAGTGTCTTAAAAGTCTAATAATTTTATTAACGGAAAATAAAGATATAGTAATTGTTGTTTTAGATAAGAACGATGTGTCTAAGAAATAAAACTTAAAAAAATAGCATAATGCGCGCACAAAGACATATAGATCTATAGGATTTTTTTATATATGAATATATCAATAGGAAGAAAATAATAAACATTTAAAATGAAATTTATCAGAGTGTGAGAGTAAAATTCTAAGATATAATCTTAGGCCCTACAACGATTTGCAACACAACTTTTCTGGCCTAAAAAGAATGGAAAATAAATACTTGGCCAGAGTCAGAACTTTTAATGGTGGTAGAGCCAGGCTGAAACTATTACTGGTTTCAGTATAAATGGGTCGGCTCGTCCGGGGTAGTACCACTCTCTCATAGAAAACCCACGTGAAGTAACAGTGTTTGCATTGTTGCGTTTCGTTCGGTCAGTGAGAGCGCCGGAGACTCATCTCCCGTCACCTCTCCTCTCTCCTCTCCCTCTTTCTCCCCTAAGTGACAACGCACTTGCGACTCCTCTGGTGTTGTTAGTGTCCATGGACGGTGGTGATCACTTAACATCATGTGACCCACATGTTCGTTTGCGACCTATGACATAAGAAAAAGAGAGGGAATAGTAGACGAACCCTAGTGAAATAAATAAGACTAGTTTAAGCCGCGTGAAACTAAGCCATAAAGTTCAGTATTAGCAAAAAAACCTGTTTTTTAAGGACACTAAATTTACAAAATAATTTCCGACATGTGTACCGCGTTGCACGCTATTTTTTGTTCAAATCGAGAGTATAAAATATCTTTTAGCAGGAGTGGTACTAAAGATCTAACATTCTCATTTATATTAATCTTCTATACAGTGTCGTAAAGGAAGTATCAACAATTTGTGATTAATGATTAATACTGTAGGGATAGCCATAAAGAATAAAGAAAGAAGGGTAAACTGGGGTACCTGAAAACTGGGGTTAAATTTGTTTGAAAATTTCAAATTTTGAACGAAAGAATCCCAATATAATTGATGTTTGGTTAATTATTCCGCTTGTCAAAAATTGGTTAGAGTGTGGTAGCAATATGATATTTTTTAATTAACCTGTTAGATATAGTCTGTATTAAAATTATTCGCATGTCTGTGGTAGATGTGGTCATAATGTTTTTTCTCTATGGTCACTCTGTGCCACATTTTCTGTATCACGTTAATACATTAATCAACAAAATAAGTGTGTTTTAATACATCTGCTGTAAAACCAACCGAACCTTACGTAGTATGAAATAAGTAATATTTACCTTTTAATATAACGCTGTCATGTTCATCGATGTAGTTCAACTCTTTCAAAACGTGTAACCGTCGTTGGTACTCCGGATAGAGTGCGAGATTCTCAAACGATAGTAGACGCTTGTATTTCTCTAATTTCCTTTCAGTTTGTTTGCGTTCATAAACCATGACGAATTCAGTCTTAAAATTGGCTATATCCGTTGATTTTTTATGAGCTTTTAATTCTTCCTACAAATAAGTTTCAAATAGTTGATACATTGAACACTGAATTGGATAGCTTGGGTATAGTGTATTTATGAAATGGCACCCACGATGTGGTTGAAAACGCAACCTAAGTTATAATTCAAGTGTAAGAACCAAAAATATAATTGCTTGGCAATATCCAACTTTACGATAATAGTCCAATATCTACGCTATCATATGCAATGTTCATTCAGAGCTGGTTTTATAACTTAAAAAAAAGAGAAATTTTTGCTGTGCCTCTAATTTCATATTATTACTAAAGGCTATAGATTTTTTTTTCTCGAACTGACTACGCTATTGACCTAGCGAGGTCTTACCAGCTTCACCCGACTACACACAATAGATAATGTTTCAAGACTTTATTAGCATAAACTTTGATTTTTGAATGTATCTTTGATGGATCATCTATACATATAATAAAAATGAAGTGTCTGTATGTAATATCTAAATAAAATAAAAATTACTGATTGGGTACGAAAGAATAAAATTTTTGTCAGAATATCAGATTTTGACAGAAATTTCACTGGCAGATAGCTGAAATGACAGCGGGTTACTTAGGCTACTTTAAAATTAATCGCGGCTTCGTCTGCAATGCTAACTCCAAATTGGTTGGACCGATTTTTACAGAATTTTCAGTGGCAGATAGATGAAATCATAAAAAATAATTCCGTTTTTTTAATTTAGACTAGCTGTTAACCGTGGCTTCGCCCGCAGTGCTATCTCCAAAACGGTTCGACTTATTTTTTACTGGACTTTCACCGGCAGACAGCGGACATTATAAAAAGTAATTTAGTCTATTTTAATTTAGACTAGCTGTTAACCGTGACTTCGCCCCCAGTACTATCTCCAAAACGGTTGGACCGATTTTCACGGGATTTTCACTGACAGACAGACCTTATAGGAAGTAATTTAGGTTATTCTATTTTATACTAGCTCTTACCCGCGACTTCAACCGCATGAAATTTAGCAAAATATGTTGTTCACTGTAATCATGTGCGTAAGACATACGTTGTACTGGACTCCAGGAATAAATATAATTGAAACCTATAAATCTGTATCTGATTTACTGAGCTTTCGTCTACATAACTTAGTAAACATAGTAATATATGAGAATATTGTATCGAGTTTAATTTTTTTTTTAAATCTGGTTCGGCAAAGTGACTGTACGGTACCTGATGGAAAGTACAGTACAGAAATTGGCAGAATTGGCACTATTTACATTGTCTAATATTAAAAACAGCTTAGACAGATATAAAGTCTTGTATATCTTCTTGTTGTATATCGTCTTGTACATAAGTATATCTAAGATTTATATTTGTGCAAGATTTCAAGATGCGGCAAAGTAGGCAATGACGTTTCGTTTCACGCTTAAGTTACACTCAAACAACAATTCGAATAAAACTTGTGTACAATAGCAAAGATGTATGCGTAAACGAAACGTTCACTATTTTACCGAGTTGGGCGAACTAATTTATAAGTCTTGTTTATATCTATACAAACAATAAAAAAGAATAAAAAGAATAAAAAGTTTTTATTTATTTAATCTGGGTTTACTGCAAATGACGTCACTTCCGTTGCATACCTGCGTGACGTTACATCTGTAAAAAAATTAACGGTACAATGGGCGGCCTTATTGCTATTAGCAATTTCTTCCAGGCAACCTTTGGATGGATTTTTCAATGGAGTAGAATCAGGGGTATTCTGGGTGTACAGGAATAAATACTAGGTAATACCACCTAAGATAGTGGCTCGTAACTGTAATATAATAATGTAATAACTATAAATAATATACAATATAATAACTGTAATATAATATAATGTAATGCAATATATGATATATATATATATATCATTCTTCTCTTCTGTCACACCGTGCAGTAAAAGCATTTTTCTTCGTGACCGCATCTCTAGACTGTCGACTGTTCTAGCCAACAGTTCCATCTGGCGATGGAGAGACCCCAGAGCCTCCACTACAAAAGATTTAAATGTTAAAAAATCAGTAGACAGACTGATAGTGCTGGGAGTAGTGCAGGGTACTTTCTGAAGTTCAGCTTCGAAGTTCGCCATCCTTTCATGAAACGTCACCATTAATTCCGATAGTGATCCTTGTAAGGATTCCATGTTATATATTTATTGCTGTTAAATAGGAAAACACCCGCCCGGTTATGAGTAACATACTACTAATCTATATAATACATCGCTTATCGGATTCTGACATTAACAGTGCCTTTAATTTCTTAGATTATTTTTACTATAACTATCCGTCCCAGCTTTGTTCAGATGCTATTTACTAATAAGGTATCATAAGTATTTAAAAGATTTAGATAATTCATCATCAATTTTAATGAAGCTTTTGAATACCTTCTCGCATTTATTTATTGTTGCACTTCTATATTTGTAATATTTTCTTAGATATTCGATGAAATATTATGGTGTAAAAGCCAAATAAACAATTCATTTAAAATTAACCCGTGGACTGTCCAAACCAATAAGGATTTAAGTTCCGAAACGAATGAAGACTTCGTGAGGCACAAATCAAAAGACTGTTGGCAGATTAAATTTTAAAAGAATAACATATTTATTACAGAATTTGAAAAACTTGAACAATAACAAATTATGTAATTGGGAGTTTATGTCGGGATTTTAGTCTGTCGTGTAGTGGATTTTATATTTTACTCACAATCTTGTTTTTTTTATATATATCAAAAGCAGGCAAACGAACAGGTGGTTCACATGATGTTAAGTGATCACCACCGTCCATAGACACTAGCAACACCAGGGGAGTCGCAAGTGCGTTGCCAGCCTGTGTATGGTTGGGGGGGGGTAGGGTTAGGGAAAGGGGGAACGGAAAGGGAAAGGGAGAAGGGAGGTGGGCCTCCGACGCTCTCACTGACCGAACGAAACGCAACATTGCAAGCACTATTACTTCACGTCGGTTTTCTATGAGAGGGTGGTACTACCCCGGGCGAGCCGACCCACTCATGCTGAAACTACTAATAGATACAGCGTGACTCTACCACCTACAAATGTTATTTGACTCTTAATATTGGTGGTAGTTTACGTCATATTTGTGCACAAATGATGGGAAGGATGGGAAATAATACCACGAAGCATGAATTCTGAGATGCCACATAAACTCTCTGGAAAGTTCTAAGAAGATCTCCTTGCTTAAGAATATTGGTTACAAAACACATACAGGAGTAAAATGGTAACATTTAGTGTGCCTGCTGATTCTGGATGGGACACGGCGTAATCATAGAGACACTGAGGAGCATTCGAACCAGACGGAGCCGGCTTAAAGGGTCGAGGATCTTAAATATTTAATGAAAAAAAAAACACTAGAACACGTCTAAGGAACTCGTGGCGTCCAGTAAAGATCCCGTGAATGGCCCATCAATAACCCTTATATCTTGTGGAAGCTATTAGGACGCGATAAGGGAAACAAAAGGGCGCGCTTCCACAACGTTTATTGCGCTCGCTTATCTGCGACCGAACGATAAATCGCACGATCCGCTGCGCCTGCGCATCGTTAAGGGTGACCATGATTCTCGGAGATATTCTTTTATGATAAACTTTTTATATTTTTAGTTGTAAGTTAGAAATTATAATTTAGTGCCTTCGACGATCATTACAAAGGATGTAGCGGCGTACGCGAGATAAGTACCTTATGCTTGAATGGCGTTTGTGCGGTTGCAACTTCAGATCACTTGTCACTAGACGTTTCGTTCCGCAACCAAGAAAAAAATTATGAATTTCAAAGATTTCATTATTTTATACATGATTGATTGATACTGATAAACTTTATTTATGATGCCAAATACAATAATTATAACAAGAATTATCCATTGCTTACAAATGTTGATAAATTTTTAGCCGACTTCAAAAAAAGGAGGAGGTTATCAATTCGTGTTTTTTTCTTTTTTAAATACACTTTACTAAACGTATATGCGTTAATCTATATCCTAATATTAGATATTTGTACTTTCTAAAACAAAAACGATATCGACTATGAGATATATTCTTGTATTAATTATTTACAAATTGTATATATAGTTCTTGGGATATAATTGAAATAGGACCAAAAAGATTTTTTCGTCTACAACTGGTTAATATAGTTTTAAATACCTGCATTTCGATCCACTTCGACCCATCTTTCATATTAAGACTTTTGTTCGGAATAACCCATACAATATATATATCGGGGAAGCCACTATTGACCTGCGATATTGCGCTATTAACTATATCGGGGGTGTTACTATTGATCTCAAACGCTATTGGTTGACACTATCGGCTGTTAATTTTTTACCTCGATGTGAGACGCCATTGGTTGGAGGTATCGGCTGTGTCTTGATGACTTAAAAGGCGACTGACGACTAGAGGCTGGATATACACGCTCAGACAATTGGGTTAATCACAACTAAGGATAATTCGTCGTAACTATAGTCAGTGTTGTGTTTCTGTATCGGTTAACGTTTTATTTAATTATTCTTGGTGAATTCATCGACAAATCATAATCATGACGTCACTATGGATGACGTCATACCATTATGTAGTATTAAAGTTACAATATAAATACTTATAAAATAATGTGTGTAAACAAAATAAATATATGTTATATGACTCACAATAATAAATAATCTTACTAAACGACGTATAAATTTATCCATCGGCCAGTTGAGTGTTAATATATAAGAAATTCACAAATTATATTTCACAACAAAAAGAAGAAATACTAATGCATGATACAAAACTCATATTCTAATAAATCGCAACTTATTATTAACTTATTTCATCAAAGATTACTTTTGATTAAAGTAGTCACAACAAATACAGATCTAACAGTTGGAAGTAGTCTTATCAGTCTTAGTTGGTGACTGTTTAACTAAACGTGAGAGACATGCATATTAAAATAATCGAGTTACAAGGATCTTTAACAAAAATAACCATAATCATGTCAGTACGCATTTCAAGTAGGTAGTTGACAAAAGTTAATTAACAAAAAAGTGAATACACTGTTAAAGTAAACAAAGTGTCAGAATGAATAAAAACTAAGATATTATAATATGTTATAAATAAGAGAGTTATACGATCTTGATAACTACGTTTACTTTTTAGCAGTTGCCCGTTTAGGTCTTGCGACAGTTTTCGTGGAAACCATTGGTTTAACGGGATCTTCGGGTATACATTTATTCAGATCTGCTAGTGAAATGATTCGATGTCGAGTTCCATCCGGTGTCAGAACGAAGACATGACCTTCTCGGGTCCAACACTTTTCCACACCGAATCTCTCACGAGCTGTCATGAATATACTGTGCCGCGATTTAGTGAGAAACTCGGACAGAGTTACACCAGTGTTTTTTAATTTAGATTTGCTAAACCACAGCTTATCCCGGATCACTACACTCTGGAGCTTCAGGAGAATCGGTCTTGGTTTGTGAACTGATGAAGGCCGTCCCATCCTGTGGCACCGTCGTATATCAGTGCTAGTGAAATCTGACATTTTGAGAGTGTCCTTGATAACATTTGATACAACATCTGCGACTGACTCATTCTTCTCTTCTGTCACACCGTGCAGTAAAAGCATTTTTCTTCGTGACCGCATCTCTAGACTGTCGACTGTTCTAGCCAACAGTTCCATCTGGCGATGGAGAGACCCCAGAGCCTCCACTACAAAAGATTTAAATGTTAAAAAATCAGTAGACAGACTGATAGTGCTGGGAGTAGTGCAGGGTACTTTCTGAAGTTCAGCTTCGAAGTTCGCCATCCTTTCATGAAACGTCACCATTAATTCCGATAGTGATCCTTGTAAGGATTCCATGTTATATATTTATTGCTGTTAAATAGGAAAACACCACTGGACCGACAGGTATTTTACACTAACATTAATCTAACACTATTTAAAACTCAATAAGCTTATTTATTCTTAGATTTAAAATAATTACAAGAGGAGCAGAAATTTTCGCAGTTAATAGCCCGCCTACCCGCGTTATTATATGGTGGATTAAGGTTCCAAATATGTTGCTGATGACAAACCTCACTTGAAAAACTGTTAAAATAGTTTTTATATATCTAATGTATACGTTATGTGTTACTGTAAGTGACGTGCGTATCGTAGGTACTTACAATTGTTTTACAGAGCATTTCAATAATTGTACATGGTCTCACAATTTTATAATAACACAATTTAATAAAATCGCGTGCGGAGCTGCGGGTGCAGCTAGTTTAATATATTTCAAAACATGTTTTGTTAAAACCGATATATTTCTAATACCACAAATGATTACAAATTAATATGTGGCTATTAAATAATACATTTAATTATATGATTGACTTTTCTCAAAGAATATTATCAGGTAACCCCGAGTAAGGAGAATTTACTCTGTACCGAGCGACTGTTTAGTCGCCAGCAATATTTTTACACGATAATCATTAGTAGATTGTCGTTCTAAATCAATTAAAAATAAAGGTACTTAATATATGACCTAATTATCTCGAGAAACGCAAAAATGATATACATTCAACATCAGCTGATTTACGCAAAAACGAACTGGTGTAATAAATGAATCACACTCTGGCGCGTACTCTGGGCCGCGTCCCGCGCCTCGACCCGCGCCCCTCCTTTCTTTATTCAACAGTACGGCATTCCCACGATAAGCAGTTACGTAATATATAACCTTGAAAAGGACCCCTTTAAAGTGGTTCATTGAAGCTAGGTCTGAATTGTTTACGTTTAAAAGTATCGTTCCCATACTGTAAAAAGTTTTAGAACAAACTTAAACTAAGGTTTTCTTGATTGTCTATTAGTATTTGTTTTGATATTATCATTTAATATGTTAAATGTTACCATGAATAACCACAGGATTGAAGGATGTGACCCTTTAAACATTCACCTGGCATATAATGTTTTGGTGTATTGTGAAGGGTTCGTAAGAGATAGTATAGTGTACGACGCGAGTAACATCAGCACCTCATTATTTCCATGTTATTTAGATTGTGCAAAGGTTAAAAAAATTTAATGTTTTTTTTTCTTTATTGGCATTTCTCAAATAATTTACTGTATATGCGATGTTTTGTTGTGTAGTGAGGGGTTCGCAAGAGATAGTGTAGTGTACGTACGGTAAGACTGTTCATCTTGTCGAGTGCGTGCAGTATCTCGCCGGTGGTGATGGCGAGTGAGGCAGTGAGGTTGACGCGCTCTAGTGTGGCGGCGGCGGTGCGCGCGGCGTGCGACACGCGAGACAACTCCTGCACGCAACCAGCACAGCTCGACCCGATCGGGGCGTCTTTGAACCTGACATTACCGTAAATTGTTTTCTATAAATCCCCATTAAATATCCTTTGTAATCTAGCTCCTTAACGCGGTTTGCGGTAATAGTTGATTTTAGGAATCGTCATGTAAGGAAACCATTAGACTCATGATTTCCTTTGCAGGCAACTAGCACATCTCGACCCGATCGGGGCGTCTTTGAACCGGACATTACCGTTAACTATTCTCTATACATCGCCATATACCCATTCTTTGGAATAAAGCCCATTAGCGCGACTTGTATTTGTTTTTTAGAAATCGTCACGTAAAGAAAATCGTTATCCAAGAGACTTTCTCTTTCTATTGTATTTATATCTATATGTGAGGATATCGAAATTCAAACAGATGAGTATCACGCGTTGACGTTTGTGTAATGTTAATACTGAATGCGTGCAAATACCATTGAAATTTATATAACAATTTTTAAACAACGTTCTTAAACGCAGCTTGCAGTAGGAGTTAATTCGTCGATCGTCAAGTAAGAAAAAAAGCCTTTTTAATACTTTATAGGGTTTTTGGCGTTTGACCGCAATCAGATATTAAATGAGGATGTGATTGTGAGCGATTAAAATATTAACCCATATGACAATCAGTTCAAGGGTATCAAAATGGTCAAACCTCGGCTTGGACCGTCGCCATTTATGAATCAAAGTAAATGTTAATAGGAGTTTAAAAATGAATCGCCCTTTTAAAGCCTTGGCCGATTTCAGTTAAACTTAAGCCTGTATGATTTCACACAATTTAAGAGTCCAGGTCCAAAGTTCTGTGGCGAAGGTTACATGATCTTGCAAATAGCAAGCAGATATGTATTTTACAATCCAAAGAATAAGGGGCATATTTGCTCTTTTTTGCAATACTGAAATTTAATATATCGGATTGAGGAAAAACTGGGGCATTTAATAGTACGTTTTTGTTCACATACGAGTTTCTCTTATCAAATTACTCTTAATGTTATTCGTTTTTTTTTTAAGTTAGATGCATCCCTTTAGACAAGGACATGTCCGTCGTCCTGGCAGTTTACACTGCACATTGTGCCGATGCGACTCCCACAGTTCGTCAGGGGGTCTAACACTCACTCCCCCTTTGAGGGGTCTACCATCTCTGACCCCTCAGACCGCAGTCAGGGCCTCTTGAGGGGCTTACACCTCTCGGGGGAGCAGACGCAGTGCTAGCCGGCCATCCCTGCTCCCCCACCTAAAAAGGTATATGAAGGCACCATAAAAAAAGAAAAAGAAAAAAAGATGCATCCCTTTTCCTTACGATCACAGTATGGATTCTATAATGGGTTAGGTATATTATTCTACTATAAATGGATTAGAAATTAAAATTCCTGAAAACGTTAGAGAAGAGAATATTTTTTGGAGAAACGAGATACAATGATTAAAATGTTAATAAAAATAATTTATTGTATCCTATATTACTGAAGTATTAATTTAAAAAAAAATAGTAAGAAGTTATAAAAAAACATACCGTGGCATCTGTCGTTTCTCCCAATCCTGTATAATGAGATTTATTGTGTTTGTGTCAAATTTTAAATTCGTTTTAGTAACAGCTATAATGTTCTTCGGTGCAATACATAATATTGTGTGGTCGAGTGTGCTCACTTCAGAACCTAAAAAGTAATTTAGACCTTAAAATATCTTCTACAATTTAATTAAAAAAAGTTGTTAAGGTGTCATAGATAAAATATTTTTATTTTAATCTGTTTCATAGTAAAGAATTTAATATCTTGTGCAACTTTTTAGTTTCAATTAAATACATAATTTTATTGATTTTATATATATACTAGGGGTCCGGGTGGACGTTGTCCTGCCTTGATAATAAAAAAGAATCTAAAATTCAACCGCAGCGCCACATAGCGGGTCCAATTGTGAATCTAAGCCGTTCTCGGATCCATTCGAACTCGCACACAAAATTTCATCAAAATCGGTCCAACCGTTTAGGACGAGTTCAGTGATATACACACGTACAAAAGAAATTTATATATAAAGATTTTATATTATTGTGACTACATCATTATAAAAATTACTGGTCTTACTCAAAAAGATTAATTTAAGATTCTATAAAATATTTGTGAGAAAAAAATTTATATATCACACTATAGGCATTATACAGGGTGACTGGTTGAACACTGGCAATATTCATAGAGGGTACTCATTACTCGATTCTTGTTCTAAATCAATTAAAAAACAAGTGCTTAATATTTGACCTAATTATTTAGAAAAATACGAAACTCATATTCAATACCCCATATACGGCTTTATTTACATAGTGACTGGCCGACAGTGCACGCGCACTCGCACCCATGAGACGACGGGAGGGGCTCAGTTAAGCTCGTGCAAGAACTTGGTGGCATTAACCAACAACAAGGTTTATTTTTATAAATAGCTATGATTCCATGCATTGCGCCAGGGGGTCAGCACTCTTTAGGTCAGTAGGCATCGTGTAGGAGGTAGAGCCACGCTGAAGCTATTACTGGTTTCAGCATGAATGGGTCAGCTCGTCCGGGGTAGTACCACCCTCTCACACAAAACCGACGTGAAGTAACAGTGTTTGCATTGTTGCGTTTCGTTCGGTCAGTGAGAGCGCCGCTTACCCTGCCCCCTCCCCTTCCTCCTTACTCCCCCAAGATAGGGGGGCAACGCACTTGCGACTCCCCTGGTGTTGCAAATGTCTATGGATGGTGGTGATCACTTAACATCGGGTGACCCACAAGTCCGTTTGCCTCCTATGATATATAAAAAAAAGAAAGTCTGAACAATTATTAAAATATGTGTAATTAAATATGTTAAAATATATTTTTGGTTCATTTGATGCCAGCAGTGAGAAATTATATGGAATAGAAATGGTATCTAAAAATTCTTCTTAATTTAATCATTTTTAGTTAAGTCTTACCAATGACGTCATACATAGTAGAGAAACTAAGCACTCTGTACCAGTTCTCATCAGTATCGAAATTATAACGATTCGTATATTGTTCCACTGTATTAAGAACCAGCACTTTGTATGGGGTTTGACGTGGACCTGGAAAAAAAATTGAAGGCTAACTATTATTCTCCTTGACTGGCAATCGAAGTACGTGTATTTTCTTTTATTGCAAAAATTGTATTCTAACACGTCTACTTAATGTGAATACATTTAGAAAAATCACAGATTATGAAATATTAGGCTAAAACTTGTTTCAGATTAGGATTCTGGAACTTTGGTAACATTCCGCGAATAACCAGATGCTGATTTGTTCTCAAAAAATAAGTGTGTGTGTACTTATGCACACGCGTTAGAAGTTATACTTCTTAAGCGTAACAAGATAATATCTTTTCAAAAATTTTATCTTTCGCCTTATTCTACGTTTGTAGAAAAACGACACTAACAATAGAAAAACGGTATTTAATACATTGAAAGTTTTAATACAAAGAAATACAAACAACAAATACAAAGAAACAAAATGTTGACTATAGCTAACTTCAGGGTGTCGGTTTTTCGTGACGGTGTGCGCGCGCATCGTAAAAATTTACTCTCACTATTTTTCCCTAACGCGCCAAAAGAAGTAAAACTTCAAAAATCCATAGGGAATCAAAAGAACAATAATCAATACAAACAACAAGCCTGTACGTTAAATTTGAAAGCACTATTCCTAAAGATATCAAAGGAGCTTACCATTTGCATTCAAGAACACACCGAGCTGGTTGATATATGGGCCAGCTGATATAATCAGAATCTTCCCCGGCACCATTTCCTTGACCACTTTGGGTTGGTTCATCAGTATCGGCATCAGTTCATTCAAGACATCGATGTAGGAAGCGGCTGTATCATAAAATGTTGCCAGAGGAGCGAGATGAGATGGCAGAGGCGTTTTACACTTCTCAGAATATTCCTTCTCGGCTAACAACAGTTGTTTCCTATAGTTATCCGCTTGACAGATCTGGTTGAACTCGCAGAACGAACGCTGCATCATACCTTCCACTGATACCGTTGCTGCTCTGTAATAGTTTATCTGTAACTAGTTTATTCTCGTGGCTTCGCTCGTATTGTTATTGACCAATCCCTCACTAAGAGTCCATTATTTTGGGATGAAAGGTATGTATTTACTCTATACTTGACAATGTGTATGCAAGATTGCAGTATAATCGGTTCAGTAGTTTAGGCTTGATATATATATGAGATTGATATAACCTTACTGTTTTTAATTATGAGAAGGCTTGAAAGCGTAACAAACAAATGAACACACATTCGCAATTATAATAATAACACAGGTACCTATAGTGAAAATCACTGTGCATTTAAAGAACATGGCAACAACTTCTACGACTTCTTCGACAATTTTACCCAAAAATAATTGATCTAGAACCATCTATAAAAGATTCCACATCGAATGATCATAGTCCTGGGTGATACATTCAGTAGTTTTGATGTGGTTCACACTCAAAATTACTGTATTTTTAAACTATACATTAACTGGTGTCTGTGACAACACTTTTCTTGTTCTATGTGATATATTCCCTAATTTATTCCCTATTCCCTAATTTTCTTATATTATTCAATTTTGAATACTCACGCACCTCAGTAAACTCAGTATCATAGCATACGTTAGTCTAAACTGTGAAGACAATTTCTGCGGTGTGCCCATCATCATGCCTTTTAATGTTACTAAATCTGGAACAGCCTCCTTGCAGAGTATTATCACAGTACCGGTATCGTCTAGACCTGGAAAAATAATTAAACATACACATATATGTTTCAACAACTCATATATGTATGAATAGTGAATAGGGGCCCACATTGTAGTGGAGGGGGGCCCGGGGCGGGCGGGGACCCAGATGAAATGTCTGGGTCTCACCCTGGACGGGCGCTGGCGGTTCGAGCCCCACTTTGCGGGGCTCGGACCGCGAATTTCTGGGGCGGCTGCGGCACTCGGCCGGTTACTTCCCAACGTAGGGGGGCCGGGTGCCGGGTGCCGCAGACTCTATATGGGAGTCGTGCGGGCGATGGCCGCCTACGGGGCACCAGTCTGGGCCGATGCCCTCGGTGCCGCCAATGTGCGTGCGCTCCGCAATGCGCAGCGCACGGTGGCACTGAGGGCGATCCGGGCGTATCGGACGGTGTCCTCGGCGGCGGCCTTCACGCTCGCCGGCTCCCTGCCCTGGGAGCTGGAGGCAGGAGTTCTCGCCGCCGTGTACGAGTTCACGGCGGCGAGAAAACGAAGGGGGAGCCTCCGGCTCCCAGGGAGTTAGAGGCGGAGAGACGGCGTCTAAGGGAGGACGCCGTCGAAAGGTGGCAGCAGGACCTGGCGGACGAGCGGTTCGGGCGGTTCACTGTGGACGCCGTCCGCCCGGTCCTGCGGGAGTGGACTGCCAGGGAGTGGGGCTCCCTGACGTTCCGACTGGTGCAGGTACTCACTGGACACGGTTGTTTCGGGTGGTACCTGCCCCGGATCGCACGCAGGGAGCCGACGGCCGCCTGCCACGAGTGCGGCGTTGACGAAGATACCGCGCAGCACACGTTGTCTGAGTGTGCTGCGTGGGGGGAGCAGCGCCGCATCCTGGCGGCGGCCGTGGGAGCGGACTTATCGCTGCCGAGCGTGGTTTCGGCCATGCTCGGCAGCGAACAGGCTTGGCGGGCGATGGCCTCCTTCTGCGAGGAGGTCGTCTCGCAGAAGGAGGTGGTGGAGAGGGCCCGCGAGGCAGACCCTCAAAGTGGCCGTCTCCGCCAAAGGAGGACAGGCAGGAGGAGAAGGCGCTTCGCCCAACTCCTCCTGCCACCGTAGCCGGACCTGAGGGGATGGGCCGGGGGGCCCATCTCCTCATTGCACGGGTCCGGCGGACGAGGGGGGGCAGCTGGTGTGTACCCGGTCTGTCCCTCTATAGGTAGGAGCCCGGCGGTCACCTTCCGCCGGGCGGACCGTGGGGGCGGCTCTACAAGGTTGATTAGCCTGAACGATCCCTTGCCACAAAACGGTCTGTCGGTACACCGTGGGGTTTTAGTCCGTGGGACTCGGGACATAACCCACCCTCTCCCCCGGGAGGGTGGCGTATCCATAAGGGATTAGATCGCGAATTGCATGTATCAAGCTACAGCCAAAGCCGAGGTATGCCGTGCACCCTTGAGCTACTTGTCAAAATAAAAGCGCTTAAGCGCTCGCCTTAGTAGCCCGGTGAAGCTGTTAAGACCTTGCTGGGTCAATAGCGTAGTCAGTTCGAAAAAAAAAAGATCACCACCGTCCATAGACACTAACAACACCACAGGAGTTGAAAGTGCGTTGCCAGCCTGTGCATGGGGGCAAGGGAGTGAGGGGGGACGAGATGGGAAGGGAAGTCTGGCGCTCTCAATGACCGAACGAAACGCAACAATGTAAGCACTGTTACTTCACGTCGGTGTTCTGTGAGAGGGTGGTACTACCCCGGACGAGCCGACCCATTCATGCTGAAACCAATAATAGTTTCAGCGTGGCTCTACCACTCTTAAACTTAAACAATTACTTAAACTTAAACAAAAACTTAATCTTAAACAATTACAAACATAACAAAAAAGAAAGAATAGCCGAAGAATAGGTGTAGCTGTTTTGAAGTGATCGTCTTTGCCCATAGATTTACAATTTGACGAGGATTCTGTGCAAGTTAATGGCAAATTATGAAAAAAGTTTATTTGGAAGTAGGTACCCGTCCCGATTTCGCATGGACGTACTAACGAAGAGAGTGAGACCAGATTTTCCCTTTTTAGTGCGACCATGTAATGAAATAAAATGAAAACAGAACGTCAATCTATCAATTCTAATGTCTTACTCACTCAATCAACATCATCAATCATACAACAAATTCACTTAATTCACCAGTCGAGTTGGCCCTTGGAAGAATATGGATCAGTTAATAAGCGGGTAGTCAAAAAAAATTTTGAATATTAGTTATTTGAAAATTTTTAGATATATACAATACCTCGTCTCCCGGCTCTGCCCGCCATCTGTATGTACTCGGCGGGCGCGAGAGTTCGGCGCTGCAGCCCGTCGAACTTGCTCGTCTCGTCGAAGACCACGGTTCGAGCCGGCATGTTCACACCCATTGCGAATGTTTCCGTCGCGAATAGTATTTTTACCTATTTAAAATGGGTATTTTGTTGACAAATAAGATATTATTTGGATTTTCAAATAATTGCGTTTGAAATATTCAAACTTTTTGGCCGCTCTGAATATAGCCATAAGTTCGGACTTACTCATAATATGCATTAATTAAAGAATAGACTTAGAATGAACTTGTTCTGTAACGTCAAATGAATTTAAATGGCCTTTGTTTTCATCATCACAATTAAATTACCTACGGCTATTCTTAGTGTCAATGGAAAAAATGTAGAAAGTCTATTTTGGCGATTGCGTTTGATTCACTAGTATATTGTTTTTTGTACAAAATGATTTTAATTATAAACTTATATACTCACATATCCCGTTTGGAACAGCATTTCGACGATTTCTTTCAACAGTGGTAGTATACCACTGTGGTGGACACCTATGCCGTTTTCCAATACCCTTTGCAGTCTTAAAACCTAAAACGAGTGGAAATACGTAACGTAAAGTCTCGTAAAATAGGTTTACTCGTTTTAGAGATTAGACAAAATAAATAGACAGATAAATATTTAAAACTTGTTTTTTTATTAATTTTATTAAAAATACCGTATATACTTTTATACGCAGTTGGTATAAACTTATTATTGTGAAATTAGAAACAGATTCTTCAATGTTATTTGTTTTTGTTTTTTAGATATAAAATAAAAAGCGAGTGCGTGTAACCGTCACACACGATTAAAGTAAAACTTTTTAAACATTAAAAAAATATATAAATAATATTAAATTGAATAACAATAAAAATCATACAAAAGAGTGAATTATGTATACATGGACGCGCAACCTCGCTGCAATCTGGTTTCAATATAAGTAACAAATTAAATCAAAGCTTCAATATCTGTAGTGCTATCAGATAATTCGGAACCTAAATAACACAGGAAATAATATTAGCAACTCTTTGTTATAAAGTAAATAAAATATAGAAAAGTACGAACAGATTACTATGATAAGTAACGAATTAAATTAATTATGATGTAATAGAAGTTTTGGTTATGTTTCATTATTATCTAACCGGATGGTACAAAAGCGTGACGACATATTGCTGTAACGACCTTCCGTTGCATTGTCGTCCATTACCTTCTAGTCGCGCCTAAAGAAGTTTTACTTCAAAAATATTACTAATTTTGGTTATTTTTTAATGATCCAGTCCATAAATAACTTCTGACTTTATATCTGCTTCATGTGTTATATAGACTTATAATTTATCAGATTACACTTAATAACTTTTAAAAAAATTAATTGGTCTGAGTGTAAAACATAGGTGATTATTATCTCTTAATTTCTCTAATTAACACTATGCTGGTCTAATGAAATTTTTTTACAATTTTGTAAATACAAAATCTAATATAAACAGTATGATGCTAAATGACATTAAGTTATTCTGATTAACCTGAGCAACTTTTTCTACAAGAAGCGAAATTTCTTTAAAGTGCAATATGAGATTCTAAAAAATCTATAAGATAAGGTATAACATATTCTTACTTGTGGCAATCTTCTATCCGGTTCCTTAAGTCTTTGTAAGCATCTCTGGAAGAAAGATCTTATGTGACCTTTCTCCTTTGCAGTTGTCAAATCGACTGACATTAAATTGTCAGCGTTTTGATCGCATCTGAAATTATATTGATTTTGGATTAAATGTTTTAATTGTTTATGCTAAAATTACCGATATATGTAAGATTGACACTGGCAAATGCTTTTGCGTAGCTAAAACAAGAAATAGAAGATAATAACGATTTACGGTTCATGTCACGAGTCATGAACACGAAGTAATGGTAGCGAGAAATAGTTGATCCATACGTAGTAATAGTTGGTATTAGCTATTCGCTTCCATATAAATTATTTCACTGTGTAAAAAAGTGTTTGGTTTAGATTAATAGGACTGTCTATTTTTATTTAATTCTTTTATTGTAATTTAATTATTACCACTAAATTACCTAACTATTTTACAGGTTCTCAGTTACCTCCATAAAATGTTATGATTATTGCTTGCCCCCTCAGGAACAGCGTAATTATATGTTAAAATCTTCTCTCTGCTAATAAAAGACCAATCAATATTGATTCAGCCATTTACGAGTTTAACCTGGACAGTGAATAGATACTTTATTTATATAACACCTTCTATATATGCGCGTAAATATGCTCGTAATGCAAAGATTCTAAAGAAGTTTCACTTCAAAAATAAATTCAAATTTATAACATTAGTAAGGATTTATTACCTATTTCGTGACAACGTAAACGCGACCACGGGCAGCTTGTCCTTCTGCTTCAAATGATCTATGAAGGCCACCCACATCGTTTGTTCTGCCTTTGGATTCATAAATGGTTTACCACCTTCGAAAATAAAATCGTAAAAAAAATCAAACACGAATATCAAAAAGGTTTTAAAATTTTAATTTTTATGTAGATTTACAGTAACACTAAAATTTAGTTATAAATGGTGTTGCATAAATATATGGAATTACTTATTGCTATGAACTATAACGAATTCTAAATCATGACATGAGTTATTTTTTTATTTAATATTTGATGAGGATTCGTATAATTATTGTTGGTTATGCAAATGAGACGATTGGAAATTGTACTGTCAGCAACAAAACATAAAATGTAAAATTATAAATAGTATATCTTTATTCCAAATAACAAAATGAATTTGGGTAGTCCGGTGAAGCTGTTACGACATTGCTAGGTCAATAGCATAGTCAGTTCGAAAAATAAAATAAAAATTAATAACTTAAATTACTCCAATAACAAAATGCACGCATTAAATTGTATATCTAATAATTATACCATGTTGAATGACTTTAGATTAATGTGATGAGTGAGGACTCGTCTATGTTGACAGTACTAGTAAGAAAAAGCAGCCATTTCCCATCATTTGTCCTTTAATATGACTTTTCTGAATAATAATAGTTTTGATAAAAATATAAGCCTTTAAATATCAATATATGGTCAGCCGCGTGACATATAGCACATTTTTCTTCCCGATCGTACACTTTACTGAAATGCGAAGCAATATATCGGTTTAACAGTTATCTTCTTATATGGAACGCATAGTGAGTGTGGGTTTTAGTTAATGATTATGTAAATTGATGAATGATGAATTTATTAATAAGACAATTACCTTTAGGCCCGAAACCCTTTTTGTATTCGTTTTCTCTGGCTTTCTTAGCGGCTACTGCTTCGTTGTAACCTCTCAATTGGAAATTACCATCCTGATCAACTACTAGGAACCTTTCATGTTTTGATTTACCACCAGACCCTACAATTACGATTCAGTTGAAACATTTTCAGAATATTATTCATAAAAAAACACGCATGATTCAAAAACATGGTTTAAACAAGTATTTAGCGATGGGACTTCGCTTTGTAATTTAAAAACCATAGTAAAATCTCAACATAAAAGTGCCCGCTTATACCAGGTGAATGTTTAGTTAGTAGCAATATTTATGAAGAACACTCTGATTATCGTTCTAAATTAATAAAAAAATAAGTGCTTAATATTTCACCTAGAAACATACAAAAATTATACTCAATCCTCTATGCGTCTACGTTAAGGCCTGTGGCAATGAACGTCGGGTGAAGTGAAAGTGAAGCCACCCAACTAACAACGTATAATTTTTCGAAGTTTGAACAAACAAAAAGGTTTATTGTCTCTTTTATTATCGAAGGTTATTAACTCCGGGTCGCTGCTTGTAGTTTTTATCACCAGTCACTCAACCTAGGTTTATTTATGTTATTATCTATACTTTTGAAATTATTAGAACAAACTTTACCTAAGGTTCTCTTTGTTGTCTATTAGTATTTGTTTTGATATTATTGATTAAGTTAAATAATTAAGTTATTATCCATAGTTTTGAAATTCTTAGAACAAACTTTACCTGAGAGTCTTTGTTGTTTATTAGTGTTTGTATTGATATAATTATTTTATGTATTAAATGTGACCATGAAGTGTCATATCCTAGAATACTGCGAGTGTCTAAACTTTCACCTGGCATGTATATACTAAACTTTAGAATTATGAAAGTGTACAGTCTTAATGCCTTTTATTAATTGAGCCTCTGATCTAGGGATAGGGGGCAATTCGGGGTACCTACCCCGAACGGTAGTTTCAGAGGGCGCCAAAATTATAATATGATTAAAAATAAAATAAAAACGTGCTCTAAAAAGCGTCTAGTATACGGAAGCTTGGCTCACCGTCGACCTGTAAGAAAAAGGCGCCATACAGACGCGCACCACAAGAACTAGTACATTAGTGCAATGGTGGACTCGAGATGCCGATATAAGCTTTGTTGTGTCAGCAATCGATGTACTTTATACTGATTCTCTGGAGGAGATATAATTCACGGGTCGAGTGTTCCCTTCAGCGAGGATAATTAATCACTTTGATTGATTTAAAAAAATGTTTATTTTTTAATAATATTTAAATTATTATCCACTTATACTGCCATCCGGAAGCAGATTGGTATTTTTTACCCGCTTCCCCACATATCCAAAGTCCGCCGTTCTGTTAACTAAATTGTCTTAATTAACAAATACGACGAATTGACAGTCATTTCAAAAAATAGTTACTAGTGTATAAGTAAAATAACTTTGGGAGTACATATGTTATTTTTATTAATATTACTTACCGGTATAAAGGTAGTGACAGAGGGGTACTGGACGTTTTGGCGTAGACACGACATACACTTTACGTTTTTTCGTACGTCCGACCCAATCGGCGAACTGCAGCGTGTTCGGTACAGTTGCACTTAACATTACAATACTGACGTGGGCCGGCAGTAAAATTAATACTTCTTCCCACACGTAACCACGCTGGTGAAACACATAATTTATATTACCCAAAATTTGTATGATTTCGAATAATAGTAGTAGATACTCGCGACTTTGTCTGCGTTGTTTAATATCTTAACAAAATATTCTATGTACAGAGAATAAAAAACGATTAAAAAAATAATTGAAATTAAAAACATACTTTGCTTATAACATTTCTTTATAAACAACGTCATCAATTTGTTTCCTATCTCGTGCAAATGAGCACCCAATGATATAATAACTAAAAAGCTGTAGATACATCATAAGGTAGTTTTTGTAGGTGGTAGAGCCACGCTGTAGCTATTACTAGTTTCAGCATGAATGAGTCGGCTCGCCCGGGGTAGTACCACCCTCTCACAGAACACCGACGTGAAGTAACAGTACTTGCATTGCTACGTTTCGGTCGGTCAGTGAGAAAGCCCGATGCCCACTCCCTTCCCTTACCCCCTTTCTCTACCACTCCCCCATACACAGGCTGGCAACGCACTTGCGACTCCCCTGGTGTTGCTAGTGTCTATGGACGGTGGTGATCACTTAACATCAGGTGACCCACCTGTTCGTTTGCCTCCTATTGACATAAAACAAAATGCTTCGACAGCGCCTTGATTAAACTTGGCTAACTAGCGTATTTTTTGCGGCTGCCCCGTCAATCCACCCGTATCTAAGCAACATATAACTATTTATTTTTCACCATCGATATTGACAATATACCATCTCACTTCCACATTTTATTTAAGACAGTGTGGCGTTACCATATCACTTTACTTATGTGTGCGTTATCGTGCCATTTGTTTTGCCCAAATATCATATAGGCAACGTATCAATAGCTTTTTGGTTATAATAATTGTGAGCACCACACCGGGTGCTCCACTTCTTACATCGCTGATCGCGTAGTCGATTTCGAAAATCGTAGTTTCATAAAACTTTATAATATATATTTTGTTTATAACTTAATATTAAATTAAGACATCGTGATAATTTTTAGATAAGGAGTATTTAAAACTTAACACCTAAAATGTTGTTCGAAATTTGTCCAATATTTTTCGTATGATGGCCGCACAACCGCAGGCTTATTATATAAAGAAGATATAGTTCTTTTAAAAGATACATAGTAAAAAGGTTGACGCGCTAATTTAAGATCACGAAATGGTAAAAATTTAATGAAATCTTAAACTCCTACACATACACTAGTAAAAAAAAAATTCGGCAGCCAATGGTTGTAAAGTTTTTATTTTGGCAATAATCTTTATTTCTCTGATGAAAAAGAAAAATTATGGAAAAAATCAATTTTTTTTCCGATAATTTTCTAAGTATTCTTCTGAAACAATAGATTACTAAATGCTCTCATGATCGAATCCAAAAATTAGACAGTTGAAGCTAGTTTTTTTTTACTGTACGCCCTTTAGCTGCCGAATAACGTGTTGAAAATCACACACAAATTAGGATATCTTTCTTAATCTCTTAATTTTTGTGACATATAGTATGGTGCTATTTAGGTGTTATTTTCTATGTACTCGTATGCAGTAACTGTATAATTTTTATATAATTACCTCAGCATTATTAATATAATGCACTTCGTCGAATATAACGAATTCCAAGTCCCTAGTGACGTCAGAACCACAGTAGAGCATCGAACGTAATATCTCCGTTGTCATGACGAGGCATGATGCTGTAGCGTTAATCTGCAGATCTCCAGTCAAGAGTCCCACTTCGCCGAACATTTTGTTGAAATCATTATACTTCTGATTGGACAACGCTTTGATTGGCGAAGTATAGATCGCCCTGTGAATGGTAAGGTAAATTGAAAATATTTTTTTGTATACTTTGTACTACAATCTGTCTCCTATTTGGGACAATAAATATGGTATTACATATTATATATACATTTATTCACATGCTTGTAATTTACCAGGATTTAAGTATGTCTTCGGGTATTTTCTATTTTCATCCAAAGAGTTCCTTTCCAAGTTGTTTGGGAGGTTTACAAAATAAAACATCTATACTAATATTATAAAGAGGTAAAGTTTGTGAGTTTGTGAAGTTGTAGGGGGTAATCTCAGGAACTACCGGTCCGATTTGAAAAATTCTTTCAGTGTTATATAGCTATATATATATATATATATATATATATATAATCACGCTAGGTCCAATTGGAGCGGAACACCAATGAAGAATGTTTCAAAATCGGGAGTTTTTCCTCTTGAGAGCTTCCACTGCGTGTTAGCGTTTTAGCCTAAAATAACTATTCCACGCGAACGAAGTCGCGGGCAGAGGCTAGTATTCTATATAAACCAATGTGTTTTGTATAAATTATAAAAACACACGAACTCGTCTTTCTCAACCTTAATAAAGAGAAAGTCTTTATTTATCAGAAATAATATTACAAGGCATGTAAATATTTCCATTTATAGTTCATTTGACTAGGAAACAAATCCTGTTTCAGGGGTATTAGACCAAAATAAAGTTATATATTGTATATCTCGTTGTGCCGTTTGTGAGTCAATTGGATACAGTAAAATAAAATTAATTTGAAAATAAACTATAAATAAATTATATAAACTTTATGCAATGTTATTTCAATACATAAACATTTATGTTACAAACCATATATCCTGACTTCTATAAATTGACCTTAAAAGTAGTGTTTAAATTCATTTCTTATATTTATTTGTTTATGAGGGAATATGAAAAATACAAACTATAATATTATGAATACCAATATAAGTTTGTTTGTTTATTTGTTAAGCGTTATCATCTCAACTACTCAACTGAATGAAATTTTACATATACTTTGTCGGCGGTAGTTAGGGTTCATCATCTTCTTACCCTTATCCCACCTAAGTATGGTCGGCACAACATGTTTTCCTTTTCCACTCTAACCTATCAGATGTCATCTCAGTATTCACACCTTTTACACACATACCATTTTTCACACAATCCATCCATACCTATTTCGGTCTTCCTCTACTCTTATATCCATCAACCGTTATACTCAAAGCTTTTCTAGTTACATGGCCTTCATATCTCCTCATGACATGCCCATACCATGCTAACCTATTACTCCTTAACTTGTCTGTTACTGGTGCTATTTTCAAACTTCCTCTGATATATTCATTCCTAATCTTATCCATTCTAGTTACACCACACATCCACCTTAACATTCGCATCTCTGCCACATGTAGTTTTCTCTCATCCGTCTCTCTCGCCGCCCAGCACTCAGATGCGTAAAACATGACTGGTCTCGATAATAATTGTATACACCTTCCCCTTGAATTTCAAGAGCATTCATGGGTCAAAAGCTACACCAGACACTTCTCGCCATTTCATCCACCCATCCTTTATATTAGTAGTTAGGTTTATGTTACAATATACCATTTATTAAAATGGAGTAACTGGATATATTCACCTGGTACAATTTCTTCTTGACATCGCGATCGCGTATTCAGCTACCACAGTTTTACCGGCGGATGTGTGCGCAGCCACGAACACGTGGTGACCTTCCTCCAACTTTAATATAGCCTTAAAAGAAAATGAAACAAGTAGATAGAATCAAATTTATGAACGTTAATAGCAGAATAACCATTTATATTATATTAGCGACCTGCCTCAACATCGCGCGGGTGCTATGTAGATATCCATTTTAATGAAATACTGTTAAGGGCAGTTTGGATCTTCATAACATGTACAACGTATATAATGTATTTATTTGGACTAGTGGGTGCCCAGTGGTCGACATTCGACCATAGTTCATTGATTTTTTAAAGGGATAAATATTATAATAATAGTTGTATGTTATAATATCATTGTTGAATGTATAATGAAAAAGGGTAATTGGAACGTAAGAGTAAAATAATACATACAGTCGAGCATAGCAACCTCCTTCACAACCTTTTTTGAAGTCCTTTATTGACAGATGTCAAAATGTCTTTTTTCTTTACATGTGTGTATATGTTGTGTAAAATTGAAGCAGTAGTGTGAGTAATGCATATTTTAATTAGTTTAATGTACTTCTAATGCATTTTATATAAAATAAATAGCTTTCTGCACTTCTCCTCCATAAAAACTTTAACTATGCCAAATTTCACATTCATCCGTTCACGCAATTCCGTTAAAAAGGGATACAAAGTTTAGGCTTCACGTATTAATATATATGATAAGGAATAATACTGTATTGTATAAAATAGCTTGGAAAATAACATAATTAGTTTTGTAAAATATCTAATAATAGTTACTGTGGGTTATCCTTTAGAGATAAATATATACCATTGGGGACTTTTTTATCGATATTTTTATGATATACAATTCCGTAGTACATTAATTTGATCTATCTCTTAAGGTTTAGCCAGTGTTCGCAATGAAAGTGCACAAAAATATGTTTGTTACGACATCACATTACAAATCTTTGAATTTTTCGGCTTTTATGTACTATAACATGTACGTATTATACATATAAACCTTCTTCTTGAATAACATTATTTATTACTGTATTAAAATTCGTTGAATACTTTAAAAGATCTAAAAAAAAACACTTCAAACGCTCGAAGTATTCTAGGATATGACACGTCATGGTCACCTTTAACATATAAAATAATAATATAAAAACAAATACTAATAAACAACCAAGGAATCCTAAGATAAAGTTTGTTCTAAGACTTTCAAAAGTATAAACACAATCTAGGTGCAATGATCGGTATCGAAAGCTACAATGGGCGACGCTGAGTGAATGACTTTCGATAAAAAAAACGGATAAAACCCTTTTGTTTTGTTCCTGACGTTCCCACACGTTCCCTTTCAAGTGAAAGTGAAACCACCCGACGGTCATTGACATAGTGCTTTAACATAGATAACAGATAGATAACAGAGATTTAACAATTTTTGTATCTTTCAAGATAATTAGGTCAAATCTTAAGCACCTATTTTTTTTATATATATAAATATTTGAATTTTTGGGGTTTTTCTGTACTTTACGTATGTATTATACATATAAACGTTCTTCTTGAATCACTCTATCTATTGCTGAAAACTGTATGAAAATCCATTGAATAGTTTAAAAGATCTAAGGGAACAGACAGCGGAAGTGATTTCATTTTATACTATGTTCAAGATGGTGTGCACATCCAGCCCCGGATCTACGATTTTTTCGATTTGAACCCTTTTTCCAGCGTTGGAGATAAGTTACTTAAAATTTGGCTTTTTCTTACAAGTCGACTGTGATACAACGTGAGTACCGTACGCTAGACGTTTCATGGAGTGTTTTTTTATTTTATTTTTAATCATATTATGTTATGGTTTTGGCGCCCCCTGGTACTGCTCCCCTCCCCCCTCTCCAAAGATCTGAGGCTGTGCACACCAGTTCTTTCTAATTTACGCGTGAGATTTATGTGCGCTTATGATTACATACCAAAATACAGTAAAGAATAATGCTTTAAGCTAGTTATTGCTCTCAAAAACATGAGATTATTGATAGGGATCAATGTTTTGTTTTTCCTTCAAGACAACATTATAAATGGCTATTTACTTTATAATTTTAACCTAATATGTAGTCCAGTGAAGCTGTTAAGGCCTGTCAAGCCAATAGTGTAGTCAGTTCGAAAAAAAAGAAGGTATTTATGCAGTAAACAGTGTACTTGAAACTTCAGTGTGCTAAATCAAGTTTGTAGGTACAATTTGTAATTGGCTTTTCAAAATTGGAAAGTGACTTGGAACTGATAACCTCTTCAAAAAGCAACATCAGAGATTTTTAAAACTTAATTTCAAGTTTATCATTCAAAATTCTTTAAAAACAATTTGCAATATTTTTGTTTTTTTTTTCTTACATTATCTTTATTTTGAAAAAATGATCAAAATTGTACCATTTTAAAGAAACTTATCCAATATTATTTATTATATTAAACTTGTCCAAAAAAACAAAAAAACCATTCTTTTTTTAAATTGTATATCTTTTGAACAAGTAGTCCATAAAATTTCAAAATTGACCAGAAGGACTATTTTGATGGATATTAAAACTTATTCCCAAAGCTGTGGAAATCAAACATTTTTTTCAAGCCGTCCGTTTTGGCTTATAATGCCCCATATATATTATATTAGTAATGTTTGAGTAGTTCACCTGTTTCTGAAAGTTGTCCAATTCAAAGGGATAACTGTGAGCCATATCTTTTATTTTCTCTTTAAATTCTGGTACCGGTAGGGATACATCTATCATTTCAGCCCACTCCGTAGAAGTCACGCCAAGTTTCACTGCTGCACCAGTAATATTCAGGATAGGTATTTCAGGCATTTCGACAGGTGGCTTAATAACTGTTGCTTCTAAGAAGTTATCATTTTCTATCGAGTCGGTACTTAGATTCACTTGTTTGTTTGGTTTTGTTGGCTTTTGTTTAGGTTCATCATCAGTCTTCCAGAGATCTGTAAATATTTCAGGGAAATGTAATTTATTTTTATTAAAACTGTAACATATAGGCGCATAATCCACAAGATATTTTGTGGTCACTGCAGCCTATAATTATTTATCAATTATCTCAAAAAGACATAAGGCCATGTTACACCGTACTTCCTACTATATCAGGGCTTTGAAATTAGTTGTGAAGTTATTCCTACAGACAGGCAACAACTGCCAAATGCAATGGCATTTTATCTATAGACCACCATATCTTTTCTGAGCCATTAAAAAAAACAGAAGTATAGTAACATTAGTACTGATGCTT
Organism: Antheraea pernyi; assembly: GCA_015888305.1. NCBI lineage: Eukaryota > Metazoa > Arthropoda > Insecta > Lepidoptera > Saturniidae > Antheraea > Antheraea pernyi. The sequence continues at coordinate 1,246,952 of MU158754.1, forward strand.
TGTGGCTATAACATGTTTGATGGAAGTACTTCTATAGTTGAACATTGGAGGTTTTATAACTCTTATTATATGATAACTATTAGCTGCTCCCTATTACTTCGTCTGCTTTGCTTGTTATTTTAATGATATATCATATATATTAATATGTGAAGCCCTGATATCCCTTTTTAACGGAATTGGGCGAACGGGTGAATGTGAAATTTGGCATAGTTAAAGTTCATATGGAAGAGAATTGCAGAAAGCTATTTATTTTATATAAAATGCATTAGAAGTACATTAAATTAATTAAAATATGCATTACTCACACTACTGCTTCAATTTTACACAACATATACACATATGTAAATAAAAAAGACATTTTGACATCTGTCAATAAAGAACTTCAAAAAAGGTTGTGAAGGAGGTTGCTATGCTCGACTGTATGTATTATTTTACTCTTACGTTCCAATTACCCTTTTTCATTCTACATTCTACAATGATATTATAACATAATACCCTTTGACAAAAGAACCCTAATAAAATTCAAACTTTAAAAAATCAATGAACTATGGTCGAATGTCGACCTCTGGGCTCCCACTAGATTTATGAAATAGTCTTTTGTAATGTTTATAAAAATCATAGTTTCTTATAAAACACTAAGAAAACTAAAACTAAGAGCCAAATATCTAAGATATACCTAAAAATAAAATTTTCCAAAATCTTACCAGTACTTATTGAGTAATGAGTTCACAATCGCTATAATTTTATGGACCTAAATAGTATAAATACGAAATTAAGTATTATGGAGACAATCATAGTACTATTTATTACCCACTAAATGTGCATTATTCTCAACAACTTCTTCCAAGTTTATTTTGACACTGATGTCAACATCTTCTGTACTATCTGTGTTTTCACTCGTCTCCTTTGCTTGGTTCAGAAGAGTAAACCCATCACTAGCAAACAATACACTATCTTTACACCCAGGTGCTGTTGTCAAGATGTCTGTAAAATTAAATTCTTGAATAACGTGAACATATATTATGAGAATGTAAATAAATAACCACAATGGGTAATGAATATATTTAGTTAGTAAACTATATTTAGTTTCATACATGTGTTCTTTAAAATGACCACAAAGAAATTTTTTTTTGGATAACTGTACTATATGTAAAAAAAATTTGAAGGTGGTAGAGCCACGCTGTAACTCTTACTAGTTTGAATGGGTTGGCTCATCTGGGGTAGTAGCACCCTCTCACAGAACACCAACGTGAAGTAACAGTGCTTGCGTTGTTGCGTTTCGTTTGGTCAGTGAGAGTGCCAGAGGTTCACCTCCTTCCCCCCTTTCCCTTCCCCTTTCTCTACCCCTCCTCCATACACAGGCTGGCAACGCACATGCAACTCCCCTGGTGTTACTAGTGTCTATGGACGGTGGTGATCACTTAACATCAGGTGACCCACCTGTTAGTTTGCCTGCTTTTGACATTAAAAAAAAAATATTGTCAAGATATTGTTTGTTGCAACATACTTTATGACACATGTATAGTATGTATTTTATAAGATATATTTTTTATATTTTAACCTTATGATCTAAATGTCTGAATTGTTTTACTAAAAACAAATGTCATAACTCAACATAAATTTCTAGTGTAAATTACAACAGAATAGTTTCATATTTATATATTATATTATATTATATATATGGTGGTAGAGCCACGCTGAAACTATTATTGGTTTCAGCATGAATGGGTCGGCTCGCCCGGGGTAGTACCACCCTCTCATAGAAAACCGACGTGAAGTAACAGTGCTTGCATTGTTGCGTTTCGTTCGGTCAGTGAGAGCGCCGGAGACCCATCTCCCCTCCCCTCTCCTCTCTCCTCTCCTTTTCCCTCCCCTAACCCTTCCCTCCGAAAGATGGCAACGCACTTACGACTCCTCTGGGGTTGTTAGTGTGCATGGATGGTGGTGATCACTTAACAGCAGGTGACCCACCTGTTCGTTTGCCACCTATGACATAAAAAAAAAAAAAATATTTATAACTTTGTTTTATTCTTGAGCTCACTTAGATATTTTAATAAACCTTTTGTATTTCCCAACAACCATTCTCTTAATAACATATGTTATATATTTTGATGAGTTCACACTAACAGGGATAATTATTTCATAACAGATATAAAAGAAAAGCAAATATTTAAATTAATATTTTCATACCATGTTTGTTATTTTTGTGCAGTCTTTGAAATAGCTTCCTTAATTAATAGATATAGAATTTATTAAAACTATAATAAGTATTTTACTAACTTAACAGGCTTGAGGACAGTTTACTAATCCAAAATCCAACTATATAATGAAAATAAATTTCTGCACTCCCCAAAAATATAGTCACATTCACTGCAATTACAGTAAAGAATAATTAATTTACCTTCACCCAAAAACTTTCCTGGCTCTTCATTCTCCAAATCAATAGTGATATCATTACATTTTGCTGTTTCCTCCAACATCTTTTGTAACTCCTCCTCAAAACCAGCAGGCAGGAACGGGCTTTGGGTGGTAGTGCCTCGAGTTGCAAGGCTTGGCGGTAAAGGTGCCCTCGACATAGAGAGACTAGCTTCATCATCTTCAACAGGTATATTTACCTCCTCTAAGTCTATAATCTCACCTGTTATTGGGTCACGGACAACCTAGAATTAAAAAGAGCATAAATTCATTCCCTGATATCATTTATACAAAACACTGTGAACTAAGCAGGGTTAACTAAATATCTTTACAAAATGTATTTCTCTGATCATCTAGGGTTATTAATTTAATTCGATTTAAGGAAAATGTAAAAAAAAAAAATAGTACAACCCGCAACATAAATTTATGGATTTTAAATAAATATGCCATGATCCTAAATCATTCTAATTTTATATTATTTATTATATATAATACATGCCCTAAAAATTAAACATGGTTTTGGTTTCAACATTTATGTTAGTATCATATTTACAGATTGAATATTAAGTTTTTAGCTCCACAAAAACAATGCTAAGATTATTTTGTTTTACTGAAGAATAATCAGATTTAAAAATTTTAACCGCAGAAACTCCAGAGAATGTTACCGTTTTCTTGTTACAAGAATTTTATACTTCGTTTATGTATATTCTACTTGATAAAAGAAAATAACAGAAATTATGAAGTGTATTAAATAATTACTTCAAGAGTAGTGTCTGGTCCAAATTCATCATCATCTAAAAGAAACAGCGAATCAACATTCGTTTCCCGATGCCAATGAGTCTGAGACCGCTCCCATTTGTGAATAGATAATTTCTCAGGTTTCAAAAGGTATTCTTGCACCCAGCTGTTTAAATCCTCTAAAATCGGTGGAACCTAGAACAATTTCAAAGCTATTATACCCGTGATACTTCCAATAATTATTTAATAATCGTAATTCAATATGTACGGAAATATCTGAAAAGTCATCTTTGGTATCGTGAGACATTTATTATAATTATAAATAAAAATAAATTTAAAAAATGTTGAAGCGGCGAAAATTATTATTACAATAAAACTGTTTTGTGTTAGGTTATGTTATCTATGGTTACGTTAATGACAATTATGAACAGTGTTTTCAGACGATTTGTATGACCAATCATACTATTGTATATACGTCGCATCGCTTAAATAAAACATGTATTCTCTACGAAGGGAATTATAAAAATAGCACATGCCGTTTGAAAAGCACCATTTAAAAAATCCCTTTTTTATTTTTATATGCTGAAAATTACAATACTATTTAGTTTCTGACACAGGCTACCTCTATTCTCTGTTCCGTTAGGCCAACTCGGGCTTGACTCAAGAAATAATTTTTTATTCTTCATAATAAACAGTGCAAATATAACGTTACAGATTGAATTTGACAAGTACACATGCATCGTAACCGGAGTTAAGTTCAATTTTATTTTAACTGACATTTTGAAGAAATACGAGTGAGTAACAACAATAAATATAGCGAACAGACATCAACAATATGATTTAAAATTATACCGCGGTTTGTAGTGTAAGCATGCATTTATTTTATAACATATTTTAAATGCTTTTATTGCATTTTAAATTACCTACTACTTGAAAACGTTTTATAGGTTGGCAAGACTTTATTTTTCGGAATAAACGGGAAGTCCACTGTTGGGATTTATAATAGTGGCAATTAAATTAAGTTCTCTGTAACACGTGACTTTAAATTGACTTTATACACAAATCCTAAGTAAGCCCTATATGTCATACTAGCTTCTGCCCGCGACTTCGTCCGCGTGGAATCGTGGAATAATTACTTTGGGCTAACTCTAACACGCAGCGGAAGCTTTCCAAAGGAAAAAAACCCCGATTTTGAAATATTCTTTTTTGGTGCTCCGCTCCTATTGGTGTTGGCGTGATTATATACATATACGTATACACACATATATATAGCCTTCTTCGATAAATGAGCTATTTAGCAAGCGCGGTAAATAAAACAAAACGGCCGCCAAATTGACCAAAAAGATAGTATAATTCAAATTTAACATACAAACATATGACTTTCAATTATAGTTATATATATATGTATATAAAGCATATTAATGTACTACGGAATTATATACCATAAAAAGATCGATAAAAAAGTCCGCGATGGTATATATTTATCACTAAAGGATAACCCATTGAACAGTAACCAGTTTTATCTTTTCTTTTAAATAATTGTGTTATTTACCAAGCTATTTTATACAGATTACAAATCAAAAATTGGAAATATATATACATACATAGCCTTCCTCGATAAATGAGCCATAACACCGAAAGAATTTCTCAAATCGGACTAATGTCTAGTTCCTGAGATTAGCACGTTCAACTAAACAACAAATAAAATATAGGGTACCTTTATCTAGAAAAAGTTCTGTACCCAAGGGATAAATCCAATCTACATATCTGAGTGTACTAACCTTCATGGTGATTGTTTAATCGGTGGTGGAGTTTATCGACCTCAGTATATTTAGAATACACAGATTAAAAAAAACAAGATTACAACAAAAAGGTTTCGAAATTAAGGTCGTGAATATAGATGAGTTTATTTTAACGCTTAAAATTTTGAGGATAATTTTTATAAGTAGAAAAAAAACAATAGTTGAAGTGGACGTAAAATTACCGTAACGAAACTTCCATATTTCATATAAGTTTTTTGAGTTTAATTAGTTTACCGGTTTTTCTTGTTCATTGTAAACAAAACTAATTATATGTATAGTAGATAGGAAGTTGAATTTGTGTACTTGGTACTTTTGTAAAGTTGAGTTCGGTGAATAATAATAATATAAGAAATATATTATCATAAAGGTAATTTGTTTATGCGTATGGAAATAGTTTGTAATTACGTAAGATTCAAATAGCAGTTATTCACCACTAAAAAAAAGAGATAAAAATAGATAATAGATCGATAATCACTACATATTATAAAACGAAGTCCTCTGCCACGTCTGTATGCCTGTCTGTTCGCGATATACTCAAAAACTACAGAACGGATTTTAATGCGGTTTTCGCCAGTGCAAAGTGATTCATGAGGAAGGATTAGGTATATAATTTCTTAAGGGTTTTTTATTGCCAGGGCGGAGCAACGTCCGTCGAGCCCTCTAGTTACATGCGTGTATTTTTTTATTGCCAGGGCGGAGCAACGTCCGTCGAGCCCTCTAGTTACATGCGTGTATGAAGTCTGAGATGCCGCAAAAATTCCACGGCGGGTTCTAACAAGGGGACCACGGTCTTTTTAGAACATTAATGCATGGCAGTAATGATCTGGAAGATTGGTTGCCAAAATGAAAATAAATAATAATTACAGATGTGAGAAGTGGCTTTGTTTTACAATAAAAGTAGATGTAAGTCACGTTCAGAATTAGATAAAAATGCGACGATACTGTAGGAATACTTTGCAATAATTTAGGCTGGGTGTATGTCAGCGAGCTTTGACGGCCAAGGTCGTCAGGTTTGTTCCATGCTTCTTCCACGTAACTTTACTCGATTGTTTCTTCATTCACAGACTTGGTCTCTGTAGACGTCACACGCGCTGTCAATAACTTAAGTTATTTATATAAATGTTGACTTTTGTTTTTACTGTTTTTTTAATCGTTAAGTTTACGTTATAATTATGACTTACCGGAGTTACTTGTGCGTGATTGTATTATGTTTCATAAGTTTTATGCCTGAACTTATTAATGGATTATCATCGGTAAAGTATATTTTTTATTCCATTGTTCTCCCATAATAATCAATCAAAAACATAGTTGGGTAAATAGAAAAAAAAGAACAAAAAAAAAAACACAAAATTGATAAATTTTTGTATGTCAAAAGGATACAAACGAACAGGAGGGTCACCTGATGTTACGTGACCACCGCCGTCCATAGACCCTAGCAACACCATGGTAGTCGCAAGTGCGTCGCCAGCCCGTGTTTGGGGGGAGAGGGGGAGGAGGTGGGCGGAGTGGGGAGTTGAGTTGGGCCTCCGGTGCTCTCACTCACCGAACGAAACGCAACAATGCAAGCACTGTTACTTCATGTCGTTGTTACCCTCTCACAGAGGGTGGTACTACCCCGGGCGAGTCCCATGGAGTCCATGGAGGGTCCCATTCATGCTGAAACTAGTAATAGCTACAGCTACCTTAAATTCTATATTCATTCTATAACACCTTATATTCTAATCTATACATATTATTTGAAATAATTATATAAAACATGTGTTCTTTTACCTATTCTCGTATTTATAAAAACATTATATATTTATTTATTATATTTGTATATTAGTTAAATATATAATAATGTCTTAAATATGCTTCCGCGAGCCTAATATATTATAACTATTATAATGATTACTTTAAAAAAAATATAAAGTCATAGCTATGTTTTTTAATTATATAATTGAGAAAACAGGTCGAAATTCTGATTTATAATTGGTTACAATTTAGCATCAGGCAGAACTAAAATTGATGCCGGTTATTGGTTACACAAAAACGAATCATTTCAACTATTATAAATCTAAATAAAATTAATTATAATATTCTTACGCATTCTTTTTATATGAAAAACATTAACCATTTTATTACAAAAAAGCTAAATACATATTGAATACTTGTTTAAAAAAACGTTTGGGTACTTTCGACATCTTGCTCTTTTTTTTTATTATAATTAACTGTGCGACGCTTGACCTCTGTCACACCTGATGTAAAGTGAAGACGAGGCCTAGGATATAACGTGTTCACGCAGTAACTGCACATTCACTCTTCTTAATGCACATTCACTCTTCTTAAATTTATTTCGGTTTGGTTAGGTTACGTGAGACGTGCAAAAAACGATAACGTGAGCTTACTGCGGCAGAATTCGGCGAGCGCGGTGCATTTAACACGAAAGTATCCAAACTTTTTAAAGCAAGTATTCAATACGTATTTAATTTTTTTGTAAAAATACGATAATTGATTAAAGGTACCTATTTACTCAGTATTTATATTCTGCATCACTTCTATATATTGTAAATAGAATATTATCTCGTGTTCTATTTATTTAAATATTTAATATGTACTTGGAAAAAAATCTTGTATACGTAAAGAGGCAGAAAGAAACCGGTTACGAACATGTTCGTCTTCTGTTTCTCATCCGATTTTCTTTATTTATTTTGTGTTTATTAGATATTGACCAGCGATAGTGTTATCAATTATACTTTCGTAAAAGTTCGTCTTTTCCTTAATATAAAAACTTGCTCGAATTTTAACCACTAAAAGATCATTTGTTTTTGGAATTACTTCTAATCTTTTCTTATGGTAAAAGGCAGCAAACAGACAGACCTGATGAAAAAATGGTTACCGCCGCTTATGGACAACTGTAATACCAAGGGCATCACAATTGTGTTGCAGAAATTGAAGAGCCTCATGAGGCAAAACCGTGCTGGATAACTTATACTACAACGCTAGCGAAAGCATATTGACGGTTATCGCCATTTTGCTAGGTTTTAAAGTGTGTGAGTGGACAGCCAGCGACGCAATTTTGAATTTGAAACGGAGACAATTAGTAACTCATGACCGTTACCTAAAAGTATTATGGATAACAGAATCTCGTGTATATATTATCATTATCTTTTTAAGCATGCGTCACGTGCATGTATCGTGGGTGGCGGATTTGCTGGCTTAGCCACGGCTCGGCACATGAAGGATTACGGAGTCAACTTTCAACTCTTCGAAGCTAGTAAGGAAATCGGTGGTACTTGGAGATTTGACCCACACGTAGGAGCCGACGAGGATGGCCTGCCGTTGTTCACAAGCATGTATAAAAATTTGAGGTTTGTTTTTTTTTTAATTCAAGTATTACTGCGCATGTATTGCGGTCGATTAAATGTACGGCAAATACTGTAAAAGGATTTTTTTTTGTAAAAGGAAGAAGAGCTTTTCTTTAAGCGGGTGTATGTAAGACTCATTAATCAAACAAATAATATTTTTATGAATATATGACTTACATCTGGAGCCTGTGAATACAGATAATAGGATTTTGCTTTAAACAATAAGGCGTGTTATTGGTCTGCATGTCATGGGCTACGTACTTAGTTGTGGCAGCATAAACCAATCAGGCGCAATATATATATATATATATATATATACCAGGTGACTGTTTAGACAGTAGCAATATTTCTGGTGGAAACTCTGCGCTCGATTCTCGTTTTAAATCAATTAAAAAAACAGGTGCTTAATATTTGACCTAATTATCTTGAAAAATACAAAAATTGTATACAATCCTCTACGCGTCTATGTTAAAGCACAGTGTCAATGACCGTCGATTGATTTTACTTTCTCTTGAAAGGGAACGTCAGGAAAAAAACAAATGGGTTTATTGTCCGTTTTATTATCGAAAGTCATTAAGTCAGGGTCGCCGATTGTAGCTTTCGACACCGATCATTGCACCTAGATTGTGTTTATACTTTTGAAAGTCTTAGAACAAACTTTAACTTAGGTTTCCTTGGTTCTTTATTTGTATTTGTTTTGATATTATTATTCTATATGTTAAATGTGACCATGAAATGTCATATCGTAGAATACTTTGAGTGTTTGAATTCTTTTTTAGATCTTTTAAACTATTCAACGAATTTTAATACAGTTTAATACAGTAATAAATAAAGTTATTCAAGAGGAAGGTTTATATGTATAATACATACATGTTACAGTACATAAAAGCCGAAAAATTCAAAGATTTGTAATGTGCTGTCGTTACAAACATATTTTTGTGCGCTTAAATCGCAAACGCTGGCTAAACCTTACGAGATACGTCAAATTAATGTACTACAGAATTGTATTTCTTAAAAAGATCGATAAAAAAATCCTTGATGATTGATATTTATTTCTAAAGGATAACCCACAGTAACCATATTTATCTTTTTACAAAAATAATTGTGGTATTCACCAAGATATTTATACAATACAGTATTATTCCTTATCCAATTATTTTATATCCAATTAACATTATATATTTTGTATTTGTCTTGCATGCCGTTAACACTATTTCATTAAAATTGATATCTGCATTGCACCCGTGCGAAGTTGGTGCGGGTCGCTAGTTCATAATAACACGACTTGGTTTTCATTTTTAAGAAAGGTAACCTATATACACACATCAAAAAAGTCTAAGCAACATGCGTGGTATTACAAATTTTACCATTTATATTAATTAATTTCTAAGTATTTATTCAAACAAAGTGCGTAGGTAAGTAAACTTTTTTGTTATTGATGACATACTGGCTGGTACAAATAACACTTATATGAATGCCAAAATGTCGAGATACCTGAGATTGATTACTTCCCGCTTGCAACATCCCTACAGCTCTTTGCATTTCATCTGCCATCAAATGATGTCGCTTCATGACGTAAAGAATATCTAACAATTCAATTTTGTCGCTAACTTTATTTAAATGGTTGGTAAAATTATAAAATCAAGACTAAACGTAGCAATTAAAACGCACTTAAATTCAAACAAATTCGCAGTCATTTGAATTTTATGAAAAAACAAAACATAATCAAATTGTTTTTTTACATCCAGCTAGTATGTCATCAATAACAAAAAAGTTTACTTACCTACGCACTTAGTTTGAGTAAATACTTAGAAATTAATTAATATAAATGGTAAAATTTGTAATAATCACGCATGTTGCTTAGACTTTTTTCATGTGTGTATGGTATGATGTATATATAGAAAGATAATATCTGTTAATCTAAAATTATGCAATAATTTATTCATTCAAAATGGAAACATATTACGATTTCACTGTGACTAATGCTATTGTTTGAAATAAGTATTGAAATCGCTTGTATCTTCGTTATATTCTATGATTAATAACGCTATACACATTCGAAAGCATACATTAAAGAAATCATTTACATTTGTATTTACATTATACATGTGTAGTGGCATTGAAGAAAATTTAAATCAATTAACAATGCCTTAGCTTAATAAACCGAATAGTGCTGGGTCATATTCTTACACTTGTCTGGCTAGTAAACTATGCTCAGTCTTAATAATTGGGCTCCTTTTTAAGCTTAGATTGTCATCACATTTGACTACATCATTATGTGTCGCTTTAGTTGTTATGGTGATAAGAAACTTGATAATAAATAAGTCTAGGCGGTTATAAGGACTGCCGACAGAAGTAAAAACTCAAAACGATGGAATAACTGTGTTCTCTTTGGAATTTTTAAATCTATAATAGTCTGAATTATTAAAATTTTATAATTTGTACATTGATATTATTAACATTAATCTGGGTTTCACACTTAGTGGCACTCTGAACAATAATATACAGATTATATAAAGATTATTAATTATCAACCATATAGTGGGCTGCACACGCTCAATACAAAATATCCTTGTTACATATTACATTACATCTATACATACTATAAGAATGTAAATCTAACGTGTACTTTTGCGATTTTTATGAAAAAAAATTGTTGCAGGAGTAGAGGAATAAGTGATAAAATACATTTCAATCATTTTTAGAAATATCTGTCTGATTGTTTGTATGAACACGCATCAGTGCTAAAGTACTGGGTTCACAAAAAACCTTCGAGTCGTAAATGAAGCATATTCTCGGGAGTAACTTAGTCTTTGTTTCATTACAATCGGTCCAGTCTATCAAAAGTTATTGTAGTTTTAATACATTATATTAATTACATTAATAAATGAACTAGTTTCCTCTACTTGTCGTTTCACTATTGTTCCACTCACAAGGTTAATAATACATTTTAGTTGCAATAAAAAAAGTTATATTAAAAAAAAACTAATTAATATCAACCTCAGTAACTCGAGATTTACGAGAAAAACTACGCTTATTTATAATATAAAATAAATATGCTTTAATGAACATCCTTTAAGATTTTAATTAATTATTATTTTACCATTGTTCTATTTTCATTACTTAATTATAACGAAATTTAGGAATCTCAGTAAATATATGCTGATACACCGTTTATTGTCCTTTTAAATATAGTCCACGTAAATAAACTCGAGGGTTTATTTCATAATCGATGACCGATATAGTTATTATTAATAGCTATACCTTACAGAAGTCGTTGCACTGTCTTTCCACATTGCCTGCGAAATAAATTGGCGTAAACAGAACTCGTTTTACTTCCTCAACATTTACATACCCTCGACAAAAATAAAAATAAATGAAATAGTCAATTTGGAAGCTTAGACATTATTTTTTATTAACGTGTGGAAATCATTTATCGATACCCACTCTGCCGGGGGAGAGAGTGGGTTATGTACGACTCGCACGAACTAAAACCCCACAGTGTATCGTCCACCGCATGTAGGGGCGGCCAGGGATCGGTCCTGCTAACTTAACTGAGAACCTCTCTTACGGCAGCCTGGCGAGGTGATCGCCAGGCTCCGTTCTAATAGGGAGGCAAGCTGTGTAGACAGCCAGCTACCTCCCCTCCTCAGAAGTTTAGACATCCATTCACAATATCTAACCCCCTTTTTTTTTTTACTTGGGGAAATCCTTTATGGATACACCACCCTCTCGGGGGAGAGAGTGGGTTATGTCCGACTCGCACGGACTAAAACCCCACGGTGTACCGTCCGCCGCATGGTAGGGGCGGCCAGGGATCGATCCTGCTGTCTACCTGAGAAACCGCCCCTGCGGCAGCCTGGCGAGTAAACGCCAGGCTTCATCCTACTATAGAGAGACTACTGGGTACACAACCAGTCGTCTCCCCTCGTCAGCTTCACCTGTGCAATGAGGAGATGGGTCGGGGGACCCATCTCCTCAGGTTCGACTCGGTTATGAGAGGGGGCGAGCGTTCCGCCTCCCTCTTCTTCCTGCTCTCATTTGGCGGAGACGGCCACTTCGCGGATCTTCCTCGCGGGCCCTCTCCGCCGCCTCCTTCTGCGAGATGACTTCCTCGCAGAAGGAGGCCACAGCAGTCCACACCTCCTCGCTGCCAAGCATGGCTGAAACCACTCCCGCCAGCGAACAATATCTAACCCCTAAGAGGTCTCTTTGCTATTTACCATCTCAGAAACTGAGAATTTATTCATTAACTAGATGATATTTGCGACTTCGTCTGCGTCCCTTATTATTAAAAGAAAGAATATTAGCACCACATCGCTTGCCCCACTTCTCCACGTCAAGAAAACACACCGTTAAGTGGGTAGAGTTTATAAAAATTGTAGTTTCTAAAAACTTTAGTAACTTTATATTAAAGCTGTGCCTAAGATTTCGTACGCGTGGAACCTTCTTTAAAAAAAAGTTATCAATAAAATCATCTGATTGTATTAAGTCCATTTACTTATCTACTTTTCTTTGGTTACTTAAGTCGCGTCGTCGTTAATTTTACAATAATTTTGATAGAGCGAACAAATTTTAATTAAACAAAGTACTAAATGTTTTTGTCGAGGTTTTGTCGGGAACCCGGTACTTTAATAGCGATGTGTGTTCAAACAGACAGACAGACAGGCATTTCTAAAAATGATTGAAATGTATTTTATTACGTATTCCTAGGCACCTGCAACAATTTCTTTCACAAAAATCCTAAAATTGCACTTTATATTTACATTCTTATTATATGTATAGATTTAGCTATCCTGACTTTTTTTTCTAGGTAAGTACTAAGTGTAACTTGAAGTAAAACGATTTTTTTTTAATAGAAATTTATGAAATAGTTTTTGCGTGACGCCGTGCACGATGACATACCTCTATAATCATATATATACATATGTGCTTACATAGTTATTTACGATATTATTAAGTTGGGGGTACCCAGCTACGAAGGATGTGAATTTTCCACCATTGTCCATCATTCTATCCACTGTTGGATCCTAAGGTCTATAAACGTTTTCCTAATGCATTCGTGAGTCGAGTCAGTCAGTCACTTATATCTTCATCACCATACAGTCAAGTTCCCATTTAATTTTACTATCACCAAAAATTAGAAATAATCTCAGTAAAATGTTTGAATAAGAGAATATATATGTAATTTGTCAAAGTAATTATAACTAAAGAGAGTCTGGAAGCGTGAAATTTGCACGAGAGTTTATTCTAAGTACTTACAGTCGAACATATAACCTCTTTTTATGAAATCGGTTTTAAATAAGGTAGAAAGTACTGGCATATTACTGGTGGGAAATCCTATTAGGTACACGTTTATTACATCAAAATTAAGGATAAATAACGCATCTTATTATATTACTTAAGATAGCAAGAAATCTGTAAGTGTGTATTAGATTTTGATTTTAGAAATAAATTTTTGTATGTCATTAAACGTAAAATACTTACTATGGCCAATAAATATAATAAAATCACATTTGAATAAAACGTAGGTTTATGATTTTTAGAAGGTCTTAAAAATAAAGTGATATCTAATTGAGAATTTATTTCAGTATTTTGCTTATATGAAAGAAAAATTACAGTTATATAATAACGCAGGTAAAGACGTTCACGTTATGGCGAATTTAGTAGTTATAGTGTCTTTGTTATTGTGTTTATTTAGCATGTCAATTTCCAAATATTATTATTACATAGTATAAAACAAAGTCAAATGCCACGTCTGTCTATCTGTTCGCGATAAACTCAAAGACTACTAAACGGATTTTCATTCGGTTTGTAGATACAGTAATTCATGAGGAAGGATTAGGTACATAATTTGTCAAGGTTTGTCTTTGTTATTGTGTTTATTTAGCATGTCAATTTCCAAATATTATTATTACATAGTATAAAACAAAGTCAAATGCCACGTCTGTCTATCTGTTCGCGATAAACTCAAAGACTACTAAACGGATTTTCATTCGGTTTGTAGATACAGTAATTCATGAGGAAGGATTAGGTACATAATTTGTCAAGGTTTTTCATTATCGGGGAGTGACAACGTCCGCCGGGCCCGCTAGTATATATTCGTATTTAACACATTTATTCGAATAATTTGATTATGGAATCGAATTGCAATGAATAACTTGTTTTTATCTGGTTCTTCCCAAATGGAATTAGGTACAATATAATATTAATCAGAATTGAAACAAGTTTCGCTAGCTATATTTTTTGTAACGGTTTATTACTTTATTCGCGATAAGTTTTTACCTTTATTTATCTATGTACCGTAGATCTATAAATATTATAAAAAAAGTTGCGTTTGTTTATTCCTGTTGCTCTTCTAAACTAGGTATAGGATTTGGATACGGTTTTCACTATCGTTTAAAGAATTTATTTCGGAAGTTTTTACGTACAATATATGTATATTGTATTTATAAAAAGTAGACAAAAGCCGATGTCTTCTAATGAAGTCGTAAGGAGAATTTTTCGGGCGCTTCTATTGGAAACTCTGGCAACATTTTATGAGATACATAAAAATAATGTAATACAGATTTATACATCTTCGATATACCTACATAATACTCGCAGTCTGTGATGGTATATGTCTATCACCAAAGGATATCCCACAGTAATCTTTTTTTTATATTCTATCAATATAAATTCTTATGAAATTAAATACTTCAATTGGGTTGAGCATGCCACATTAATTATCATTAATATTTTATTATTGAAATTATTGTTATAGAAGATATAACAGTCTTAAAATAAAATAAAAAAGTTTTTATGTGGATATTTTTCGTACTTTTGGACAGTTTTGACTGCTATGAACTAGTCATACTAATACGCGATTTTTTTTTATTAAAATCGTTAGATATCACATTAGTACATTGAATCTATGCGAAGTCTGCAGGCTTATATTTGTACCATTATTAATTTTATATTACAATTTTTGAGCTATTATAAAATAACGGTTATTCTAAGTTCCCATTATTATTAACTTTTGCTCTAATTAAGTTGATATTTCAAAGAAAACTGCTAGTGTATTGTTTTATTTTGAAATCTTAAAGTTAAAATATTCTACTCATCATAGAAATGATTAGTAGAGTATTGACTAATAAGATAACAGAGAGATGAGTGGATAGTTATTTTTGGTGTATCTGTATACAAATACCTCAACGAAGTCGTTATCTGAATAGTTGACTGACCCCGCAACACGGCGTATCTAAGCAAACCATTTACATACAATAATACGTGGATGTTAAAATACTGCAGATGGCATTGGTGCCTATATTATTTATTATCTAGCTGATACTTGTGACTTCGCTCGCGTTATTTGTTATCTCAACAATATATTTTGTGTATAGATGAAAAATCATAAACAAAACTGAAAGCAAAATTACACTTTTCTTACAAAATTTCTATGTGGTTACTTTTGGCGGGATCTTGGAATGCCATGTAGTGGGCTTTATATTTTATCCATAATCTTGTGTTATTTAGCTCTATATTGTGTAATGTTGGTGATGCTTTACGTAGTATACTTTGGTTATTGTGCACAAGTGAAATGGATCGGATATAATACCACAGAGTATGGATTCAGCCTTGCCACAAAAACTCCATGGAAAGTTCTAACAAGATGGCCACCATCTTGTTAGTTCATTGAAATTATATCAAGAAACTTGTTATATCGTAGACAATGGCAGTAATAGTCTACTAGAAGACTGGTTGCCAAAAATAAAATAGAAGAAGAAAATTTCTTTGTGAACAACGATATTCATTTGCTTCCCCCCTCTCCTAAGTATACATATCACACTGCATGCGTCGATTCACGCATCGATGAACACCAACCACATATTAAATAGATATATCGTGATTTTTTTACAAGGATTTGTTCAACACTTTAAAAAAAAAAGTAAAACTATAAACATTTAATTGAAATATATCCAGTAGTTTATGCATGATGAGCGCACAACGACAGACATCTATCATTTTATGGTTAAAAGATTATGGTATATATATACATAACTGATATGTAGGACAGATGGAAATGTATCAGACTATTCATTCTCAGAGGTAATATAGAACCCGATAGGATTACACGTGCCCTTTATACCTACCATGATTGTCATTATATATAATCGTTGTAACACGTTTACACTTAATTTGTACACTTTAATTAATATAGGAATATATATCAGGTGAAATGTTAAACACTCGCAGTATTCTAGGATATGACACTTCATGGTCACATTAACCTTTAAAATAATAATATCAAAACAAATACCAATAAACAACCAAGAAAACCTAAGTTAAAGTTTTTTCTAAGACTTTCAAAAGTATAAACATAATCTAGGTGCAATGATCGGTGTTGAAAGCTACAATGGGCGACCCTGAGTGAATGACTTTCGATAATAAAACGGACAAGAAACCCTTTTGTTTTGTTCCTGACGGTCCAACGTTCCCTTTCAAGTGAAAGTAAAATCACCCGACGGTCATGAACACTGCTTTAACTAAGACGCAGAGGATTGTATATATTTTTGTATTTTTTTAGATAATTAGGTCAAATATTAAGCACCTATTTTTTAAATTAATTTAGAACGAGAATCGAGTGCAGAGTATCCTCCATAAATATTGCTACTGTCTAAACATTTATTATATTTTGCTAAAGTACTGAGGAATATCGTAATCTTTATCAATAAAGTTTCAGATATAAATTGCAGGTGATTAAATCGATTGTATTTTGTGTTTCAGAACAAACACACCGCGTCATACCATGGAGTTTTCAGGCTTTCCATTCCCAGAAGACACTCCATCGTTTCCTTCGGGAACATGCTATTTCAAGTATTTGAAACTCTTTGTTAAGAATTTCGGCTTAAATGAATATATTCAAGTAAGTACCGTGATTATTACATAAAAATTAAACACTTATGGGCGTACCTAAATTACGTGAGGTGTTTTTTTAAATTTTCTGCCCCTCCCACCCCCTCTGGTGAGATGTCGTGAGATTTTATTCAACCCCCTCCCCCAACCCCCTCCCCCAAGTGAGATTTTTCAAAATGTGGGTTTCTTACGTAAACGCGTTGGATTGTTATTATAAAAAGAAACAAAAATTGCTTCGTGCTTTTATTTACGACTAGTTAAGACTAGCAATCAATATTGCTGAGAGTTTAATAATATGTGTAATAAAAATTTAACAACAGAATACTTAAATCTATTCTAATTCAGTCCATGGAGAATCATGCGCGGTCTCAAGAGGACTATTGGAACCAACATGTCCATATGATTTTCAGTAAAATCATCTGCTCCTTCAACTTCGTTCTGATCTAGTCACTCTAAGCCGTTGGTGCTTGCGCACAGTAACTCATTAGCTCGTCTTGTGACAATCCCTGAGGGTCGCACTTTGCGGAACATTATTATTAAATTAAATACCTCTCTCTCTCTACCTCTCTCCAACGTAAGATTAGATTAGATTTGACTCGACCCCCTCCCCCCCTTAAACATCTCACGTAATTTATGAACGGCCCCTATTGAACCCTGGCTTTAAAAAGGTCTCGTATTAAATGAATACCGCGGTCGCTGAATGTTTGCCATCTTGCTCTTTTGTCTCACTTTGGTTACGTTATGTTAGACTTGTGAAAAATGATAAAGCGAACTTGCCTCGGACGAGCGCGGTGCATTTATTACGAAAACTTTTTAAACCAAGTATTTAATACATATTTAACTTTTTTGTAATTACACGGTAAAGGTTTGCTAGTGCTGACTCAATTAGCAACTTCTAACAAATTAAAAATTATCACTGAGTATAAGTGTTTTGTGGTACCTCCGTTTAAAAGTCAATATTTTCGTAAATGATTCGGCAGTATAGATATGATTGGGGTCAAGCAATAACGTCTTGCACAATTAAACAATATTCAAAGATTTTGGTGTTTCAAATAATGTATTAAGAAACTGTCTTTCACAGTGTTTAATCTATCACAATAATAATAAAAATATACTACAAAGCATTACATACTAATAATAATAAAAACGTATTACGTCAAAACATGTACATTGAGCGCCTCTGACATTAATATTAGTTACGTATCATTTGCTAAATATGTAAATGTGCTAAATATTTGCTAAATAATTTTGTGATAATGCAACTCAACGCTAAATTCAATCCTATGCTGTAATCAAACCCGTTAGGACTTACAAACATTACGCTAGTATACCTAACATGACTATAACCTAAAATCTGAATTATTATAATAACCGATTTTGATGTGACCAAAAAACAACTATAGAGTAATATAAAAATATTGCGTGTATTAGTGCGTACACTCAAAAAACTACTGAACGGATTTTCATTTGGTTTGGTTTGGTTGATTTTCCTATAGTGTAATTTGAGATTCGTTCGATGCGAACAATTCTGATGTTTCACATCTGCCAGGCGTCCCGTGATGGCTCATTTTTTTACCTTTCGTATCATAGGGGGTCTCCTTCAAAAATTAAAAAGTTTCGAGCGTGAAATCCTTACTTACGGTACGTAGTTTACAAATATAGGACACAGCCAATCTATATTCTTATTTTTTCACCTCGAGCACGAATATAAATAGTTTTTTTTTAATTATCGGATAAAGAAATAATAAAACGCAAAATTCTAACTAGTTTCTGTCTAGGCTGTACAAGTTAATCGTTGATGATTGTCCTTGACTTGCTTCGATGCTTTGCAGCATTATTGGAGAGATTTGTGAATAGGTACAAACAGGTTATGAAATTCCTGGTAAAAAAAAATATTGTATTTATATTTTGTACTAGCTTTGCCCGCGACTTCGTCCGCGTGAAAGCTTATGTATAAAAAACAATGATAAATAAAATCATCTGAATTCATTTATAAGATTCATTTACTTAACTACTTTTCTCTCGTACTTAAGTCGCGTCGTCATTAAAATTACAATAACTTTTGATATAGTGAACCGATTTTAATGAAACATAGACTAAATGGTACTCGAGAATATACTTTATGATTTTCTGAAGGTCGCAGTGATGCGTGTCCAAATAAACCGACAGCAAGTCATTGCTAAAAATGATTGAAATGTATGTTATTACTTGTTCCTAGATGCCTGCAACTTTTTTTTCACAATAATCTTAAAAGTACCGACACATTAAATTTACATTCTTATATGTGTATAGAGATTGATTAAAGTATTAGGTATTCATTACGATCTATAAAAAAATATAAATAATAATATAACAGATGGTCATATTGAATTACTATTGGAATATTTAGAAGCGGATATTGAATAATTGAAGAAAAATGTAGATACTAAAAGATCTTCAAATATCAATGTATTAATAACTCCATATTCTGGTTAAATAACTTTTCCCATTTGATTATTTTTTCAAAATTCGTATAAAATGTTAAGTTTCTAATTTATAGGGGAGCGGCTCAAGCCTAGGTCCGTTCCCTCGGCGTGGAGCTCTTGAGTACGCTGCTCGCGCGATAGAGTGTAACAAAATCTTACGTCACTGCGACAACATTACACATATCACCTCCACACACGTGCACGCATACATGCTTACACATGCAAGTGGAAAGGTTTTATTTTCTCCCTTATCAAACTGAAATAGTTTAGAAAATTATCCGATACGAAATATATATGAGAGTTCTTGAGGTATGTATGCTTGGTACACATATATGTTTCAACAACTCATATATATATAATAGTTACCTTAGCTTAGGTTCCTTAAAGTGGCCGTCTCCGCTAACGGAGGACAGGCAGGAGGAGGCGGCAGTTTGACCGCCGCCTCCTCCCACAGTAACCGGACCTAGGGAGGATAGGTCGGGAGGCCCATCTTCCCATTGCACAGGTCCGACGGACGAAGGAGACGGCCGGTGTGTACCCGGCTGTCTCCTAACAAGAAGGGGCCCAGCGGCGGCGCTTTCACTGCAGGGCCAACCGCTAGGGCGGCACGATGAAATCTATAGAGATCTCGTGTCGCCCCAACTATAGCGGCAGACGTACACCGTGGGGTTTTAGTCCGTGCGAGTCGGACATAACCCACCCTCTCCCCCGAGAGGGTGGTGTATCCATAAGGGATTTCCCCACGATAAAAAAAAAAAAGCTTACATAGGTCGCGAATTGCATGTATCAGGCAACAGCCAAAGCCGAGGTGTGCCGCGCACCCTTGAGCTAGTTGTCAAAATAAAATCGGCTGAGTGCCTTAAGCGCTTACCTTAGTAGTCCGGTGAAGATGTTAAGACCTTGCTAGGTCAATAGCATAGTCAGTTCGAAAGAAAAAAAAATCTATGTATCTATATATGTAAATCTATGTATGTAAAAAAAATATGTTTAAACCAGACAAATAATTTTGTTTCTTTAAATAGTTACTAAAAATCAATGGAAAATTAATTACAGGTCCGTAGCTTAGTGACGTCAGTAAAATGGGCGGACGACCACTGGGATGTCGCTTATATTAGATCAGACACCCAGGAAAGACAC
Organism: Antheraea pernyi; assembly: GCA_015888305.1. NCBI lineage: Eukaryota > Metazoa > Arthropoda > Insecta > Lepidoptera > Saturniidae > Antheraea > Antheraea pernyi. The sequence goes on from MU158754.1 coordinate 1,267,751, forward strand.
TCAGTATCTTGTGATTTTATGGTTATTGCGACTGGACGGTATAACGCGCCAAAATGGCCAAAGGTCGAAGGAATGGACATTTTTGAAGGTTCCATTTTTATATTAATCTACTTTATTAGACGTTTACTCTCGAAATCTGCACATGGGCTTTATTGTACACCTTTATAAACAGTCTTGTGATGGGATTATAGATATTAGTACAAATTTACAATATTTACAATAGTACAAAATTGTACTTAATATTTTTTTCTGGAAGCAGCTACCAAAATGTTGTCAGAGTTTATAATTTGTTTTAATATCCTATATATTAAAATCTAAGTTTTTAAATATCTCGGCTCCTTCAGGAATAATAAAAATTAGTCATATCATTTTTGAAAAAAAAAAGTGTTCATACCTTCGATCAACAATAACTAGATAAAGGGTCACGTACAAATCGAACCTAAAAGCCGTCCCCGTAAATATATACTTATGTGTAGCTATTTGTTTACTAAGAAAAGGAGAAAGAAGGTGTTAAAACTGTTTTAAGTTCAACCTAATTACAACCATAACACCTTGTGATAAAGTCACAAATGTTCAAAATATTATCTAATACTTACGATAAAACGAGCAAAGTAATAAATTATTCACCTCACAAATGAAAAGATAACATAAACAACATTTAGTGTGAATTCAACCTTAACACGTAATTAATAAAGTACGTTTTCCCGTTATTATGCGTGTTTGTGTCTGGCAAGGCCAAACATTTGTATCACAGGTTTAAAATCGGTAATTTTGTTCAAAATTTGAAATTATTAGATATTTTAAAGCTTAAAATATAACTTATTCAACATATATTTAGCGAAAGCAAGATACTCCGGCCGTTAAATTGCCTTTTCGGGTATTATTTTTGCATCTTTTGAATACACTGCAGCATGTGAAACGGGCTTACATTGGCTGTGTTTCAAAGAAACTAAACAAAATAAGGGCACACATTTCAACTGAGCTCTTATTTACCGAGACGTATTTTTCGCGCCGACCCTTTATCTAATTATTGTTGATCACTTGATACACTTGCATACAAACTAGTTAAGGAGAGAGTTTTTTTTAATGAAATTAATCAATGAATTATTAATGAAAATATTTATATTTTTATTACAGGATTTTACTTGTGTTAAAATAGTTTTCATTAGATAGTATAAAACAAAGTCCCCTACCGTGTCTGTCTGTTTGTCTGTTCGCGATAAACTCAAAAACTACTAAACGGTTTTTCATGCGGTTTTCACTAGTGGATAAGGTGATTCATGAAAAAGGTTTTGGTATATAATTTATCAAGGTTTTTTTTCATAATCCGGGTGGGACAACGTCTGCCGGACAAGCTAGTATTCAATAAAAATATCTTAATTATTTAAGTAAGGATTATATGCATTTCCAAGCAATTACTTTGGTAAATTTATTTTGCAGGAAATATGATACACAGCCACGATTATAAAGAACCGGAACCCTATACAAATCGTAGAGTGCTTGTCGTGGGCGCTGGCGCTTCAGGCTTAGACATTGCCACGCACTTAATTAATGTTACAAGCAAGTTGGTGCACAGTCACCATTTTGTATACAATCAACCTAAATTTCCTGATAGTTACGTAAAGAAGCCCGACATAAAGGCGTTCACTCCAACCGGAGCTATATTTCAGGATGGAACGTTTGAGGAAATTGATGATATTATATTTTGTACAGGTAACTTATCTCTGTTTAGTATTGAGTAATTTTAAGAAAAAGTTAGCAGGTTCTAATGTGGAATAATCATCAACAGATATATTGTTGCCGCAATTTTATTCCGAAAGGTTTAGTCGCTTGCTTTTTATTCGAAGGAAGCAATCTATTATGAATGAACTCAGGACATATAGTAAATAAGTCTGGCTGCAATGATCGCTTAACACACAATGGACTGTTTATGCGATTGCATAATATAAAAAATTACAATAGACTATTGTATCGCGAAGTCCTTTTTGTACTGTTTCTACAAACCATTTCAACTATTCTGCCAGTGTTATTTAACTTATTTAAGTAGGTATATGACCATTTTGGATATTCTCAATTTCGGTATTCCTGTAATATATATTTACTATTAACATATAAAAAACAGTGGGTAGTAGAGCCACGCTGAAGTATTACTGTTTCTACTGTACTGTATTGTACTACCACCACCTACACATCTCTGAAAACCGTCTTGAATTAATAGTGCTTGCATTGTTGCACTCCCCTTACCTCCCTCTCCCTAACCTCTCTACCCTCCCCTTGCCCCTCCCCCTTTAAAGGGTTGGCAATGCACTTGCGACTCCCCTGTTGTTGCTAATGTCTATGGACGACGGTGAGCACTTACCATCAGGAGACCCGCCTGTTCGTTTGCCCACTATAATATTTTAAAAAAGTTGCCTAAATATGAGTTTTTAAAGACTAGCAATATCAAAAAAAAAATAGCTGTTTCTTAAAAATAAAATTAGAATGAAGTGCGGAAAATAAACTAGAAATAGCAAATCGCTTCGCTATTGGTACTTGATAAACTTCCCAAGTACTTTTCATGTTTCATTATAGGTAACACTGGATGGATTTGTTTTTTTTAATGAAATCCTTATAATTTTACATAAAATATAGTATATAATCATACGAATGAATTAACAAGTTTTCCTGTAAAAAATGATCTCCTGCCTTTTTTTGTCAAACCTATATGGTTCTGAAAACTTTTTACTACATATGACGGGATTTTTAGGTAGGTAGCGGGCGTAAGACTTACTATAGTGTGAATGTGTGCGTGTGCGGTCGTATGTATTAGCAGTCCGACTTAATGCCGCGCACACTGCGGTGCGTTTTTTATTCCGAATAAGAAAAGATCCGGAATAGATGGTACGCGCACTGCGGTAGAATTTCCGGAATAGTACAAGAGCCCGTGAAACCCAACTTTGCTTATTTTATATTAATGTTTCTTATTTATATATCGAATTTACATGTTTTTAATTTAATTGCTTTACTTTTTTTTTAATATAATAAACACAAATTATTATATCTTCCATGATCATCATGGATCATCATTTATCAAATTGAATCACATTTATGAACTCTACAAACAATAATAGTAATATATAATAGTAAAACTTGTACTGCCGTTACAATACATTTACTAAGTAGGGGAAAGGAAGGTAAAACGGACCTTTCCTTTTATAGTTGTTTTTTGTTAAGTGATCCGTTTTGACTTCTTTTCCTCTTAGTGAAAGATGCGCAGTGAGAGGTTGCAAAACACCTAACTTACTATCTTATTTGTATTTCTATTCGGATATAGATTACCTTGCGCTTGCGCCTATCACTATCGTATATACTTTTCTTGCTTAAGTATTAGAACTGTCGAAACTGTCTGGCTACTGAGGAAACATCGTCTAATAGTTATCCAAGTAACATGTTCAAAATTATGCTTTATATAACGGTATAACGTAAGTACAATTAAATAATGGTTAATGGTATTTAGTAAGACCTGGCCACGATATTAAGTGCCTGGCAATAAATGACGATATAAATAAATATAAAGAAATTATTGTATATTATTTGATACATTTCAGTAGATAGTTTATAGACCTTTGCTACCTTTGTTATCTATCAAAACCACGATGATTCAAATTTCATGCTAGCTCATCGTTCCTATCTATATTAGAATTATGCGCTGAAATACTGTCACGTTTTTGAGGAAGCCCTGTTATTGACGGACTCTTGGTCTACAAGTTTACTAGTAACGCGCCTTGAGTGTGCAGATGTTAATAATATTAACTATCGAGTGATTCTTAATAGAGACGTTAAGAATAAATATTTATAGGCACAATATAGTATATTAATGAAAGCTATCTAGCTTTATTTTAAGGAAGTATGTACATATTGAAAAATATCTCGATTTAGAATATATGTACTTGAAAACAAATATAGACCATGAGATGTACACACCTCCTTGTTATTCAAATACGCAAGAACGACATTCGTTCACCATAGTTCGAGCATTACTGGTATAATTTGCAGTTTTTTCCGCACCGAACGACAATCTACCGGATTAAAATCCAGTACGGAATTATTCCCGCTGTGAGCGCGCTTCTATACAATGTATGTTACAAATTTTGCAGAAAAAAGCGCAATACGCGCGGGCTATTACTGTTGCTTCACATTTATGTTATTGAAATCTTGTTTTTTTTTCTAATTCTCATGATATTTATATATACTATGTTTTTTCAGGTTACAACTATAATCTTCCATTCTTATCAGAAGACGCAGGCCTGACCGTTACAGGTAAAGTCGTGCTGCCTTTGTACCAACAATTAGTGAACATCAATCACCCGAGTATGTTGTTCCCGGGAATCTCCAAGCAAATTATTAACAGGGTTTTAGACGCGCAGGTACAATGTTTTTGGGAAACCGTTAAGCTATTATTCGCAATATTTATCTTCTCATACTGAATGACTACTGACAAGAAAACACTGTTACAATTATTTTGTAGATAAAAAGTAACTATTTATTATTTTAAATAGGGTGAATACGCAGCGGCATTGGCTTCAGGGACATTTAAATTACCATCGAAAGAAACAATGTTAAAGAGTTGGCGAAACCATGTTTGTGGTATTGAATCAAGAGGAAAGAATATTACTGATGTAAACGTTGTTGGTGACTTGGTGAGTAATCTTTTGTTTTAAATGCCAAACGGCAGCAAACTGGCAGACAGCCCATCAGGTGTTAGATGGTTACCGTCGCCTATGGACTGCAACTGCAACACCAGGGGCATTGCTGTTATGTTGTCGACTTTGAAGAGCGTGTTTTAATCCCTTCTTAAAAAGCCCCATATCATAACCCTGAGGAAACACTGTACCAAGTAACCCATTCCACAACGCCAAATTCTAGAGAACCTTACGGTTGTTGCCATTTTGCTGGGCTTTAGGGTTTGTGGATGAGCAGCTAGTCAACGGCGGGGGGTGTGAGTTTGGAACGGTGATGGGGGCACCATATGAAAGAGTTCTTTAGAACACTCTCCGTTATACATGCGATACAGAACACACAGAGACCTTATGCCTCTGCGAAATTAATGACTTTTGATCGCATGTCAGCTCGGGATCGTCAACAATACGAATAGCTCGCCTTTGCACGGAGTCAAAGGAGAAAGCTGGTAGGCGGGAGCAGCAGTCCAGATGTGCGACCAGTACTCCATATGAGGACGTACTTGCGCTTTATAGAGCACAAGTCGTGGCTTTGGGGTGAAGTACCGCTTTCACCGCTTGAGGATTCCTTGCTTTTTTGTTGCCAATTTGGCCTTACTTTTCAAATGAGACCGGAACTTCACATCTCTAGATATATTGAGGCCAAGAATCTCGATATTGCTAGAGATGACCAGAAAAGTGCCCTGAACCTTAGGCGCAAATGGAGTTTTTATCGTAAAAAAACGTACAGACTTGTGTCTTTGAGGAACTGAATTGAACAAGGTTTGCTTCTCCTTGATCCTTGATTTAACGAAAAAAATGCTCATTCCCTTGAAATTCATTATAAAGAGTTTACACTGTACACTGGTATCATGTTTTGTTTTTACCATATCTTAATCCTAATGCGAGTGAAATCTAACTGTACCATCATTGTAGCATAATAGTGATTTCTAACTATTCCTTTTTGTTTGAAATTCAGGATGAATACTACAACAACTTGACTGAAGAAGCTGGACTTATTCGAGCACCACCAGTGATTATAAGGATCAGGAACTTTAGTAATGCGAATCGTGTTCGAGATTTATTAAACTATCGCGATTATGACTATAAAATTATTGACGATTACGATTATGAGAGATGGTACAACCCTAGAAAAGGTTTTCCTTGTCCCATTGAAATATAAAACCTAGATAACTCTTACTAGTACTTATTCATTACATAGTATAAAACAAAGTATTTCGTAGTCCGGTGAAGCTGTAAAGACCCTGCAGGGTCAATAGCGTAGTCAGTTCGAGGAAAAAAACAAAGTATAAAACAAAGTCCCCTACCGCGTCTGACTGTCTGTCTGTTCGCGATAAACTCAAAAACTACCGAACGGATTTTCATGCGGTTTTCACCGGTGGATAGAGTGATTAATGAGGAACGTTTTAGTATATCATTTGTCAAGGATTTTTCCATAATCAGGGCGGGACAACGTCTGCCGGGCCCGCTAGTAATGTTATAAATGCGGAAATGAGTTTGCTTGTTTGTTACGCTTTAATTACTGAACTGATCATCATTGAATTTTGTATACAAGTTGTCACGGATGTAGGGTACCTAGTAAACATTCAGTAAAACGTGCTATTCTCGAAGGATTGATCAAATCGATATTAACGCCAACGTAGCTACGACAAAAAACCAGTTGTGTAATATATGAATAATATGTTCTAAACTAAAAATTGTGTATGAAAATGAATTTGTTAATAAATTGTTAAAAAAATGCGCTTGCTTTAGACCAGGAGATCCTAAACTTTAAAGATAACGGAACACTAACCTTTGTTTTTATGGAACCCCATATCAAATGATTACAAATCAATACTGAAATTTATATAAGAACATTTTTTTAAGAAACGTGTAATTTAATTGAAACACATTGTTCGCGCATTGTCTGTGGCTACGTGCGCTGCTCTGCCATACATAATGCTGAATGCTTGCTAACTACCTATCTATTTACATAGAAGTAATGAGTCCTTCTCATCACATATTTTGCACTATTTTGAAATAATATTTGTAACCGTGGTATTATTTAATAGCTAATAATGAATTATTTTGGTGGAATCCTGATGACTATTCTACGGAACCCCTAGGTTCCGCGGAACTCAGTTTGCGAAGCCCTACTTTAGACCACACGACTGAAGTAAAACTTCTTTAGCTCCATCTATATGTATGTATATATGTATAATATACACGTGTGTATAATCTATATACATATATGTATTAATTTTCTACAAATATTTCAATGTAAAATATACATTACTAACTATGGGCTATCTTCACTAACTTATATATAGTTTTACTACAAAAATTGTAATTTACTTACTATAGGCTTTACTTTAGACACTGCTTTATTGTGAATGAAGTCGAAATTTGAATAGATATGAAGGCGTGTAAATGCCATTAAACCGCAATGTTATCGGTGATGTGGAAAATATCACTACGGAAAGAAAGCTCGACTTGGACATATACTATCAATCAATCATCAGCCTGTAAGAGACCCACTGCAGGGCCATAAGCCTCTTCCCGAAGTAAGCTATGGGCGTAATAACCACGCCAGCCCACGACGTATTGGCGATTTCAAACTCTGAGAAATTCACAGTTCTATATTTTTCCCACATACAGTAGTACTACAAGAACATTTCTCAGGTTCAGGTTTCCTCACGATGTTTTCCTTCACCGTCAGCCGATAGTGTTACCAATTAAAATTAGTAAATGTACGCGAATTCAGAAAAATTCGTTGGTATGTACCGGGGTTCGAACCTGCGGACATCGAAATCGTATTCCACCGGTCAAACCACTAGGCCACCACGACTTGGACATGTACTATGTGTACATATTTCTTATATCGATTATCTATATATTAATACGTGAAGCCTAAAGTTTGTATCCCTTTTTAACGGAATTGGGCGGACGGATGAACATGAAATTTGGCATAGTTAAAGTTTATATGGAGAAGAAGTGCAGAAACTTATTTATTTATATACAATGCATTAGAAGTACATAAAATTAATTAAAATATGCATTACTCACACTAATGCTTCAATTTTACACAACATATACACACATGTAAATAAAAAAGACATTTTGACATCTGTCAATAACGCACTTCAAAAAAGGTTGCGAAGGAGGTTGCTATGCTCGACTGTATGTATTTTTTAACCGACTTCGAAAAAGGAGGAGGTTACTACGTTCGGTTGTATGTATTTTTTTTTATATATGTTAATCGACATCTCCGCAAATTGTGAACCAATTTTAATGATTCTTTCTTTTTTATTTCAATTAGTTATATTCAGCAGTGATCCTATATAAATTTGAAGAAAATATTCAACCCTAAGGGGGTGAAATATCGTTTATTTGATTTTCACCCACTTCGTCTCTACGTATTTACTTGAAATTGGATCCGATTTATTATACCCATTACAAATCAGATATATTTATGAACACTAAAAATGGGGAAATATTTTTTTTACACAAAAATATAAACCGCCTTCGATGTGAAAAACGAATAAGGCACTAAAAAGCGAAGAATAACTTAATTATTAATTTAACCGAATTAAATAAAAAATATTGATATTTGAACTGCCTAATTATATATTTGAAGTCGATGCCATTGATAAAAGAACCCCAATAAAGTTCAAACTTTAAAAATTCAATGAACTATGGTCCAATGTCGACCGCTGGGCGCCCACTATTAAATATTTTCATAACTCATAAATGAATTTAAACTTACTATTGATCATCTGATCTGATCGACCATAGTAATGGATATAAAATTTTATTCTCTTGTGAATATATATAAATATTATTATCTGTATTGTACGAATATTCTAGAATTTGAAGTATGAGGAATAGAGAAATAAAGGGAAGAGAAACTTTAATTTTTTTATTTTTTTTATTTTAGTAACACAAGGTCGTTAATAGCTACTAAACAAAAAAGGAGATCAGTTGAAAATGGAGTCATTAACTGTTTTATCTTAGCCTATTTGTATATAGATAAAATAATTTCAGGAATATAGTTATATCCTGTAATTTCATTATGAGATTATGATCGCGTATCAGCTTCCATAGATTTAATAGCGGAAATGTGAGATGCCACAAACACGTTCAAGAGTTTAATACAAAACTGTATCCGTGTTATTACAAAAAAGTTAAATACGTATTAAATACTTGGTTTAAAAAAGTTTCATAATAAATGCACCGCACTCGCCCGAGGCAGGTTCGCGTTATCCTTTTCCACAAGTCTAATCTAACGTAAACAAAGCGAGACAAAAGACCAAGATGGCTAACATTCAGCGACCGCGGTGCATTTAATATGAGACCTTTTTAAAGCCAGGGTTCAATACGTATTTAACTTTTTTGTAGTAACATCATATAAGTCTAACATTTGCATTTAGTTGTATCGATATTATACATACAGTACAATCGGAGTGGCCAAAAAGTTTGTCGCGATTTGTATGTTAGTAAAAGCCAAAATAACGTGGCCACACAAACAATACAAATTAAAATACCTATGTAATTAACATGATTTAGCTCCTTATAGTATATATGTAAATGATTACACATTACTAGAAATAATTATTTAGAATACAAACGTAATTATGAAAGAGATTAAATAAATTTTAAAACGAATATTTTCTTATCATTTCAGTACCATGTTTCTTGTTGTTAGAGCAGTCTTGTAATAATGTTCTAAATTCATAAATATTTAATTTACTAAAACCATGACACATATCTTTTACTAAGTTAACAAGCTTAAAGTCACGTATGATCATAGTTTAGTAATATAAATACCCACTACACACTGAAAATAAATAAGTTTACGCCTTCAAAGATTAATAATAACTCATTTACCTTTACCCAAATACTTCCTTGGTTCTTCATTCTTTAAATCGGTTGTATACATCAGTAGCTACATTATACTGTTTTTTATTCAACATGTTTTGTTATTCGTTCTCGAAACCAAGAAACGCTTTGTGCCGGAGTGTCTCGATTTACAAGATTTTGAGGTAACTGTGCCAGTGATACAGAAAGAGCGGCTTCATCATTTTTAACAGGTACCTTTTAGTAGGTCAAGGGTCATCTACATATACCAGGTGACTGTTTAGACAGTAGCAATATTTCAGAAGGACGCTCTGCACTCGATTCTCGTTCTAAATCTGGTGGTAGTTTTGACGTTCATAAGTGCCTTCTTAGGGCCTAAATTGAATAAAGTGTATTTGATTTGATTTGTTGAAACATATATGTGTACCAAGCATACATACGTCAACAACTCTTATATATATTTCGTATTGGATAATTTTCTAAACTATTTCAGTTTTATAAGGGAAAAAATAAAACTCTTCCACTTGCATGTGTAAGCGTGTATGCGTGCACGTGTATGGAGGTGATATGTGTAATGTTGTCGCAGTGATGTAAGATTTTGTGTCACAGTATCGCGCGAGCAGCGCACTCAAGTGTTCCAAGCCGAGGGAACGGACCTAGGCTTGAGCCGCTGCCGAGGGAGGCCTAATCTGGTGTGCGGGAGCGAACTTTCTTGACCCCCAGAGACTTCGAACACCATACACTACAACTTATGATTATATGATTTTTTTAAATTATATGGTGACACACTATCCATCGCTGGTCGCCGCTGTCATGCCGGACAGCAAAAAGCTGGATATGCACAGGCTGATCCCGAAACGCGACCCGCAGAAGCGAATCACTATGACGGGCTTTTCCGCCATATACATGGTGGTTGCGACCTAGTCTGGCTGTAAAACCCTACCACCCCGCTTTCGCCATTGCCTCGTTTGTTATTCAGCAGGGGGCACCACGTGCAGGTGTGGTTGGCTTGGGTGTCTTAAGTCTTATGATGTTATTCGACACTCCTTACACCCCAAAACATTTTTGCATATCCAGCTTTTCGCAGGCCGGCATGACAGCGGCGACCGGCGATGGATAATGTGTCACTCGGTGGTTTGTTGTTTTTGGATTGTATTGTGCTTACCATCAGACAAAGTGCAGTAATTTACCGTGCTACAATAAAAAAAAATGATGATCTGTTTATTTTTCAATCTAATCTAATGTTAAATGACGATGGTGGTCCAGATGGTAAACACGCTAAGCCCAGAGGGAATTGGCTCCTAAGTGTAACCAACAGGTGATTGGGCGACGGATTTTCAAGTCGAGGGTGTTAGATAGCCAGCTGGACTTAGAGACCTACTACCACGCTGTGATTTCATAACGGTGTTTTCTTTCACAAAAAGGTTGCGGACTAAATAACACTGATTCAAACCTAGTACGATCGACGCGGTGTCGGAACACGCTATTAACTGAGCCATTATCACTTTAAAATTCAAATAGAGGAATATATATTATATCTATTTAATATTTCTTATATCATAGATAATCTATACTTCTATACTAATATATAATACTTCTACTATATACTACTAATATATAATATTATAAAGAGGTAAAGTTTGTGAGGTTGTAGTGGGTAATATCTGGAACTACTGGTCCGATTTGAAAAATTATTTCAGTGTTAGATAGATAATTTATCGAGGAAGGATATAGGCTATATGTCATCACGCTAAGACTAATAGGAGCGGAGCACCAATGAAGCATGTTTTAAAATCGGTGGTTTTTTCGTTTTGAGAGATTCTGCTGCGTGTTAGCGTGAACCCACAGTAATTATTCCACGCGAACGAAGTCGCAGGCAGAAGCTCATATGTAATATAGTTAATACAAAAGATTCCTTTGTATAAGAAGAGGCTTGGATCTATAGTTATTGATAATTATATTTTCAACCACAATTATCCTTTTCTTAGCGTTTCTATGATTATACATAGATTATTAGTGAGTATGTATTTATTAGCGGGCACGGCAGACGTTGTCCCGCCCTGAGTATGAAAAAATCCTTGACAAATTATATACTAAAACGTTCGTCATTAATCACTCTATCCACCGGTGAAAACCGCATGAAAATCCGTTCGGTAGTATTTGAGTTTATCGCGAACAGACAGACAGACAGACGCGGTTGGGGACTTTGTTTTATACTATGTAATAATAATAATAATAATGATAGTGTAAGACACCAAGAACCAAATATATTTTTTATTTCAGAATTTATATCTATTTATAATATATTATTTGCTGATCGAATATTTTCTTTTGAAGTTATACTCCTTTTGGCGCGTTAGGGAAAAATGATGAGAGTAATTTTTTACGATGCGCGCGCACACCGTTTTGAAAAACCGACACCCTGAAGTTAGCTATATTCAACTTTTTCTATTGTAAGTGTCGCTTTTTCTACAAACGTAGAATAAGGGGAAAGATAAAAATTTTGAAAAGATTTTTATTGTGTTTCGCCAAAGAAGTATAATTTCTAACGCGTGTACATAAGTACATACACACATTTTTTTAACTACATGATAAAAAACCAATGCTTATAGGATGTCTGGTTTGTGTTACTATGAAAAAAAAAAAAATTTCAGATAATCGAGGGCGGGTTCTACTTTTACTAGGAATAGAATTGTAATAATTATTTCAAAAGTAGTGTCTGGTCCAAATTAATTGTAACAGCAACATTAAATCAACATTAGTCGTCCAATGAAACTTGTGTATAGATAGTTACTTTTAATTTACTTACGACATATTCTTGCACCCGGTTGTTCAATTCCTCTAAAACGTGGTGGAACTAGAAAGAAAGAAAGAAATATTTTATTCATAAAGCACAACATAAAATACAAGTATACAAGAGTGGACAAAAATATGCATATCTGTGCATTATGAAATGGTGTCCAGCTCAGCATATGCTAGCGTTATGAGAAACACTAAGCGCTGATTTTCAGCTGAAACCCAATGCAAGTCACGGTGCGTAAAAAACTAATTAAAATTATAAAATATAATATATATAGGGAGAGTAAGTAATGTACAAAAAATAATACGGTACATAAAGAGGTAATAATATATATAGGGGAAATTAATGAAATAAAAAAGTAGGATACATAAAACAACATACAATAGATGCAATTGCAGGCGTGTCTAAAATATATATGCAACTCAAATCATTTTAACAGGAGTTATCTTTATATATAAATTTCTTCTGTGCGTGTGTATGTCACTGAACTCCTCCTAAACGGCTAGACCGATTTTTATTAAATTTTATGTGCGTGTTCCAGTGGATCCGAGAATGGTTTAGATTGACAATTGGGCCTGGTAGGTGGCGCTGCGGTTGACTTTTAGGATTTTTTTCTATTATCAAGGCAGGACAACGTCCTCTGGGCCCGCTAGTAATTTATAAAAATAGTGGTACTTTGCATGGTATAATTTGATTATTAAGCGGTAGAAATTATAATAGCAATAAGCATCATGAATATTGAATTGCTAAATAAAAATCACCTTTGAAAGTCCTATGAACAGTGCCACGATTTTACTAGAATGTTGCTTGAACTTCGAGGAGTAGACAAATATTTTAACCACGTGACATTAATATAGTTGTGTTTAAAGAAACGTATAATAATTTCTTACCTGTTTCTATGTCCATTGTATAACATTATCACTGATGGGTCAGCGTCATTAAATTAAAAGATTACAAGGAGGCATTCAGAACGGGCACTGGCAAGGTTGGAAGATGTGTTTCGTACATTTTTTAAATTCTGTTTTTTTTTTGTTTTTTACACATGTATTCAGAATTAATAATATATTGAGACAGAGGGAGGTGGCCGCAGTTTGATATGAGTCACTTCCTTCTACAGCCTTCCTTTTGACACGTTGGATGATTATGTTATTAGAAGGTCACAAAGGCTAATCATGCCATGATCTAGATGCAAGTAAGAGTAATTTCAAAGACCATTAAATGTCTTGAGATTTCCTATCCCCTTTACAAAACTATTAAATGATTTGACGTCAGACTCTTTCTCCATGAAGCCTAATGATCGAACGAAATTTTAATAGCAAAATCACGTAATATACTGAACAGTCTTTTCTTCATGCTTTTCTTAAAGCCGCATTAACTCCACACACCGCAACGTATGTGACGATCGGCTCTATGGTACTTAGATATATAGGTCTGACATTTTCGAAATAAGCAATTTCAATTGCCTTGGCTTTGGGTCTAAAAGTAACCATTTGTGTCTTAGAAAGGGTAAAGGTTACTTTAACGCTGTCATTCTGTTTGTTGGCTGTTGCAGTTTATCGTAATACATCGCCTGCAATTGCCTGCAAGTAACAGCTCTCTGGAAAATTCATCTCGAGGAGAGTTCATCAAGAATTATGTTCCAAAGAATGAAACCATAACTGAAAACTTGAATACAGCCTTTTGACAACACTTTCACACCAGACTCATTGGTGTAACCAAAGATGGCTTTTTATGTTGATGTTTAACAAATATTATGTTTTAATAGGCTTCATCATACCGCAAGGGTAGTAAGCCTTACTGTTGTACTAAAATTGGTAGAGTTGATCACCACACAGGACCAAATATTTAACCTACATTTTCCAAGTTTTTCACCCGATATTTGTTGATCAACATGAACATTTAATTACATGGTGTTTTTGACCTTACATTCTATTATACTTATTATGTCCCGCATTCAAACCAACACAGTAACAACGATACCTACGTTCTGGTTTGATTTTACGCGACAAGAATATGATTAAGTTCATTCAAACGAAGGACATAAAAGGCAAACATTAATATTTATTTGAAATTATGATGATCTAAATTTGACATCACAGAAGAACTAGTATAAATATAAATGTGACTCACATGACTTCTGTGTGTGATTTCATATTAATATAACTTCAGTTAATGTGTTTATATTTTTTCGTCTTTATCGGGTTCCGAATCTTGATTTGTTTTCCTTTTTGCCGCTTAGATTAGCTATAAATATTGGTAAACAGATGAAATCATTTAATAGTTCATTATTCATTCGTATTGTTGACCCGAGAGTCAAAGGAGGGTTTTTAAAAAATAATTTTTATTAATAAACATTTATTAATACACACAGAAAGTAATTATTTAGGCTACCGCTCTTTTAAAGATCTCGATGCAGACTGACTAACTGGGTATCATGAATTGGTCAAGAAAGCTGACTAGGAAATAGGGGGGAATGGAGTCAGGCTTGATCAGCAAGAGTGGAAGAGGGAATCAGGGGCATAACAGTATTGTTTTAAACATTTATTCTCAACAGGTAATATGATAGTTTATTAGTTTCAATTCCATTTAATTTTATGTAAATAGGGAAGTATAAAAGTGTGGTATTGAATATGCCATAAAACGAAACTATCTAATTCTAGCAAGGTCTTGACTAGGCCATGATTGTTGAATTTACGATTTAAAAAAACTATTAGGTATATTATAATTGTAGCATAGCCCATAAATAATTGTTTCAATGTTAATCAAGGGCGTCTTAAGTATGAACCCTTCCAGGCACGAAATCAGTTTAGTATTTTGTATTAAAATTATAATAGAAAGAAAGAAAAAGGAAGAAAGAAAGAAAGAAGTTTTTTATTGTTAGAACACACCTCGCCCACAAGATAAATAAACAACACGTACATTTAGTCAATTAGAAATGTCCACCAAGACTCTTGCTATGAATACTTTTCACTGAATATCACATAGGTAAATACTTGTAGCTCCTTTGCGTTAATGTACCGTGTACTAGATGTTGCCTTCAGTTATATAATTGGTCCGTTCTAAATATTTGTAGTTCCTAAAATACATTATTATTAGGTACACACTTTTTGGCGTTTATCGATTACGCCACAGAATTCATTTAATTAAGCATTTACCGTAATATAATTAGATAAAAAAAAACATTACATAACGCAAGAGTCATTTTTAAATTAAAAATAAGTTTACTAAGTAACAAATTATGCTAGGTACTTTATTTAGTTGAATATTTGATTAAAAATCTAAGATTAGTTGTCGAAATATATACTATAAATCGTTTTTTTCTACATTATCTCTTATCTCGTTTTTTACGACGCTCTTTAGAAAAACAGCGCGTGCATTTTTTTTTTTTTTATTAGCACGGCATAATTACTGCACTGTGCCTGATAGTAAGCACAATACAATCCAAAAACAATGGCGACCACCCAGTAATACACTATCCATCGCCGGTCGCCACTGTCATGCCGGCCTGCGAAATGCTGGATATGCATAGGCTGATCCCGAAACGCGACCCACAGAAGCGAATCACTATGACGGGCTTTTTCACCATATACATGGTGGTTGCGACCCAGTCAGGCTGTAAAGCCCTATCACCCCGCATTCGCCATTGCCCCGTTCATTACTCAGCAGGATGCACCACGTGCAGGTGAGATTGGCTTGAGTGTCTCAAGTGTTAGATGTTATTCGACGCCCCTTACACCCCGAAATAATGTTTCCTTTTGCATAGAAATAATGTTTCCTTTTGGGAATGAGTGCAAAATTATTCTGAACTAGCTTTTGCTCGCGGCTTAATTTAGATTTGACCTATTTCTTCGACAACAGTACATTTTTCAGGATGTATGGTATGTAATGTATGTTACCTTACCGTATAAACAGTTCTACGATATTTCATTGCTCATAAAATTAATCTTCTCATAACGTTTTAAATGACTAAAGAAATAATATTCTATTTCTTTATTACTAACTGACTTTAAACTTATAAAATAGTACTTTTTTAGGATTATAGGTACCCCATGTCCTTTTCTGTACCCCTGATAACGTGTATGCAAAATTTAATGATGATTGGTTAAGGATTTAAGGCGTGAAGACGTAACAAAAAAACAACTTTCGCCCCGAGTACTAAAATTGTGTGATTGGATGTTACGTTATATTTTCTAAAATCCCGTGCCAGAGTTGTATTTTTTTATACTACGACGGTAGCAAACAAGCATGCGGGCCACCCGATGAAGAGCGGGCACCGCAGCCTATGGACGCCTGTAACACCAGAAGCGTTACATGCGCGTTGCCGACTCTTAAGTAACCTATTTATTTTCCCCTTGAAGCATCCCATACTGTAGCCTCCAGGAAAAACTTCAACAGGAAGCTCATTCCACAACCGGATCGTTCGTGGAAGGAAACCCCTTTGGAACCGGACCGTCCGAGACCATTTCGGTTCCAATGTGTGGGGATGTGTTTAATGTTCCCTGCCGATGACGAGCAGTGCGATGGTGGAAAGCAGCTACAGGCATATTGTTAAACAGTTCCTCGGAACACAACCCATTATACAAACGGTAGAACACACATAAAGAGGCGACGTCTCTCCGTAGACTTAGTGGTTCGATACCGTTTGTGAGCTTGGGATCGTCAACGATACAAGAGTATTTTATGCCTGACAGTTAAGACCAAGCACCTTAATTCTGATATTATTTATACTTATATACGGGTAAATAATTATACATTCTTATTTATTATGGTAGTTATCATCACATCGGCCTGTAAGAGGTACAATGCAGGGTCATATTTCCAAAATAGAGTATAGACTTAATTACCACGCCAACTCATAACATATTGACGATTTCAAACTACGAGAAATCTACAATCCTTATCATACGATCATGTCTAAGTTTCAGGTTTACTCACAATTTTTTCCTTCACCAGTCTAACCAATTTAAATTGGACGAATTCCGAAAAATCGATCCGGTTCGAACCTGTGGACATCGAATTGACATTCCAGTGGTTAAATCACTCGATAACCACGATATTGGTTGTCGTAAGTTAATGGTAAGTATAATGCAATTTAAAAACAACAGTGAACATAGTGAGGTCTATTATCTATAGGAAGTCATGGCTGTTATGAATTCCGGCAAACCTGCAAACAAACAAGCCATAAAGAGTCAGGTGATAAGTTGTTCACTATGTGTACGGTTGTCGCGACGGAGTCCAGTACACATCTTTAACACCTCGCATATGTATTAGGTGTATGGTGGTCACAATTTAGTTAGAAACAATAACCCTGTCCTACTAATCAGTAGGTTATATTAGTATACACACATGGTTACATAGTATAAAACAAAGTCGCCTACCGCGTCTGTCTGTCAGTTCGCGTTAAACTCAAAAACTACTGAACGGATTTTCATGCGGTTTTCATTAATAGATAAAGTGATTCATGAGGAAGGTTTAGATATATAATTTGCCAATGTTTTTTTTTATTATCAGGGCGGGACAACGTCAGCCGGACCCGCTAGTTATACTCTAATTATCGCGTACGATGTCGCTGTCATTTGTTAAACAGTTATCGGCCGTTCAAACTAGCACACTATTTGTCTCATTATGAAAGACATTAACATAATTATAATAATCATATGTACTGTGAATCATTCTATGGTGTTTAAAAAGTAATTTCAAGTGTAATTAACAAGTTGGGCAATGACTATCTACATTGCTCGGCAGGTGTTTATTTGATATGTTTTTACCGTCATTTATATTACGGTAAAAAAAATTAAGCAATCCAATGAACCCTAAGGTATATTTTTAAAACTATTTATCAGTATAAAATGAATTGGTAATAAGCAATTTAAAAAATTATCACCATCTATATATTAATACGTGAAGCATAAACTTTGTATCCCTTTTTGAAAGAAATGCGCAAACAGATGAACGTGAAACTTGGCATAGTTCAAGTTTATATGGAGGAGAAGTGCAGAAAGCTATTTATTTTATTCAATCCGATATACACGTATTCATTTGTGAATCATGCAATTTCGATTGTATGGTTCACAAATGTATATATGTATGAATAGCTTAGAATAGTTAGCTAGGACAGACGTGTCTTTTTCCAGGAAACAGCCCAAGCCGAGGTGTGCGTGCACCCTTGTGTATGTTACCCAAAACCAAAATCGGCTGAGTGCCCTAAGCGCTCGGCCTTAGTAGTCCGGTGAAGCTGTAAAGACCTTGCCAGGTCAATAGCATAGTCAGTTCGAAAAAAAAAAAAAAACTATTTATTTTATATAAAAGGCATTAGAAGTACATTAAATTAATTAAAATATGCATTACTCACACTATTACTTCAATTTTCCACAACATATACACACATGTAAATAAAAAAGACATTTTGACATCTGTCAATAAAGGACTTCAAAAAAAGTTGTGAAGGAGGTTGCTATGCTCGACTGTATGTATTATTTTACTCTTACGTTCCAATTACCCTTTTTCATTCTACATTCAACAATGATATTATATATAACATACAACTATTATTATAATAACTGAGTAACCATGATAAAAACCTTTGATTATAGAAGTAAGTTGACAAAAGAACCCTAATAAAGTTCAATCTTTAAAAATCAATGAATTATGGTCGAATGACGAACACCGAGCGCCCACTAGTTATGATAAATGTTCCAAAATAAAGTCTTTCATATATACTTTGATACCGTTCCGTATTATTCTTCGATTGTTCTCACGAAGTCAGAAATAACTAGTGATCGAAATTCGACCATATTAAATATTACGGAAAAAAATGAACTACGTATTTACAAATTAATTTCTTGAGTCCCTATGTAAAATTCGCCAATATTGAATAAATAAAGAAAATCGGCAGGGAAGCAGACAAGGAAATAGTATATTATGTCTGTGCTTTACAAAAAAAACTTAAACCTTCCTCATGAATCTCTTTATCTTAACCTATCTACAGGTTTATCGCGAACAGACAGACGCGGCAGAGGACTTTGTTATATAATATTATGTTCTGTGACTAATCAGAACAAATAAGATCAAATGGTTTTGATAAACTAAAAGTCCTAACTAATAAATGTTTTTTTAAACAACTATTATTTACGAATTTGAACGCTATCAATCCGATACGATAATTTTGTGGCACCTATAATATTATTTCGACGTTGCGTCGTTTATATTTGAGGTCACAGTGTATCGACACAGATACTTATCAAAAGTGGAAACTTCTCAGAATCTATAATTAATTTACAGGTTGACCTAGGAAACGAATGCGAATTGGGGTGCGATGTCAGGAACCTCCGCGTGGTGCACCCCGGGCAACGTCGTCCGCTTCTCGGTCGGCGGCTGATACCTGACGCGATCTGGCTTGCTTACTAATCTGATCCCTCCACAGATGCTTGACCTCTGCAATACATATGGACTCCGATCACTCAACAATGATGAAAGCAAGATTTAAAAAAGGACTACCCCAGGAGGGTACCGGCTCCTCAGGAGCCGGAGAATCCCTTCCCGAGCTCTCGGGCTCGGGCAGCCCCACGTTTTCTGGGGGGGGCAAAATGTTGCTTCGAACTAATCTAAGGACCAGGGCAGGAACAAAGGCCGCCGATTCTGCCAAAAATATGACGACCACAGCTACGAATAAACGGACAACTGATTTACCTAGTGACACGACTGACGAAAGCGAACTGCTTGAGTATCAGTCAGCCGTAGGCAGTGAAGACAGCGACGCTCAAACCGCGGAAACCCTCGCATCGGATTCTGAATCCGCGTGTTCTGACAACCGAATCACGGTATTCCGTCTGTGTACGCCTGTCACCAAACAGGACAACGCAGGACGTCCACCCATAACAGGGACATATGTCGGCTTGGCGAAGACGAAAAGGATGGAGGATGCTCGGAAGAAGAAGGCGGAACGTCAAATCGCGGAAGAGGAGGCGAGCCGGATGGCCGAGGCGGTACAAAAAGAGCGATCTGCGAACAAAGAAACTATTGCGAAGGCCCCTCAGGAGCAGCTGGCTTCGGAGCTCCAAAAGAGGGTTCTAGCGAACGTGGAAAGAATAATGTACGTAGAAAAGAATTCGGGGCATCTTAAAGGAGTCTTCCAACGGTTACTGAAGGACGCAGCCGGATCCATTACGGACGCAATACTCGAGCTGAGCAGCCGCTCTGTTCCAGAGGAGTTGGCCATGTTGCAGTCTGAGTACGACAAGCTGAAGAATGCCCACGTCAGACAGGCTGAAGAGCTAGCGGAAGTCAGACAGCAAGTCGCTCTGCTGAGAGAGGAGCTAACGAAGATCCCCCGGCAAGATCGTGTACGTGAAGATTCAACGCCATTTCGTGAGATGATAGAGCAGATGACGCGCACTGTGATGCTTCAGACTGGTACGTTGATCAGTGCGCGTCTTGAAGCCCTTGACAAAAAGGTCGCCGCTCTAAACCCACGTCGGGGCCCTCAAGTGGAGAGCACTCATCAGGCTCTTCAGGATAGCATCGAGCCAGCGCCTCCGGAGAAGATCGTTCTTGCCGCACACGGCCATGTTACGAGACCGGCTCCGATAATTCAGTTGGAACAGGAGACCTCTGGAGTAAGGGGGAAAAAACCAAAGAGGAAGACCAAGAAGACGATGGCCGCCAAAGAAGCAGAGGTAGATAGACGAGAACCGCAACCTCTCCAAGCAGGCCCGGCTCCAAAAGGGAGTGAGTGGGTCAGAGTGGTCAAGCGGGGTGAACCAAAAAGGCAGAAGCAGAAACAGCCACCGAAACTAACTCCGGCCAAACTTGTGATTCCACGAACCTCGGCTGTCGTGCTGACAATCCAGTCCAGCGTGATGGATGAAAGGGTTAACTACAAGAGGGTGCTGACCCTAGCGAAAGAAAAAGTAAGCATAGAGAGACTAGGCATACCCTACTTGAAAATCAAGGAGACGGCAACCGGAGCCCGGATATTGCAGGTGCCGGGTACATCGAGCTCTGATAAGGCTGACCAGCTAGCCCAGAAATTGAAGGAGGTCTTCAGAGAGGCCTTTGGAGAAGGGAAAGTTTTAGTGTCGCGGCCTACAAAGTGCTCAGAGCTGCGGCTAACGGGCCTTGACGATGCCATCACGGCCGAAGAGGTGATCGCTGTTTTAGCGGCAAAAGGAGGCTGTTCATCAAGCCAGATAAAAATTGGTGAAATACGTCGATCCCCATATGGTTCAGGCAGTGTATGGGTGCGTTGTCCCGTGACAGCGGCCAAGAAGCTGTCCCAGGAAGGCAGGCTATTGATTGGATGGGTGGCTACGCAGGTAAAACTGCTCCAACCAAAGACTGAGCGTTGTTTCCGATGCCTCGAGATCGGGCACGTTAAACAGCGCTGTACTGCCGACGTTGATCGCAGTGGACAATGTTACCGCTGTGGGAAACAAGACCACAAGGCCAAAGATTGTACCTATGCTCCTCACTGTACCATCTGCGAGGATGCGAAACGACCAGCCGAACACAAACTCGGAAATTGTCCGAATGCTCGTCCTACAAAGAAGGGAAGAGTGACAATGCCAAGGAAGGCTGCGGATGGACAAAGACGCGAGACCTTACCCAGTACTCAAACAAGGGTTGAGGACGAGGTGGTTAATGAGACGGTAGATTAAATGGCTTCTAACAATCTTAACATCTTACAAGCGAATATTAATCACTCGGCCGCTGCGCAGGATCTTCTACTGCAGTCGATGGCCGAGTGGTCAATACAGGCCGTTATAGTCTCGGAGCCGTACTTTGTACCTATCAGCGACAACTGGGTTGGAGACCTGGCAGACTCAGTTGCCATCGTTTCATCTCCCAGAGAGGGAAATTTAATGACTGTTAGGCGAAGAAGTACAGGGTTTGTGGCAGTCGAGTGGGGAGAATTGACCCTGATTGCAGTGTACTTCTCTCCAAACAGAATATTGGCGGACTTCGAGGACTTCCTGGATGAGATTGGGACTTTTATTGGTCAAGCCCGACCCTGCCCGATTCTTCTAGCAGGTGATTTTAACGCCAAGTCCTTCGCCTGGGGCTCATCGGTTACAAACGAGAGAGGCACGACGCTGCACGAATGGGCTATAACTACTGGTCTTAATATTGTTAATAGGGGGACGACCCATACGTGCGTTAGACAACACGGTGGATCTATCGTTGACCTCACATTTGCCTCCACAGACGTGTTTGAGCGAATACGGGATTGGAGAGTGGTTGTCGATGTTGAGACTATGTCAGACCACCGGTACATACGCTATAATCTAGGCCGTGCAGTGATGATCTCTGACTCCAGTAGAGAACCCGTGGTGGATAGGAAGTGGGCTATTAAGCGCTTGAATGCGACACTGCTTGCAGAGGCTGCAATAGTTGCTTCATGGCCACAACAACCTGAAGGTCGAATAGACATTGTGTCAGAAGTGGCCTGGTTTAGGGACATGATGGTGCGAATATGCGACGCTGCCATGCCACGCGTCAAGGCCATACCACCTAAACGCAAAGTGTACTGGTGGTCTCCAGAGATAGCTGATCTACGGACTACATGTGTAGCAGCAAGACGCCGGTACGAGAGACATTGCAGATTGCGCAGAGGACGCAATAGTGCCATGGAAGCGCAACTTTATGAAGCCTATAAGGCGGCAAAGAAGACTTTGCAAGTTGCAATCAAGAAGGCCAAGGCGGCAGCTAGAGAACAACTACTCCAAACTCTGGAAAATGACCCCTGGGGTC
>MU158754.1:1291181-1356287 GCA_015888305.1 Antheraea pernyi
CCTGACTGTGTTTGTGCCGTCCTGCTTCTCTTGTGTCCTGTCTCTATGTCGGTCAGTCCGGCGTCGTTTCTTGCGGATTCTCCCGGCACTTCCATCCGCCATATGTGGAGATCCATGGTCGATTGCCGGTTGGCTTGTTTCGTCTCTTGATTCTTGTGTGTCCTTGTTTGTGTGTGGGTCGGTTGGTCCGTGGTCAATCTCTCTGGGGTCGGTCGGTTCTGGTGCAATTGGTCTCGGATCAGGTGGTCTTGTCCCCCTTTGTGTTGTTTTTTTCTTGCACTCTTGTCTTAAGTAAGGTACCGTTAAGTTGTACCTTCCCTCCCTTCTTTGTGGTATGGTACCGTTTAAGTAGTACCATCATGTAGTAGCTGGGACTTGTTATATGTCCAGCAGTGGAGTAATTTCCCGACAGTGGGTGGGGGCGCCCGCTGTCATTAATGGGAACCCGTGGAGTGAAGCACGGGCCACGGCCGTTGCTTCAGAAGGAAGCACGAGGGTGCTTGACACCCTTGAGTCGTAGGTCGACCCGCTGACCACCTGCGGGCGACCCGAGCGCGTGACCAGGGCGCGGAGAATGCTCGCGCAATCCAAACCCTGGCCACATTTCGCGCCGTGCGGCCGGTGGGGGTTTTAGCCGGGATGAGTCGCGGCATCACCCTCCAGCTGTTGCCCTGTCCCTAACGATGGCTGGAGGTGTATCCTATGCAGGATTTTCCCCACTTAAAAAAAAAAAAAATAAAAAAAAAAAAGGAAAGGAATGCTAATCGACTGGAATTGGAAACTTAGCATTTTCACAGCAACTCAACTTAGTTTTTATTTCATTATTATCTTTTCCTATACTAATATTATAAATCTGGAAGGTGTTATTACAAAAAAGTTAAATACGTATTGAACCCTGACTTTAAAAAGGTTTCGTATTAAGCGCACCGCGGTCGCTGAGTGTTTGTCGCCATCTTGCTCTTTTGTCTCGCTTTGGTTACGTTAGGTTAGACTTGGCGAAAAGGGATAACGCGAACATGCCTCGGGCGAGCGCGGTGTATTTACTACGAAACCTTTTTAAACCAAGTATTTAATAACACGGATAGGGTTTGTTTGTTTGGTTGAACGCGCTCATCTCAGGAACTACTGGTCTGATTTGAAAAAATATTTCAGTGTTATATAGC
Source organism: Antheraea pernyi (assembly GCA_015888305.1). Classification (NCBI taxonomy): domain Eukaryota; kingdom Metazoa; phylum Arthropoda; class Insecta; order Lepidoptera; family Saturniidae; genus Antheraea; species Antheraea pernyi. The sequence goes on from MU158754.1 coordinate 1,292,345, forward strand.
TCATTTATCGAGGAAGGATATGGACTATATAACATCACGCTAAGACCAATATGAGGGGACTAACAATGAAGAATGTTTTAAAATAGAATATTAGTTAAGACCTTTAGTTTATCAAGACCATTTGATATAATGTTTTCTGATTTAGTCACAGAATATTTCACGCATTACTGCCATTTTTCTTATCAACGTATAATCAAAGTCCTCTGCCACGTCGGCCTGTTTGACTGTTCGCGATCAACTCAAAAACTACTGAACGGATTTCCATGCAGTTTTCACTAGTAGATAAAGTAAGCCATGAGGAAGTTTTAGGGTATATAATTTGTCAAGGTTTTTTTAATATTAGAGTGGGATAGCGTCCGCCGGGTTTGCTAGTATTTAAATAACATCATAGAGGCCTGCCGTAGCACGCATCACGTAAAAACTTTACTGGATAGATTTAAAACATTTTTTTAGTTTCGCATCTTAGGTATTTGTATTTTAAGAAAATTATCACTATAATTTTGTTTATCATAAAGATGTTAAAGTTTAAAAAATCATGATTTTTATAAACACTATTTTTCCACTCACTACACTCAGATTTTTCCTCTCTACACAAAATATATAGTTCAAATTATAAACAACGCAGACAAAGTCACGCGTATCAACTAGTATTTAATAATATTATCATTTAATTACACAAAAAAGCCCGCCGAAACGGCATTATTCGGGAAGAAGCGAGATAAATGAAACAAAACTTTTATAGAAAATCTATATATTTTTAATTATTTACTCAGGACATTAAGAAGAAATTATTATCTATACATGTAATAAGAATGTAAATCTAACATGGCGGCAACGGCTCAAACCTAGGTCCGTTCCCTCGGCGTGGAGCCCTTGAGTACGTTGCTCGCGCGATACAGTGACACAAAATCTTACATCACTGCCACAACATTACACATATCACCTCCACACACGTGCACGCATACACGCGTACACATGCAAGTGGAAGGGTTTTATTTTTTTCCCTTATCAAACTGAAATAGTTTAGAATATTATCCGATACGAAATATATATAAGAGTTGTTGAGGTATGTATGCTTGGTACACATATATGTTTCAACAACTCATATATGTATGAATAGTTAGCTCAGCTTAGCTCAGATAGGTCGCGAATTGCATGTATCAGGCAACAGCCAAAGCCGAGGTGTGCCGTGCACCCTTGAGCTAGTTGTCAAAATAAAATCGGCTGAGTGCCTTAAGCGCTCGCCTTAATAGCCCGGTGAAGCTGTTAAGACCTTGCTGGATCATAGTAGTCAGATCGAAAAAAAAAAAAAATCTAACATGTCTGTACTTTTTAGATTTTTATAAAAAAAATGTTGCAGTTCTTCTCCGTTTCTTCGGCATACAATAACTTTTGATAGAGTGAACTGACTTTAATGAGACCCAGACTAAATGTTATTCGAGGATATGCTATATGATTTTCTTGGTTTTATCGTGAACGCAGTACTTAAGCAGTGATGCGTGTTCAAATAAACACATAGACAGACATTTCTAAAAATAATTTAAATATATTTTATTCCTTATTACAAGACACCTGCTACAATTTTTTCACAGAAATCTAAAAAGTACAGATACGTTACATTTACAATTTTATTATATGTATATATAAAATTACTAAAGATTTAGGAAACTACAATTTTTATAAGCCCTATAAATCTAAAGACGTCCTTAAACAAATTATGTTTATGCATTCATTTTTTTTGTGTTTCTTTTATACATAAAATATATTGTTAAGATAATAAACAATGCAGAGAAAGTCGCAAGTATTAGCTAGTAATAAATAATCGGTGACAGAAAATGCAATTCAGAATATAAAATCGAATAATACTAGAATAAATATCTTATGGAATATGAATTACATATTTTAAGGATTTAAGTTTAATGTTTCGTTACATTATAATCCTGATGAATGCGCTGTCTTCTTGAAAGTAGATGAACTATTAAGTAAAAAAATACGTTCTAAATTAGCTGAAAACGCGGGTGATGATATAGAAAGGGATTAGTTTGCATTAATCTGTGCCAGTAAGGCCAGTGAGCCTTGATGGTCAAGGTCATCAGGTCCCTCCAGGCTTCTTCTATGTAAGTTTGCTCGATTGTTCTCCATTCAGAGGCTGAGTCTCTGTAGACGACACACGCGCCGCCAACAACTTGACTTATAAGCACGTTGCTTTTTGTTTTAATTTTTTTCTACGAAATAAGTATGACGTATCAGAAGTTTTTGTGTGTGATTGTATTGTGTTTAATAAGTTTTATTCTTCAAGTAACGAATGGATCATTGGTAAAGTATATTCTTACTATTACTGTTCCCTTAAATTATAAATTAAAATTATATTCGAAATACTTTGTAATCACGTAAGTAAATCATAATAAGTATTAAAATTATTGTATACCAAAAGCGTGTTGTCTTTATCTCGTGCATATAAAAATATTAAATAAAATATTCGTTTATTTTTTTTTAAATAAAGTATTATTTTAATAATACTGTCCGGAATAAATTGTTATGAACAAAATATTCTGGTACCACTAATATAGTTTTATTTTGTTAGTAAAGCTAAAATAAGAAATCTTTTCTTTAATTTTTCAATTGGATTTAATGTTATTACTTAATTAAATAACCGAAGAAACGTGTTTGTCTTGATTTGTAACCGATTCAAATTTAATAGCGCTTTCGAACTAATTATGAAACGATGTGCGATTTTTAATTAACAACAAATCGCTTCTAAATTGTTACTTATATTACAAAACCGAGTTATTCATTCATACTATACGTATATAAGTAAAAATATATCATAACTATAAGGAAGTATGTATAATATAAATTAAGTTGCGATAGTTTTGCTACTATGTTTCTTGCACACGGCAGCGTGTGAGTAAAATACTAGTGGAGGTGAAACGGGAAGTATTTCGCAACTAACCGGCCACTATAATATCTCTCCATGTTTAATATCTACTCGTGATGTGTGTACGTCTCCAATGATAAATTGATTTATATTTTAAAAGAGGTGATTTTTATTTATTTTAATTTGAAAATAATTAATAAATAATAATCGGTAACTGATGGTAAACAAAAATTTGTCGGAAATTTTTTATTGCTGAATCGTAATACTGTCATCTGCATTCAAAACGTAGAATGATAGACTTTCTTAATTTATAAAGTCCAGTACACTGTGTTTTAATGTGTTATAGCCAATGCATTACGTATGGAAGAGTTTTTTTTTTTTTGTAATGGTTTGTTTCGCGACTCTCTTCTTCTTCCTAGCGTTTTCCCGGCCTGGTACCAGGGTCCGCTTTCTTACTATGCTTCCTCCACTTTGCCCGATCTTCGGCATCCTTCTGAGTGAGGTTATTTTCCTTTAAGTCCACCTTTACCACGTCCAACCAGCGTTTCTTGGGCCTGCCACGAGACCTTGGGCCCTGTACAGCTATGTTGAGGCATCTATTTCCGACGTAGTCTGGAGGCCTGCGATTTATGTGGCCGTACCAGCGAAGTCGACTCTCCTGCAGCTTGTCTGCGATGTCACGGACCCCAAGGCTACCACGGATGTGTTCGTTACGAATGCGATCTAATCGCGTAACGCCACACATCCATCGTAGCATCTTCATCTCGGTGACGTGAAGCTGCTGGACATGTCTAGGTAGGACCGGCCACGTTTTGCTGCCACACAACAAGACCGGTCGGATGATGCACTTGTACACCAGACCTTTTAACTTCACGGGTATCCTTTGATAACATAAAACGCCGGTGACCTCTCGCCATTTCGCCCAGGCGGCACCTACTCGAGATTGGACATCGTGATTGATTATCGCGACTATTTTAATATATTGTTTATGTTCCTAAAACAATATATAATCTATGAGTAAAGAAATGTGCATCGCTCTTACTATATCAATGTTCTTAGCACGTAATATTAGGAGTACATGTAGATATTGATTTATATAATAAAATACTAAATAATGAAATAGTTTAAATATATCTCTCTAGATATTTGAAATTATTAATAAGAAAGTTTGCATAATTCGTGTAGAAAATTAGAAAATAAAACATTTTGTTTAAAATTTTATTATATTTATTACTTTACAAACTTTATTTACATTTATAAACAATGTGATGAAGAAAGAAAATCAACGTAAATACAAATCGATCGAAAAAATATACTATCAAACTTTTTTTTTTTATATCATAGGTGGCAAACAGACATGTGGGTCGCCTGATGTTAAGTGATCACCTCCGTCCATAAACACTTGCAACATCAGGGGAGTCGCAAGTGCATTGTCAACCTGTCTTGAGGAAGAGGGAAGGAGAAGGGAAGTAGGCCTCCGTTGCTGTCACTAACCGAACGAAACGCAACAATGCAAGCACTGTTACTTCACGTCGGTGTTGTGTGAGAGGGTGGTACTACCCCGGACGAGCCGGCCCATTATGTTGAAACTATTAATAGCTTCAGCGTAGCTCTACCACCTACGAAACTTATATTTCTTATATATGTATAAGAGATCTCGTTTTACTGTATTAATAATGATGAAAATGGGTCACGCAAACAGATATTACTGCATTAAATCAACGTAAAAGGTTCGTGAAATACAATTTTACAAAACAAAATTTATGTGATACACCTAATAGTATAACAAACAGACAAATTCACTCAAATTAATCATATTAGTTAGGATGTTGCTCAAAAATATGTATCAATTTATATCCGTCAGTTTATAGGTTTTTTTAGAGCTTGACCACAATCTCATTTGACGCTAATTGACGATGTGGTCTAAGATAATAAACTTGTTAAACCAAGAGGGGGCTGCATCTCAAGTGCAGTTGCTGAAACACACCAACAGGTGCTTGGCGACAGATGTTTAATTTAAGGGTGGTAGAGCCACGCAGAAGCTGTTACTGGTTCCAGCATGAATGGGTCGGCTTACCCGGCGTACTACCTTATCATAGAAAACCGACGTGAAGTAACAGTGCGTGCATTGTTGCGTTGCGTTCGGTCAGTGAGAGCGCCGGAGGCCTACCGCCCTATCCTCCCCTCCCCCTCTCTCCCCTTCTCACAAACACAGGCTGGCAACGCACTGTCGACTCACCTGGTGTTGTTAGTGCCTATGTACGGTGGTGATCACTTAACATCAGGTGACCCACCTGTTCGTTTGCCTGCTATGACATTAAAAAAAGTGCGTGTCTACTTATGTACACGCGTTAGAAGTTATACTTCTTTGGCGTAACAAGATAATTTTTTTTTTCGAGAATTTTATCTTTCGCCTTATTCTACGTTTGTAGAAAAAACGACACTAACAATAGAAAAAAGGTATTTAATACATTGAAAGTTTTAATACAAAGAAACAAAATATTGACTATAGCTATCTTCAGGGTGTCGGTTTTTCGTGACGGTGTGCGCGCGAATCGTAAGAACTTCAGGGTGTCGGTTTTTCGTGACGGTGTGCGCGCGCATCGTGATAACTTCAGGGTGTCGGTTATTCGTCGCGGTGTATGTGCGCATCGTAAAAATTTACTCTTATAATTTTTCCCTAACACGCCAAAAGAAGTATAACTTCAAAAAAGGTGGACTTAAAAAATACAACCACTATGCTATGGTTCCATCACTATTTTTCCTTCACCGAGAGCTCGAACTCATTTGCTAGTATTCGAACCTACGTCTATCGACGCGGTGTCCGAACACGCTAAGACAAGTCAACTAAGATATCATCGCAGCAAAATCTACAAGAACTATTGAATAGTGAGGTAATAAGGATATTAAATAATCTTGTATTTACATATTTTAATATAATATTTGCTATACGTCTTGAAGGTTGGCGTTCAAACGGGTAATTATTAGAATTGAGAACTTACGATTATTCATTGTTGTGCAACGGAAACGTGTCTGAAGCTCTATTGGACAGTCGTGTCACGGACGCGAGTAATTGTTGAATGCGTCTGTGATTTTAAACAGTGTTTTATGGGAAAACGAAAGGATTAAACAATGCGGGTGACATGACACAAAATGTAGAAACTATTGCAGTGTTTATTTCATAATCGCTGTATAAACTCGTTCTCAATTCTCTATACCACTGTTATAATATATTTAATACATTATTTATTATAACAACAAAAGTATATATATAATTGTATATGATATGAGTAAAATGAGTATATTTTTATATTTCCTACTGTGCGCATTGAAAACACCTAAACACGTAAATAGTTTTCATATTTTTATCAGTAGTTTTTTTTAAATATCATATGGGGCAAACGAACTGGTGGGTCACCTGATGTTAATTAATCACCACCGTCCTTAGACACTAGCAACACCAACGGAGTCATCAGTGCGTTGCCAGCCTTTGTTTTAGGGGGGAAGGACTGGGGATGAGAAGGAGGGGGAGAGGGGAGGTGGGCCTTCGGCGCTCTCACTGACCGAACGAAACGCAACAATGCAAGCACTGTTACTTCACGTCGGTTTTCTATGAGAGGGTGGTAGTACCCCGGGCGAGCCGGTGTTTCATGTTGAAATAAGTAATAGCTTCAGCGTGGCTCTACCACCTACATAAGTTTTTTTTTTGTATTATTTTATCTTTTTTCCTGATGGACAAATTTAATTGTTTTCTATATGAAATATTTATAAATTGTACAGAAATATTGATAATAATCTAATCATTGACATATAAAAACCCAAGTTAGACAGTCTCGAATAAAAGTAGCGTATGCAATGCATACGTGGATAAACCTATGATTTTGCAAATTCAACCTTACCTTAATGATCTAAAGTTGTTTTTACAAGGTACGCAAGAGACGCGATACTATTTGAAATGACTGCATAATCCAAAATTATGCACTCATTTTCGTGTGCCGGCTGTGAGACGTCAAGTGTGCATCTTGGGTTTTCGTATATCAATTAAGCTAATAAATAATTTCCCCATTCCATGAGTTAAATTATTTTAATGTTGACTTTAGTATATAAATTTATTAACCATGTTTATTTTATCTCGACATCCTGATGTTAAATTATTTCCCAAATAAACATACCTCCATTCAAGTTTCAATTACAAAAAGGTTTTAACAATCTACTGTTTTTTGTTCAGTACCTAATCGAAGTAAAGACAAAGGTACAAAGCATAATTGACGAACAATAAAGTCGTGTTTCACGATTTATTCTAACTATTAGATATTTAATGGTTCCAAGTTTATTCAATGCCTCTCATAGAATTTTTGTTTGTTAATATGTAGTAGTTAGGAGTCAGGCATACGATCATTATATAATTTAAACATGAATTGATATTCATACTTGAACTGTGTTGACCAAACAGCACATACAAATGTTAGCTTCTATATATAGATTTGAAGTTATTATAAACACAACAGTACATCATTTATGTAATGAGAATTCGTGTTATGTTGATTCATTTAAAACAAAACGAATATAAAATGAAATAACTTACTTTTTTATTAATTTTCCTAAGGTTAACACTCACGGGCTGTCCATCATAAGCCGATGTTTCTAGAAGTACATTTGTGGATAGGAAATCCTTATGACTACATATTATAAAACAAAGTCCTCCGCCGCGTCTGTCTGTCTCTGTTCGCGATAAACTCCAAAACTACTCAACGAATTAATTTTTTTTAACGGATTTTGATTAATAGATAAGGTTACTCACGAGGAAGGTTTACGTACAAAATTTGCCAAGGTTTTTTTTATTATCAGAGCGGGACAACGTCCGCCGTACACGCTAGTATAATATCAATAAGCACAAAGGGTTTTTAAATATTTATATCTTTTAAGGGGTTAAACAATGCGATTTTTTTTTATTGTTGCCCTGCAAAGTGACTGCAATATGCTTGATGGTAAGCAGAATACAGTCCAAAAATAATGGCGACCACCGAGTGACACATTATCCATCGCCGGTCGCCACTGTCATGCCGGCCTGCGAATAACTGGATATGCACAGGCTGATCCCGAAACGCGACCCGCAGAAGCAAATCACTATGACGGGCTTTTTCGCCATATACATGGTGGTTGCGACCCAGTCAGGCTGTAATACCCTACCACCCCGCTATCGCCATTGCCTCGTTCGTTTATCAGCAGGGTGTACCACGTGCAGGTGAGGTTGGCTTGGATGTCTCAAGTCTTATGATATTATTCGACACCCCTTACGCCCCAATAAATTTCTAATTAACAACTAGCATCATATCTCATAAGGTACACGGTTAAGGATTGAGAAAATTGTATGAGGTAATCGGTATCAAGTCTGCATAGGAAAATAGTCTGTTTGGTTTAAGTACCTGGTAGTATTATTTACAAGGCTATTCCGTTCTCCTCATACACAGGATTAGGTACACTGGACACGTAATCGAACTATATAAACTATTTCATGTCCATTTAAAACTCGTTATAACAATCCTAGATTTTGTTCCTTATTTCATTGATAATTGTAGTCGGTTGTAATGGTCAAATGCAAAACTTGTTTTCTGTTTGGTTCAATATTTCGTTTCAAAAATCCTTTGTCTATCTACATCCATCGCACCATTCGGAAAGTATATTTAGATCTGTAAAGTTTATACCAAATTACTTCGTAAGTGGTAGAACCACGCTGGAGATATTACTGGTGTCAGTATGAATGGGTCGGCTCGCCCGGGGTACTACCACCCGACCCACAGAAACACCGACGTGAAGTAATAGTGCTTGCATTTTTGCGTTTCGTTCGGTCAGGCAGAGCGTCGGAGGCCTACCTACCCTCCTCCCTCCCCAAAACGCAGGCTGGCAACGCACTTCCTCCTCCCCTGGTATTGCAAGTGCCTATGGACGGTGGTGATCGCTAATTAACATCAGGTGAACCACCTGTTCGTTTGCCTCCTATGATATATAAAAAAAAGTTAAATTTAAATGATTTGGTTTTTTCTCAATATATTTTACAAGAAAACGGCAGATTAATCTTTTAAAAAAATATGATTCACTTCAATTTTTTTTTTTTAATCTTTACTTTCTTAGATATAATGCGCACACAGACAATGCAGCCTTCGTTATGCAACATAAAAATGGTGTGAACGACCATGTAAACGTAGCACAGCGCATAAATATTAAATTACATGCCTGTTACTAGAGGCAAATTGAAGTAGGTATTTATAGAAGAATGAATACAATACTACATATAAAAAGACGACGTGACAATCGAGGGCTAAATAAAGCACAAAGTTATTGTTTTTGTCTACCGTTAACTTAATATGATTGTTTTTCTTGATGCTTTGTAGTGTATAGTTTGTTTTATATACCTTTCAAATAATAGGTCTTTACCTATGAAATTGCCGTTCTGCAGTACTGGCCATTTCAAATCAAACTAATTTTTGTTTGGCTAAGTATTCTAATTTCAAATTAATTTTATTTTTAAAACACGGAATTATTTTTCCAAAAGTAGTCATTTGTTTATTGATTAGTGTTACATTTTCATCGCATTTCAATCTTTTTTGTCATCATGGATACGTTAAAAATTCGAGTAATTATGGAATATGAGTACCGTCGTGGCAGCAACGCGGCACTAGCGGCACGCAACATCAACGACGTTTACGGAGCTAACACTACAAACCAACGCACCACCTGTTATTGGTTTGTTCGCTTCCGTTCTGGGAATTTCGACCTGAAAAATGAACCTCGCGGTCCGAAGACTTTGGTCGACAATGACGAATTAAAGGCGATTGTGGAAGCTGATCATATACACAATCTACGGCTGAATTAGCAGCAGCTTTGGACGTTAGCGTCAAAACAATATTGGATCATTTGCGTCAAATTGGCAAGGTAAAAAAGCTTGACAAATGGATGCCCCACGAACTCAATGATCGCCAGCGCGAAGTACGCGTCGAGACGTGCCTTGCACTGCTCAACAGACACACAAATGAAGGAATTTGGAACTGCATTGTTACCTGCGATGAAAAATGGATTCTGTTTGATAACCGCAAGCGCTCAGCAAGTTGGTTGGACACTGGTTCAGCAACTAAACAATGCCCTAAACGAAAACTTACCCCTAGAAAAGTGATGGTCACTGTATGGTGGTCTAGCGCCGGTGTGATTCATCACAGCTTCTTACAAAACTGGGTGAGCATTACTGCAGATGTGTACTGTGAAGAACTGAACACAATGGTGGAGAAGCTGGCACATCTCCAACCAGCATAATTCAATCGCTCGTTTTCGCTGCTCCTGCACGACAACGCGCGTACTCATACTGCACAGCAGACGGTCTCCAAGTTGTAAGAACTGGCGTTGGAAGTTCTCCGTCATCCGCCCTACTCACCAGACCTTGCGCCTACAGACTACTACTTTTTCCAGAATTTGGATAACTCCTTGGCGGGAAAAAAATTCAATACCCGAGAGGCAGTACAAAATGCCTTTGAAGAATTTGTTGCCTCCCGTCCAGCTGATTTGTTTAAAAAGGGCATCAATAAACTGCCACTGCGTTAGCAAAGATGCATTGATTGCATGGGCTATACTTCGATTAATACAAATAAAAAATACATGAAAAAAAATCGTTTAAATTTTTTCATACAAAACGGCAATTTCATAAAGACCTAATATATGTTAGCGTTCACCTAGCTAGCTAGCCTAGTTACGTGTACCGTGGTACCTACTGCTGGTTAGTGGCATAATGATTCTAAGTCATATGAATAGGACGCTATAATATTCCAGTTACTTATTTGTTTATATGATAGTGATGCATGCTGGCATATTCAAATTATTGCTTTTTCTTACTGTTCGTACTGTCCGTAATACTGTTCGTAAGTTGTGGTGTGCAAATGCAGAAATTATCCTTAACCGAAGCAAAATAAAACTAATAATCAATTAATTAAAACTATATGCTTAGTATTTATTATACTGATTATATTATTTATATTGTAATTCATAGAGATTGTTTATCAAATTATTTTGAATCAATGAACTTATGACCTTTACCTATAAATATTAAATGATAATTTATAGACATATATGAATAAAATTGAAGAAGCTATTTTTAATGTCAATTTAACACCTTTTTACTAAATGAATATGATAGTATGTACGGTACTTATAACAAAACAATTTTTAAAGTTATTGTCTGGCTGCTTGTTCCGACTAACCTTAGAAACGGTTGCACCGATTTTTACGGGACAATCTCTGGCTGACAGCTAATATTATAAGGAGGAATTTAGCCTATTATTTTAATAACTAAGGTTCCGCGTAATTATAATAAACTAATGTCGCAATGTACAGCACAGCGTACGATCTGCGAAACTGAAAAAAAAAAGATTCTTTCATTGATTTCGCTCGGTTGAAGTCGCAGATAATAGCTAGTATGCAATAATAAAATGTTAATAAACATACATTACTGTTTGTTTCTTTTAGCATGCATCACGAGCGTGTATCGTGGGTGGCGGATTTGCCGGCTTAGCCACGGCTCGGCACATGAAGGATTATGGAGTCGACTTTCAACTGTTCGAAGCTAGCAAGGAAATCGGTGGTACTTGGAGATTTGACCCACACGTAGGTTCTGATGAGGATGGCCTACCGCTGTTTACGAGCATGTATAAAAATTTGAGGTTTGTTTTTATCGTTTAATGGACCTGCGAGTACATTTATAGTCTATAAGATTTATGGTAAGTATTGTAAAAGGCATTGATACAAAAACCCAAGATGCAATGTCAACGTCTCAAACCCGTCCGCATAAAATGAGTGCACAATTGAGAATTCTGAGCTCATTTCAAATATTCTCTCGTCACTCGCGTCTTTGGACTTTTTGTATACTGCTTTGTAAAAACAATTTTAAGTAATTCGCGTAAGGTTGAATTTACAAAAATATAAGTTTATAGTGTACCTAAGTATAAGTATATCGGTGAGTTCTCGGGGACGGTTTTGAGCGTTACTTTTATTCGAGACTGTGCATCTTGGGTATGAATGGGATATAAAAAGGATGTATGTACACGAGACTCGCGAGTAAAATAAATATAACAAGGTAAGGCGAGTGGATTGATCGGCGGAATATCGATTTGATGTCTAGACTTTCGACAACCGTGTGAAAAACATTTGAAATTCGTACACAATTATGGATAACACTATTAGAAAAATAAGCATAAAAGAGTCTTCTAATATGAGGATTATGTACGTTAGGACATAAGTAGGAATAACAAAGATTATTGTGATCTGTCATTTATACTGTTTAAAAGTAATATAATGAAACTTTATAGACAAAAACCGTTCAGTGACATTGTGTATACCGACAAGGTTAAATAGTTAACTATTGGTTAAACAAAAAAGTTACATTAGACAAACGATTTAATTGAACGTAGGTAATGTAACATAAGTGGTATCACAAAAACTTTGCACTAACTCAACTAAATTATCTTTAGAAATACACCTATTTTAATTAACTTCCTCAAGTTTATAATCTACTGTGATAATAAATGCGAAATTATTTTATTTTCACAATTAATCAATATCCTAATCTGTGAATGAATTTATATAAAATTTGACAGTCTAACAGTAAAGTTTTCTGAAATACGGTATATTTTCTTGACTGTTATCATCATCGTCTTTTTAATAAGTCTAAATAAGGCCCATAGTTTCCTTTTGCACTTTTCCCTGTAAGATGTCATCTCAGTATTCACACCTTTTGTACATACCATTATTCAAAAAATCCATCCTTAATTTAATAAATATTATATTCTATTGAGTTTTATTAAATGTTTTACTGTCATTTAACTTGGATAAAGTTGCGAACGGTTGCTAGCACTTAATATAAATTCAGGAAAATAAACACGTTCTATATGTTGTGCTATTCGATACCAATTACTCAGAAACGGACATACTTAAGTATTAGCTAACATTCTGATTTTAGAAAGTAGGAATCCTTGTACTAATACTCATATAAACAACAAATACCTATTTTAGGCAACAAATACAACATTATTTTTTGAGTAAAACGTGCATTTTTAGAAACTGCTCCGATTTAGAAGGTCGTATTAAAGTAAATACATCATTGAGAATTAATTTGAGCACTTCGATCTTACAAAAGAAAAACATACAATTATGCAACGCGTGTAAACCTGTGGTCATGTTAACGCAAATATGCTAGTTGTAACATCTTTGTTATTGTATTTATCAAGTGAAATTACAAGTATGACATAAGTACATTTGAGATATTTATTTGAACTAGTGGTCGCCTAGTGGTTGAAATTCGACCATAATACTTTTTTTTTTATTTCATAGGTGGCAGACACACAAGTGGGTCACCTGATGTTAAGTAATCACCACCATCCATGGACACTAACAACACCAGAGGAGTCGCAAGTGCGTTGCCACCTTTTGGTGGGAAGGGTTAGGGGAGGTAGAGGGAAAGGAGAGAGGAGAGAGGAGGGGAAGTGGGCCTCTGGCGCTCTCACTGGCCGAACGAAACACAACAATGCAAGCACTGTTACTTCACGTCGGTTTTCTATGAGAGGGTGGTACCACCCCGGACGAGCCGACACATTCGTGCTGAAAACAGTAATAGTTTCAGCGTGGCACTACCACCATTTTTAAATTCTAACGTGTATAATGAATGTACATATTATATTATTATAAAACTAGCTGTACCCGCAGCTCCGCACGCTTTTTTTTTATTTATATTAAAAAAATATAAAATTGAGTGACTATGTACAATTATAAAAATGCTCTTTAAAAGCAATTGTAAGTACGACACGCACGCCACTTACAGTAACATGTAACGTGTACATTAGATATATAAATACTAACAATGTGCCAAATAAGGTTTGTCATCAGCAACATATTTAGAACCTTAACCCACAATACAACTACCTCAGTACTCACTTACTCTGTATAAGGCACTATTGAAATAATAACTTAGAATATTATTATAAGAGATTTACATTTATATTATATTTAATATACATTGCCATTATTATAATTAAGATTTTGTGACTATACAAAAAATAAACGCTTGTCTGTTCCGCAACAAATTGTATTATGGAACTCTTTACTTTACTTTACTAATACGTTTATATTCTAAGATCTTATTAGGAAGACCTCTATATCATTAATGTTATTAATAATTATAATGCCGAATTGTAAACAATAAGCTGATAATTATTTCTCTTATTAAAAATGAAGAATGAGATGAAATCTTGCTAAATTTCATGCAGACAAAGTCGTGGGTAACAGCTAGTCTAAAATAGAATAACCTCAATTACTTTTTATAAGACTCGCTATCTACCAGTGAAAGTCCCGTGAAAATCGGTCTAACCGTTTTGGAGAAAGCACTGTGGGCAAAGCCACGGTTAACAGCTAGTATAAACTGAAATTACGTAAATTACTTTTTGTAAAGTCAGCTATCTGCCAGTGAAAGTCTCGTGAAAATTGGTCTAACCATTTTGGAGAAAGCAGTGTGGACAAAGCCACGGTTAACAGCTAGTATAAACTGAAATTACTTAAATTACTTTTTGTAAAGACAGCTATGTGCCAGTGAAAGTTTCGTGAAAACCGGTCTAACCGTTTTGGAGATAGAATTGCGGGCGAAGCCACGGTTAACAGCTAGTATAAACTAAAATAGCTTAAATTATTTTTTATAAGGTCAGTTATCTGCCAGTAGAAGTTTCGTGAAGATCGTTCAAACCGTTTTGGAGATAGTACTGCGGGCGAAGCCACGGTTAACAGTTAGTCTAAATTAAAATAAACTAAATTACTTTTTATAAAGTCATCTATCTGTCGGTAAAAGTCCCGTGAAAATCGGTCCAGCCGTTTCGGAGATTAGCCGGAACAAACAGACAGACCGACAAAAATTTTAAAAATTGTATTTTTGTTATCAGTTGCGTGTATACTTTCACACCCAATTAGTAAAAAAGTGTTATTTTGATATTATATAGACACTTCATTTTTATTATATGTATAGAATAGATATAAATTAACCTATAATTTGACCAGTTAATTTCAAAGGCCAACTATGGTATGGAACGTAGGTCATGTTAAAAATATTGAATGTAGAATGAAAAAAGGTAATTGAAAGGTAAGAGTAATAGGAAGGATAGCGAAACGTCTTCTTTATTTACATATGTGTGTATCATTCAAGCAGTAGTGTAATTAATGTATATTTTAATTAATTTAATGTTTTAAATACATTTTATATTAAAAAAAATAGCTTTGTGCACTTCTCCTCCATATAAATTTTAACAATGCCAAATTTCATGTTCATCCGTTCGCTTAAAAAGGGGTACAAAGTTTTCGCTTCACGTATTAATATATAGATAATTTGGTTATGAAATTGAACTACAACAGATAACTTGTTTTTATCTGGTTCATCTCAAAACGGATTACATATAAGAAAGTAATAAACGGGATTGAAACAGGCTTCGCAAGCTCCACAGACCCCGTTATTCTTATAACGATTTCTGGTTTCATTCGTTTATCGTAATAATATGAGAGTCGCGCTTATATTTAATGGTTGTTTTATGTTTATATTATTATTAACCTAAGGCCTAATACAGACACTGGTAGTATCAGTAGAGTAACAATACCGTTGAAAACCCGTGACAAATTTCCGGATATTTTTTCACCTCGGTAATTCTTTTTTTTCTTGGCAACCCATTTCTCTTCACGGTCTCCTTAATCCTTTATAATTCCCTCGAGTTTTTGGCGGGATCTTGGAATGTCATGTAGTGGATTTATATTTTATTCATAACCTTGTGTTTTTTTAATCCATATTATGTAATATTGGTGGAGTATTACGTAATATATTTGGTTATTGTGCACAGGTGAAGTGGATGGGAAATAATACCACGGCGCATGGATTTTGGTACTTGCCATAAAAACTCCATGGAAAGTTCTAACAGGAGGGCCACCATCTTGTTATATCATTGAAATGATTACAAAAAACTTGTAATATACTAACTCGACAATGGCAGTAATAATGAAGATTGGTTACCAAAAAAAATCCATCGATGTGTCCCCTCCCACAAGTGTTTTTTTTTCACTGCCCTCAAGACGTCGCACTATGACGCACGACAAAAATTAGCCGCTCTAGAAATTCGTTCGTTTTTTTTGTTCTCAATAAAATATGAATCTATAGTCCGCGCCAAATGTTATGGCCGCCCTGAATATAGCTGCGTAGATCACAATTTTACGTAATAATAGGTATTTTATTATATGCCTAACATCGAGACAACTTAAGGATAAATAAATGCCAATTTAGATTCCTATAATACTACTTTTACTTTGTTTTGTATTAAAATCTTAATGATATTATGCGCAAGCCCATACTCACGGCTATATTCAGAGCGGCCAAAAAGTTTGGCGCGGACTATACTAAGATGTATTTTACTTGAAAAAGGTGTACAACAAAAGTTGCATAATTTTAAAGTCTCAATCAAAGTATATAATATTAAGGAAAATAAACAAGAACGTTTGACAGTTTCATTTCCACTTAGGCAGATTTTTTATCTATGGTATGGCGCGGGAACATTCATGTAATGTTATAATTATGCCACTGACTAGTGTACTGTATTATTTTAAAATCCATCTGTCCAGATAGCATTAAAAACTGTAAAAAATGAATATATAAATAAATAAATTAGCATAATTACATTGCATTCAATATCTCTCTTCAAAAGTTATTATAGTTTATTTCCAATTATTTTAAGTCTCCGACATTCGAGAAGATTGATAGAATAAGACCCGCTAAAAATAGATCGTTATTGTGTCATTTTAATTTACATAATGTTATAAACACAATATGCATAACTAATATTTTAATATTCGTACTTAATGTCACATTCTATTAAAAGATATTTAGTGTTAATATATTTTTGAATATTGTTTTTCCTGGTTATTATTGTATTTATATACAGAAATAAAAACTTTTCTATTGAACTATATCGATGGCGGGATTACTATCACCTTTCATCACTTGTGATTTCATAATGTGTAAATAAACTCTAAGAAGTTACTTGAGTACTTATTTTGTTAGAACTGATACAACCACCAATAAAAAAAATTAGAAAATTATTGATTCTTGTCGAATTTTTTCTTCTAAGTATCTACATCTTCGAGTAATCTTTCGTAAATTATTAAATACTAGCTTGCCCACGACTCCATCCACTGCCTAACCTAATAAAAAAAGAAACAATGACTAATAAAATCCTCTCAATGTATTGCGTCCATATACTTACCTACTGTTCTCTCGTACTTAAGTCGCGTCGTCATTAAAATTACAATAACTTTTGATAGAGGTAACCCCACTTTAATGAAACCAAGGCTAATTATTACTTGAAGCTTTATGATTTTATCGTTGAGGTGTGTGAGGTTTTATCGTGAACGCAGTATTTTAGCAGTGATGAATATCAAAGCTAACAAACAGACAGATAGACAAACATTTCTATAAATGATTGAAATGTATTTTATTATTTATTCCAAGACACCAGCAACCATTTTTTTAAATCTAACAGACACGTAAGATTTACGTTCTTATTATATTATATGTACAGACTAGTACTCGCAGAGAGTTTAATGAACAGTAATTTTTGGTGTATCAGCCCACAAATACCTCAACGAGATATGTCGATGACGTCGAAGACATCGCTATCTGGATAGTTGTCTGATTCCCTAATCTATACTAATATTATAAAGAGGTAAAGTTTGTGAATTTGTGACGTTGCAAGGGGTAACCTTAGGAACTACTGGTCCGATTTGGAAAATTCTTTCAGTGTTATATAGCTCATTTATCAGTGAAGGTTATAGGACTAATAGGAGCGGAGCACCAATGAAGAATGTTGCAAAATCGGGGTAATTTTCCCTTTTTAGAGCTTCCGCTGCCATTCTACGCATACGAAGTCGCGGGCAGAAGCTATTAACTAATTATATTATTTGTACTAATATCATAAAGAGGTAAAGTTTGTGAAGTTGTAGGGGGTAATATCTGGGGAGCCGGGGAAAAATGGTAAAACGTTACTTACGAACGCTGCCTTAACGATGAGAGATATATGATTGAGTTCTAGAAAAAAATTGTAGCTTGATAATGCCTATTACCGCCCAACGAAGTGGACACGGGTCAGCTAGTGTGACATAAAAGTAAACGATCTTAGATTGATTAATATGTGGATGAGCAAGCACTGCAGATGACAGCTTACCTTTTCTTCTTTTTAAAACCCTGTATTATGGACCATAAATAGATAATACCAAATATATTATAGATATATATATAGCATGCCGTGGTTGTCTCTAAATATGACTACATTTATAATGTATCACAATAGTCCTACTTTTTATATACTTAGTAATGTATTGTCATGTTGACGATCCTAAAATAAATAAATAGATATATAAATATAGAAAATAAATAAATATATATATAATTACGTGTGCAAAAAATAATCAACTCGACTTATAGCTTCCTCCGACATATATATATATATATATATATATATTATAATAAAGATAATAAATATAATAATAGAATAGATAATAGATAGTACAGAAAAAGAATGACGCGATTAATTGGTTAAATTCTGACAGGTGTTACCATCCCCGCTGGGGTCATACATGCCTTCTATTATCTATATCAAGACAGTTTTTGGGTATAGTGTATTAGTAATTTAGTAGTAGTAATTGTAATGTAATAGTAAATTAGTATAGCTTGATAAGTATAATTGGGATTCGATATTTTTTATGACTATTGCCAAGTAGTCGTCAGCTTATGTGAAAAATGTAACCCTTTCTTAGTTTCTATTATAACTTAACAAAGACTATATCCAATGTCGTAACCCTTAAAGGTAAAGTTTAAGATCTATATTTTTGGTGGTCAACTCATTTTTATTTTCCAGAACAAATACACCGCGATTCACCATGGAGTTCACAGGGTTTCCATTCCCTGCAGAGACACCATCGTATCCTTCGGGAACATGTTACCACAAGTACTTAAAACTCTTCGCGAAGAGCTATGGTTTAAATGAACATATTCAAGTAAGTACTAACTATATTATATTACTAGCCGACCCGTGCCCACTTCGTTGGGCGGTAATAGGCATTATCAAGCTACAACTTTTCTCTAGAACTCAATCATATATATCTCATAATTAAGGCAGCATTCTTAAGAAACGTTTTCGTTCGACCATTTTTCTCCGACTCCCCAGATATTACCCCCTACAACCTCACAAACTTTACCTCTTTATAATATTAGTATAGATTATAGATAATATAATTAGTTAATAGCTTCTGCCCTCGACTTCGCATGCGTGGAATAGTTATTTTGGGCTAAGACGCACCGGAAGCTCTGAAAAGGAAAAAATACCTCGATTTTAAAACATTTTTCATTGTTGCTCCGCTCCTATTGATCTTAGAGTGATGATATGTAGCCTATGACACTCATAAATAACGTGGCTTTATATTGGTAAAAGAATTGTTTTAGTACTTCCTGAGATTACCCCCTACAACGTCACAAACTCACAAACTTTACCTCTTTATAATATTAGTATACATGATTATATCGTAGATTATGTCGCAGACGGCAATTTTAAAAAGTATACATGGTTTTAGGGTTCACTAGTGCTTCTTTTATTAGCAACTGCCTTTTAATTTGATTTTTTCGCCGAGCATCTGTGTCTGTTCTGTGTTTACACTTGAAAATAGGGATGATCGATATTAGAAAGACACCGATGATAACATCGATTAAAAAGGATCGATGTTTATTATACATCGCTATGTCTAAAACATCGATGTTTTCGGTAGCAAATAAAACTGTCTATTCTATTTACTAAACGTGATGGTTATTGAAAAGGATAAAATTACTATTCCCAGTATTTTTAGGTTATACTTTGTAAACAAAAACTTTGTCAAGGGTTTTTCTTTTCATCTGTTCCGTTGTTGATAGCAAGTTGGTCAGTTTTGGAAAAAGCCTTTCTGAAGCTGTCCCTTTCCCTTCTTCCCTTGGGAAGTTCAAAGAAATAACTATTCGTACGGCTTACTTCGATTACGTTGATTAGTGTCATCCAGTGTAAAATAGTTAAACTTGATAGTTATCTAGTCCCTAGCTAGTACACCCAAAGCTAGATGATCCTAACCAGACTAGGCTCCCCTCGGCAACTGTTCAAGCCTAGGTCCGTTCCCTCGGCGTGGAGCCCTTGAGTACGCTGCTCGCGCGATACAGTGACACAAAATCTTACATCACTGTGACAACATTACTCATATCACCTCCACACACGTGCACGCATACACGCTTACACATGCAAGTGGAAGGGTTTTAACTTTTTTCCCTTATCAAACTGAAATAGTTTAGAATATTATCCGATACGAAATATATATAAGAGTTGTTGAGTTATATATGCTTGGTTCACATATATGTTTCAACAACTCATATATGTATAAATAGTTAGCTTAGCTTAGGTTAGCTTACATAGGTCGCGAATTGCATGTATCAGGCAACAGCCAAAGCCGAGGTGTGCCGCGCACCTTTGAGCTAGTTGTCAAAATAAAATCAGCTGAGTGCTTTAAGCGCTCGCCTTAGTAGTCTGGTGAAGCTGTTAAGACCTTGCTTGGTCAATAGCGTAGTCAGTTCGAAAAAAAAAAGCTAGATGGTTCTAAAGAATATACCGACGTTTCGAAAATTTATTCTCATAGCATCGATATGTCGATGTCATCGAAATTAAAACATCAGTGTCAAAAAATTCGATGTTTTCCAGCTAAATGCCTGTTTATTCGTTATTGATGAGTATCGATCATCCCTACTTGAAACTCAAAAGTACCATGAATTCTTCGGCAGTCTAGATGTGATTGGAGTCAATTGACAATCTATTATATAATACCTATATTACGTTAAACAATTTGGTAAGGCACAGAATATATCTATATATTAATACGTGAAGCCCAAAACTTGTATCTCTTTTTGAGAGAAATGCGCGAACGGGTGAACGAGAAACTTGGCACAATTAAAGTTTATATGGAGGAGAAGTGCAGAAAGCTATTTGTTTTATATAAAATGCATTAGAAGTACATTAAATTAATTAAAATATGCATTACTCACACTACTGCTTCAATTTTACACAACATATACACACATGTAAATAAAAAAGACATTTTGACATCTGTCAATAAAGACCTTCAAAAAAGGTTGTGAAGGAGGTTGTTTTGCTCGACTGTATGTATTATTTTACTCTTACGTTCCAATTACCCTTTTTCATTCTACATTCAACAATAATATTAACCCTAATAAAATTCAAACTTAAAAAAATCAATGAACTATGGTCGAAAGTCGACCACTGGGCGTCCACTAGTATTGGAATATATCAGTACCGGGTGACCGAAATACACTCGGTTAGATTGTAAGTCTAACGTATTCCGTTTTGAATTTCATGTAGCGCCATCTCACAAAATTTTGACGTACCAGTAAACTATGGTCTATCGGCAACACTGCAAGTACCACTAAATTTTACGAGATGGCGCTATACGATATAGGCTCTAATCATAACTTTTGTTTCTGTAAGATTACGTGTTTTAGAGAAGTTACTTATATAGATAAACGTAAAAAGCAAAACCTCGTCTAAATATAAAGTCGTTAGTGCCGTTTTCGAGATACACGAAGTGAAGTGAAATCATAATTACTACATATTATAAAACAAAGTCTCACCACCGGGGGTCCACCGGACCCGGCACTTACTGTTACATTGTGTGTACGGTGTTTTTATTTATTTTTATTTTATCATTATAATTATATTAAACAAAAACTTGTATTTGTGGTAACAAATACGGATGTAATCGTATGATGAGTCTAAATTAAATTTTATTATTATTAAAGTCCCCTATCGCGTCTGCCTGTCTGTTCCCGATAAACTCAAAAACTACTGAACGGATTTTCATACTGTTTTCATCGTAGATTAAGTGATTCATGAGGAAGGTTTATATATTTGTCAAGGTCTTTATTATCAGGGCGGGACAAAGTCCGTCGAGCCTGCTAGTAAGTAATAATAAAAAAAAAATATTACGTAGGTAGATAATTGAAACTTGAATGTGGGTATGGCAAGCGTCTCGTTTCTGTTATTAGTACTTGTTAGGTAGGGAGCTACTGTTTTCGGGAGTTCCGATCGAACCGTCGACTTGAGCGGTTGTCCGTTTTGCTGCGCGCGCTAAGTTCGATTTTAATACTCGTGATTTAGTGACGTCAGTTATTGTTTGTTTCGATCCGGCACACCTGCGCTTCACAGGTGCGCTGCACCTGCGTTCTTTTTCTTGGAACTGAGTGAGACCTTTCCTTGTATTTATTTATTGCTTTATCTATTTCTTGGTATATTTATTTATTTACTCTTTTGTTTATCTATTTATTTACGTATTTCTTTAATTCTTCAGTGATTTATTTTTAAATTTATTTTCTTTTTATTGTTTGTTTATTAAAGTAGTCTTATGTTATTTTTCCCCTGTCTCGCTCAGGTACTTATTTGCGTTGTTTTCCTATTTTGTTTAGTTTTAAACAGCTCCCTTTGATCCGGACTCGGGATAGTCCGTTAAATTCATTAAGGCGCGCCCCCCTGCCCCTCTGGCAGGGAGGTTTCACATGTCTTCCCCCGCCCCACTCCCCTCCTCAGGCCCCGGTATGGCCGCTGAACAAGAGATCAGTCTCTTAGAGACTGAGCTCATTAGCCTCCGCGGCTTCATAGCCGCTATCTGTCCTCGTCTCGTAGACGATTACGATGCGTACGCCGCAAAGCGTCGCACCGAGCTCCCTCATTCCTCGAAGCCCGCTCCCTCGATCTATGCCAAGATCGAGGCTTCCAACAACTTCCCAATCCCAGCCGATCGCGATAGCGATGACTCCGACTCCGACTCCGGCTCCGACATGGAGCAAGACCCTCCTGCTCAGCAGGATCCCCCTGCCGAGCAAGCCCCTCAGGCTGAGCAAGCCCCTGCTGCGGACGATGGCTTCACCACCGTCACGCACCGCAAACCGCGCAAGAAGCGCTCGAACTCCTCTTCCGATCCGGAGGACAAATTGCCCTCTAAAAAGATCGCAAACGTCGATGGCGCGAAAGTGCCAAAGGCGACACCAGCGCCCTCTAGACCCGACTCGCCCGTGGCTGCGGGTTCCGCAGTTTCGGGCAAGAAGCCCCGCCCACCGCCCCCCGTTACGATCCAAGACAAAGCGTCTTGGGTTGAGATTTCTAGCCTGCTGGAAACGGCAGGTATCCCTTACACCTCCGCCGTGAATACCGCTGTAGGTATTCAGGTGAAGGTAGCCACGTCCACCGCCCATCGCAACCTCACTCGTTTCCTTCGGGACAACCAGTGGGGCTATTTCACGCACTCTCTCGAAGAGGAGCGTAAACTACGGGTTGTGATCCGTAGAGTCCCCTCAGAACTCCCGACTGACGACATTTCAGACGACCTCAAGGAACAGAAGATTCCTGTTCGCGAGGTTCATCGTATGCGCTCTCCGCGCACCAGGGCTCCATATGATATGGTTCTCGTTGTCCTCGATCGCACCCCTCAGGGGAAAGCGATTTTTAATCTTACATCCCTTTGCGGCCTCTCCGGCGTCATAGTCGAGCCGCCGCGCAAAACGTCTGTGCCCTCGCAGTGTCACAACTGCCAGGTGTACGGACACTCCGCACGAAACTGTCGCCTGAAACCCAGGTGCGTTAAGTGCCTCGGCGACCACTCCACTAGGGAGTGTTCTCGCACGAAAGACGCCTCCGACCCTCCGAGCTGTGTTCTGTGCCGCGGCGTGGGCCATACCGCGAATTATCGCGGATGTCCCCGCGCCCCGCGCACAAAGCGCCCTCGATACCCCAGGCAGGCGTCGCCGTCTAAGACGGCCGCTGCCCCCGCCCGTCCTCGACCTCCGCCTCTCATGTCTCGAGAGGCCTTCCCGAACCTGCCGGGCACGTCTCGTGCACCGGCAGCGTCCGTACCCGCGACTAGTGCGCCCCCCCGCCCCTACCGGGCCCCTCAGGCCCCGTGGGCTCCTAAACCCGCGTCCCAGCACACTCCCAAACCTCCGGCGGCTAATCCTTCACAGGATGACCCCGCATACTCCTTTTCCCTATCGAGTATTGACTACGCAGGTCAACTACTCATTTTCCACGAGATCTCGGAGATCTCGGCGTACGAAGAGTGCTCTCGTAATCCGCTACTAGGTGCCGTCACGGCAATCCATAGATTTCCAGCCATCGCGGCTACACTACAACGGCTCGCGCGCGCAGCTGTTAAAAAATAAATAACTCAAATAAGATAGAGTAAATCGCCTATTTACGTCTATCTTCCCCTAAAAATAACCGTCAAACAATAATAATAATTTTTGTTATGTCTATTTTTAGACTTCGGTGCCGTCACCGTTAGTAAATTTAAATTCAATCTTATAAAATGCGTGTTGCGCCCACGCTTTTGTAATCGATCCCTATTAGCTCCCGCACACTTCGCGGTTCTCAATAATATCTCGAGCCTAGGTCGTCCCCGCGCGGAGCCCTCTTGATATTATTTACGCGATACAGTGACTCACCTACATCACTTGAACAGACAAATGAGATCATCTCTCTCACACACGTGCACATATATACACATGGTGGGAGGGTTTTGTTTTTTTTTTTCCCTCATCGAACTGAATCGAATAGTTTAAGTTCGTTTCAATCCGATATACACGTATTCATTTGTGAATCATGCAATTTCGATTGTATGGTTCACAAATGTATATATGTATGAATAGCTTAGAATAGTTAGCTAGGACAGACGTGTCTTTTTCCAGGAAACAGCCCAAGCCGAGGTGTGCGTGCACCCTTGTGTATGTTACCCAAAACCAAAATCGGCTGAGTGCCCTAAGCGCTCGACCTTAGTAGTCCGGTGAAGCTGTAAAGACCTTGCCAGGTCAATAGCATAGTCAGTTCGAAAAAAAAAAAAAAAAGCTACTGTTTTCTGTTTCACTCATTTATTTTTATGATATGTGTTATCACGAAATCACTTCTTACGATTTTTCAAATATGTCCTCTCATAGTAACCTTGTCCAGATAATTTACACACACAAGAAAAAGAATTAGTTAAATAGCAGCCGTTCTAAAGTCGTTATACATTCGGCAATTGATTTTTATTTATACAGATAGTATAATCCAGTAGGTACGTGGTTAGAATTCGGTATTGTTCGTTTACATAATTCTTAATAAAATTCGACTATATATATTATGTTAACAATTTAGAAAAAAGTTTTATTCTTCGTAGACAAATTATTCCACGTATTCATTATTTTTTTTAGAATAACAGGCTCATTAATAATTCTACGTCGGACTCGTTAGTTATGTTATACGTGGATCAAATATCTATATCCATATTTATATATGAATATATATACTAAATTACTGTGCACTTCTAGCACTTTTGTATTTTTTATATGAACGTACTTACGGTTCATGTACACATATGGACACGCAAGAGCAAAAAACATCGTTGTATATTTCAATCGTTCCATATTATAACTTTTTTTTTTGTCATAGCTGACAAACGTACAGATGTATCACCTGATGTTAAGTGATCACCACCGTCCATAACCACTAACAACATCAGGGCAGTCGAAAGTGCGTTGCCAGCCTGTGTTTGTGAGATAGGGAGGGAGGGGGAAAGGAGAGGGTAGGGGGGAGAAGAGGGGAGGTGAGCCTCCGGCGCTAACCTAACGGAACGCAACAATGCAAGCACTGTGACTTCACGTCGGTTTTCTATGAGAGGGTGGTACTACCCCGGACGAGCCGACCCATTCATGCTGAAAGCAATAATAGCTTCAGCGTGGCTCTACCACCTACAAATGAATTTATAGTGAACATATGATACCATTCAACATTATTACAATGTATAACATAAGGTGTACTAAACCTTTCCGGAACTGGCCAATTAGGTAAAGAATATCTAGAAACTAATTCGACATTTGAAAATTAAACTATTTGGTTTTAAAATTCATTTAATTCATTCCTATAATCTACAGTCCTCGTAAATATTTCTGGCTAAAATGAATATAGTTGTGAGTCCGGGCTTGCACGTTATACACGTAGTCAAGAGTTTAGTACAATACATACTTTAAATATTATTATAACATTTAAAAATTGCATTTATCGTTAAGTTGTGTCGATATTATAGGTACATATTATATAATAATATAAGTGAAGTTGAAGTAAAACGTTTTAAATATTTTTGATGTTGTCAATAAATAGTTTATAAACATATAAATCAAAAAAAATTTAAAATAAAAAAAATAGGTGTATAAGCGCGCGCGACCGTGATGGCATCTGGTTTCAATGTAAGCAAGTAACAAATTAAATCAAAGCTTCATTATTTGTAGAATCTATCAGCTAATTCGGAACTTAAATAACATAGGAAATATTATTAGCAACTCTTTGTTATAAAGTAAATAAAATATAGAAAAGTACGAACAGATTACTATGATAAGTAACAAATTAAATTAATTATGATTTAATAGAAATGTTGGTTATGTTTAATTATTATCTAACCGGATGGTACAGAAACGTGCCGCCATATTGCTGTAACGGACTTCCGTTGCATTGTCGTCCAGTTACCTGTTAGTCGCGTCTAAAGAAGTTTTACTTCAAAAACCCATATGTCAATGGTATTTATACCAAAATTTGTGTTCCACGCAACTATATTGTTATTACATTTTGGCGCCATTCTAAATATTGTGGTATTTATTGTGGTTTATGGTATCAGAGCCACAATGAAGCTATTACTGGTTTCAGCATGAATGGCTCGTCCAGGGTAGTACCACCCTCTCATAGAAAACCGACGTGAAGTAACAGTGCTTCCATTGATGCGTTTCGTTCGGTCAATGAGAGTGCCAGAGGCCAACTTCCATTTTCCCCCTCCCCGTCGCCTCTCCTCCTCGTCTCCGTTTGCCTCCTACGATAAAATATATATAAAGCCTCTGTTTCTATCGCTTTGGGAAA
The DNA here is from genome assembly GCA_015888305.1 of Antheraea pernyi. Lineage (NCBI taxonomy): Eukaryota > Metazoa > Arthropoda > Insecta > Lepidoptera > Saturniidae > Antheraea > Antheraea pernyi. Next base: position 1,319,291 of record MU158754.1, read on the forward strand.
TCGTTGTACAGTGAAGAGAAATTTGTACACGATAATTTGTTTACTTGAAGGTTTTGACGAACTCCGTTAAAATAACCAAAACCTTACACCATGATAATGCCAACTCCAACATGGCCAGACAGACAAAAGAATTTTTAAAAAGGTTAAAAGTAATTACGTATTACCATTTATCTTGCGTAGAGTCCCGACCTGGCACTGAGACCTCTTCCTATTTGATTATTCCTTTGTTAATGTATTGTACCCTTGTAGAAAATCCTATGCAGGTTCCAAGCCTCAGGACTCAGTAATAGGGCTTACTGCACAAGGCCTTGACAGGCTATAACGAATAATTTTCGAATTAAATGCAGTTAATTACATCACCTGACACTTATATAACCCAATAAGCATGGTGATAAGGCTTTTGCGTGGTGATAGGGCTCTTTCTAAATCTGTCTGATTAGCTAACATCCTGAAGTAAAAAAAATTTCGTCAAGCACCTGTTGGTGTGATCCGGCAGTTGCACTCGATAGCCAGACCCATCTAGGTTGAGAATGATTACAATCTTAGACCAGGGGTTTCTAAACTTTAAAGATAACGGAACACCAATCAAACACCTTTTATTTTATATAAGAACATTTTTTATTTTTTTATTGTAGCACGGCAAAATTACTGCACTGTGCCTGATGGTAAGCACAGTACGATCCAAAAACAATGGCGACCACCAAGTGACACACTATCCATCGCCGGTCGCCACTGTAATGCCGGCCTGCGAAAAGCTAGATATGCACAGACTGATCCCGAAACGCGACCCGCAGAAGCGAATCACTATGACGGGCTTTTTCGCCATATACATGGTGGTTGCGACCCAGTCAGCCTGTAAAACCCTACCACCCCGCTTTCGGCATTGCCTCGTTCGTTACTCAGCAGGGTGCATCACGTGCAGGTGAGGTTGGCTTGGGTGTCTCAAGTCTTATGATGTTATTCGACATCCCTTACACAAGAAATGATTTATATATATATATATATATAATATACATATTTTTTAAAGAAATGTGTTATATAATTGAAACCCACTATTTGCGCATTGTATCTGGTTACGTGCGCTGCTGCGCCATACATAGTCAGGGGTATTCGCTTGCTAACTAACCTACCTATTAACATAAAAGTAACGAGTCCTTCTCATCATATATTTTGTGCTATTTCAAAATAATATTTGTAATCGTGATATTATTTGATAGCTTATAATAAATAATATTGGTGGAGCCCTGATGACTTTTCTACGGAACTCTTAGGTTCCACGGAACCCAGTTTAGGAATCCCTGTCTTAGATCACATCGATTAAAACAGATGAGATTGTGGCTGAATGTTAAAACTTGTAAAGTATTACACTAATCCCGTATAGTGTCGATGCAGTCTGGAATGGCAATAAATACTTCGTAGATACAGTCACTATTTATGTGGCCAGAGCTTCGCCTTACAATACTTTGTATATATTAAGAATGCCTAGATATCACTGACATCTTGCCTTTTAAAAGCCCATCTATATAAGTCAAAGCGATTACTATTTATACATAATTCCGCAAAATAATTTAAGTAACACAAAAATAATAAAGTATGAACAAATTAATGTTATTTGAGCTATACAACAGTTTTATATAATTATCCTTATTTATGTATCTCTAAAATGTTTCCTAATCTGTTTCGATATGAAGATCAGTGACATCTAGCCTTTCATGGCCGAACTATGAAGTCAAAGAATATACTATTTATTATTCATAATGATCAAACCAATGATAAAATTCTATATAATGATATTCTTATTTACGTCTTATTAAAATCTATATAATAATAATTATTCTTATTTATGTATCTTTATTATGGTGGCGCTAGTTTCAATGTGTCTCTTAATATGGTGGCGCTAGTATCAATGTGTATCTCTAATATGATGGCGCTAGTGTCAATGTATATTTATAATATGGTGGGGCTAATAGCAATGTTCCGGGCGTGTTGTAGTCTCGTCTCTTGAAAGTGATGCAGCGGCACCGGAGGTGGGTGCTAACAAAAGTATTAAAATAAGTACCTCCGTTGGTATACACGAAAAAAATAGCTGTTCCCACGCAAGATTCTTATTTAAACGTACGTTGATTAGACAACTAATAATAAATTTAAACAGGTATTTGTCTATGAGAACGTTCCTACCAATTTATTTTGTCATTTGTAAAGCAAGCACGAACGTAAATAGGTATTCTAGTTTCGGGTGAACAAATCAAATAGCTTTTAAGTATGTACATAGCGTTATGCCTTGATATTGTTTGAAGATGTTTAGTTTTTATATACCTATACTGACTTCGCGGAATTGACAGATTGGAATAATACATTCGATTTGAATTTCAAATGGGATTTCCAGATATTAAGTGCCTGATATATCAAGGTGTTATGAAATTAATTGTATTCTGTTCACTTCTACAAGTTGGTTAAATCGATTGATTATAATAATATAAGCATTAATATACAAAAACCCAAGATGCACACTTAACGTCTCACAGACGGCACACAAAAATGAGTGCATAATTTTGGATTATGCAGTCATTTCAAACAGTCTCGTATCGCTTGCGTCCTTGTAAAAACAACGTTAAATTATTCAGGTCAGGTTGAATTTGCAAAATCATAAGTTTTATCGCATAACTATAACCACGTGTGTATATTGGAGAGTTTTTGCGGCCGGTTTTGAGCGCTACTTTTATTCGAGTACTATGCGTCTTGGGATTTTGAATGAATATATTTTTTTCTTTTTTTTATGTCATAGGTGGCAAACGAACAGGTGGGTCACCTGATGTTAAATGAGCACCATTGTCCATGGACACTAACAACACCAGAGGAGTTGTAAGTACGTTGCCACCCTTTGGGGGGAAGGGTTAGGGGAGGGAGAGGGAGAGGAGAGAGGAGAGGGGAGGGGAGGTGGGCCTCCGGCGCTCTCACTGACCGAACGAAACGCAACAATGCAAGCACTGTTACTTCACGTCGGTTTTCTATGAGAAACTACCCCGGACGAGCCGACCCATTCATGCTGAAACCAGTAATAGTTTCAGCGTGGCTCTACCACCATTCAAAATAAGTATAATTGTGTTTTCTATGTCCATTTCTTTGACACTGACGTGTTTACAATTATGTTGATCAGTTGAGTAGTTAAGGTGTAAAGACAAACAAACAGACAAACTCACTTTCACATTTATAAAATTAGGATTAAATGTGTTCAATCCTATGTAAAATTATTTTGAACTAGCCTCTGCTCGCGACTTCGTCCGCGTGGAATAGTTACTTTGGACTAACGCTAACACGGAGCGATATATCTCATAATTAAGGCAGCGTTCGTAAGAAACGTTTTCGTTCGACCATTTTTCTCTGACTCCCCAGATATTACCCCCAACAACCTCACAAACTTTACCTCTTTATAATATTAGTATAGATTATAGATAATATAATTAGTTAATAGCTTCTGCCCGCGACTTCGTACGCGTGGAATAGTTATTTTGGGCTAAGACGCACCGGAAGCTCTCAAAAGGAAAAAACGCACCGATTTTGAAACATTCTTCATTGGTACTCCGCTCCTATTGTTCTTAGAGTGATGATATATATGTTATATATAACACTGAAATGTTCAACTCAGACCAGTAGTTCCTGAGATTACCACCTACAACTTCACAAACTTTAGCTCTTTATAATATTAGTATAGATTTACTTCTTTTTTAATATTGAAACTTTTAATGCTAGCGTTTGATAGAATTATGTTTGCAAAGTTCATGCTATCTAACTATGAAGTATTATAAATCCTTAGGTCGTTGTAATATATATTTATAGTAAGGGAATTTGCTCATAACGTATGCCATATCGTGTATATGAAATTTATTCGCTTCACATGCGTTTATTCATTCATACTTCTTATACGAGAATTTCTTCGTAGAAAGATATAATATTCGAATGTTTATTTTTATTGTAATATTCCTTATCTTTAATAAATAAATGATTTGATCATTGAGTTATTGAAGATGCAACTTGATTCACGTTGACCGTATAAGGATAGTTGTTGGGGTTTTTGTGTGGGTCGGCCACGGTAGGTAAGGTTGAAGGAACGAGGTTACAAAACTCTGAGAAGAATTTACATGTATTGCGTCACTACAGGTAAATTGGTGAATAATTTAAGGTACACATTCTTGTAACTTAAATGAATGATAAACTACTGGATATGGATATATCGTAACAAATATTATAAACTAGCTTTAGCTCCCGTTTTCGCTCGCCTAGTTGTGATTTTTCCATGACGGTCGGTCGTGTAGTTAAGGTGTAAAAGCGTAACAAAACACAATACCACTTTAGTATTTATAATATTAATTAGGATTAGGATATGAATTATATAAATCATTAATCAATCATCATAATAATTAATCATTACCAATAATCCAGTAAGTACTGTTACCAAAGGATAGTTAAAATACACTAACGCGAGCGAAGTCGGGAGAAAAAGCTTGTATAATTATAATATCTAAGCATTAATAACTTATTAATTTTAAATTTTCGCATAGAGTTATTCTTTGAGTGAATAGAACAGGAGAAAAGAAGGAAAATTTTAGGTAGGTACTAAAAACATTGCAAGGAAGGAACTATAAGTAAAATATATTGTTCAGATTTAATAATATTCCTATTTTAATATTTTTAACCGACTTCAAAAAAAGGAGGAGGTTATCAATTCGTCTGTATTTTTTTTTTTTTTTTTGTTTGTTTTTTCATAACTTTGGACGGGGTAAACCGATTTTGATTATTTTTTTTTTATTTGAAAGCTGGTACTTCCAGTGTGGTCCCATTTCAATTTGGTACAGTTCCGACAACGGCATCCAGTGCAAAACCGTGTAAGTTTCAAATTTGCATTAAGTATGTACACGACAAATAGACGAATAACTCAATATTACGCTAACCGGTTTCGATGATTCATTTTTTATTGAAAAGGATGTACTTCAAGGGTAGTTTGATGAGAGTTTGGTTAGATTCTGATTATGGGATCCGTGGCAAAGTAAAAAAACTTTAAAGAAACGAGCCTACTCCTTTCTTAAGGGCCAGCAACGCATCTGTGTTTCCTCTCGTATCGCAATTGTCCATGGGCGGCCGTGATCACTTACCATCAGGTGACCCGTATGTTCGTATGCCACCAATATTATTAAAAAAAACTCTTCAATTCTTAGGAATCTATTGTGCTTATGTTCGTTGCTGTGTCACAACATGACGGAAGCATTGTAATTACATTACTTAAAGTGTATTATATGTGAAGCGATGGTAGCCGAGTTGGTGGTAGAAACTATCGCGGATTACTGAAAAGGTTGCGATCGTACCAAACGTTACTTATTGTACAACCAATTGAAACCATATCGCATACCATACCGATAGATACCATACCGCAAAAATGCGCATATTTTAATATACTTAAGGCGGAACAGAGTTCGCGGGCACTGCTAGTAAAATATATTTATGTACACTAAAAATGGAAAAATAAAGTAAATTTTCAAAAAAAAGTATTAACCGACTTCAATATCAATCAAAAACCCATAAGGCACTAAAAAGCGGAAAATAAATAGTTTATCAAAAATAAAACATATGAATATGTGTGCTACCTAGAGATGTACTGGAAGTCGGTACCAACCAAAATTTTTGTATTACAGAGACGCGAGAGTGGACTTAAACTCTAGGTAGCACACATATTCATATGTTTTATTTTTGATAAACTAGTTATTTTCCGCTTTTTAGTGCCTTATGGGTTTTTGATTGATATTGAAGTCGGTTAATACTTTTTTTTGAAAATTTACTTTATTAATCAATACATATGAATGTAATTGATTTGTCTGTTATCTGTTCAGAATAATCTTCGAAACAGCTGAATTGCTGTACCTTCCATACTCAGATAGAGAACTTTTCACAGTTAAGTTAAGCAGCAATGATAAAATTTACCATCAGTAAAAGGATTATAAGTAATAAGGAATACATATAAGTAGTGATGTCAAATTTTACGAACTAATGTAAAATTTGGGATGTAAGGGGTGTCGAATAACATCACAAGACTTGAGACACCCAAGCCAACCTCACCTGCACGTGGTGCACCCTGCTAAATAACGAACGAGGCAATGGCGCAAGCGGGGTGGTAGGGTTTCATAGCCTCACTGGATCGCCTACCACCATGTATACGGCGAAAAAGCCCGTCATAGTGATTCGCTTCTGAGGGACGCGTTTCGGGATCAGCCTGTGCATATCCAGCTTTTTGCAGGCTGGCATGACAGCGGCAACCGGAGATGGATAGTGTGTCACTCGGTGGTTGCCATTGTTTTTGGATTGTACTGTGCTTATCATCAGGCATAGTGCAGTCATTTTGCCGTGCTAATATATATAAAAAAGACGGACTTTAATTGTAAAGCAGATAAAATACGTAGAACTCATGAAAAACAAAACGATTTTGACAAAAACGAATTCATGGACATCATCTAATAATTTAATGGAACTTGTAATAAACATCCGAGCATTTTACCTATATGAAAATTCCCTTATATTTCGTACATATGTTACTTAACACGCATAAGTTTAATTTTTCCTAAATAGTGTCAATTAATCACAGGTCCGGAGCTTAGTGACTTCAGTAAAATGGGCGGGAGACCACTGGAACGTTACTTATATTAAAACAGACACTAAGGAGAGACGCTCAGTGTCTTGCGACTTCGTGGTTATTGCGAGTGGACAGTATAACGCACCAAAATGGCCGGAGATCGAAGGAATGGAAATATTCGAAGGTTCACTTTTTATCTCTAATCTATGAAATGTTTTCATACATTACAAACAATATATATTATATGTATAATAGGGTTTCGTTTGGGTGTAAAAACATTACTGTGAAAAGCTGAGCTCTTAATATTAATATTAAGATTGTCCTCACACATTTTTTAATTCCCATAAGAATAACATGGGAAATATTTTTTTGCTTGTTCTGGTTTTTGTACCGTGCAAACGACAGATTGACTTATAAATAGATGTTTCAATCTTTATAGAGAATTGAACGCTCTACAAAAATGGTCTGAATACATTTTTTCATTTGTCCAGGCGTTCAAAAGTTATTGAAAATCAAAGTTCAATTATTATTATTTTTTTTTGTTCGAATTTTATATATTACACAGAAACTGTTGGTTTCAATGACAAAATAAGGATGGAAACCTTACCTTACCAAATATTACCTTTTTGTCAAAATAAATTAGACTTGATAAATGTTGACCAATAATAACGGTATCTTAACACGTTAAACGCCATGGGGGTCACCGGTGACCTCACCCTTCCTCTATCATAGCGCCATGGGGGTCACCGGTGACCTCAACGTATAGTCATATTCAAACTACTTTTTCTCGCCGCCGGCCATACTGACTGTTACTTTATTCGTACTCCGTGACCGGCACGGCGCTGTAGAACTATACTGCGCAGTGGGACAAACATACCTTGTAAGGAATTGAAAAAATGAAAGATAGCGAAAAAAGTAACCAAAATAAAAATTCAGGATATATAATTCAAATGAGTCTTTATTATTTAAACGAAAATTAGCAGTCTTTATTTTTTAATGAAATACAAACATAAAAATCAGTTTTACTGAAAAATAAAATAAAGTTCTCATTAGTAAGCATAATTACAAACAACCATTAGAAATATAAATAATTAGCCATAATATTTGACAAAACATGCTGTAAAAGATGAGATAAGAAACCTTTTATAGCATCAACATATTAGCGATGGACATAATTGAAACATTTTAGACAAACGTGAGGCTCCCCCTTACATTGCACACAGTACGTACTCACTTTCTTAGCTTTATTCTTAGCTACTTTACGACCAAATTCCTGTACTGAATCTTTATAACATTGCACGCAAAAACGACGCGTGTCTCTTACTTTTCCTTCCTTTAATTTTAGAACATGCTTGAGTCTTTTAGGTCTTTCATTGATAATTATTTCTTGGGAATCTGCTGGCCGAGTCAAATAATTTATGAGAGCCCTCCTAAAGTCGACAATTGAAGATTTGCTCTGCTTATTTTCATTGTACATGACCCAAGCATTTACAACTGCCGTATTTAGAAGTAGTTCTATTGCCAATTTTCTATACCATTTTACGGTTTTCCGCAATGGCGAAGAATAGGCACCCATCTGGTCACTTATGTCTACAGACCCTTTCGATTTATTATAATCCAAAATAACTTTTGGTTTACGAATCTGTTTGCCTTTTTTCACCACCACAGCAATTTTGTCGGAATGCTTTGTCGACAGCATAAGCACGTCCCTCTTATCTTTCCATTTAAGCACTGTTACTCCATCTTCATTCTCCATAGCCATTGTTTCACCTTTTTGCAGTTTCGAATCAACAACAGCCTTAGGCAATCCTCTTCTGTTTTTTCGCAATGTGCCAATTAAATGGGTTTGCTTCTCCAATAACCGATAAGCCAGTTGCAAGCTAGTGTACCAATTATCAGTTGCTAGCGTGTGTCCTTTGTCAAATATATTTTCACATAGTGCCATCACCACATTTGTTGGCGTAGTATTTATTGCGTCAATGTTTTTCCCACTATACAAATTAAGTTTGCAAGTATATCCGGGAACAGTACATAACTTAAATAGCTTCATGCCATACTTGTGTCGCTTACTTTTATTGTATTGCCTGAATATTATTCGACCTCTGAAAGGTACTTGGCTTTCATCCACACAAACATCTTCTTTAGGCGAATAATATTTCTGGAAAGTAGCATTGAGAGCATCGATTAAAGGTCTTATTTTGGCAATACGATCGTTTCTGTCGACAGATAAATTGTCGCTAAAGTGTAGGTATTGCAGTAGTAACTCGAAGCGGTTCCTACTCATAACGGTGGCTGGAAAAGTTTGTCCAAGTATCTTGTCTTTGCTCCAATAATAAGCTAATTTCGGCAGCTTTACTACGCCCATAAACAAGACCAGCCCAAGAAACTGTTTTATTTCTGTCTTGTTTGTTGGCTTCCATGAATGAGACCTTGATCCAGGCTTTGTTTGCCTGGCTGTGATGTTTTGACTTGCGAACAAATTTGTCTGCTCAGCAATCATTTCAAGAATTTCTTCAGGCACCAATAGATCATAATACTGGTCAGGGCCAGCTTCTTTCAGCAAATTAGAATATGGAGGTTTCATACCCTCGAACTCGGTGAAAGGAATCACTGATGGCTGTCGTCTTTTTGGCCTCGACCATTTTGAGGAAATACGGTCATTTTGCGATATATTGGCGGCAACAAAATTTTCAGCCGACTCACTGTCACTATCACTATCACTTGCGATAACCAAACGTCTTTTCTTTTTCGGTAATTGCATGGGTTCACTATCCGATTCTACGAGAGCGTCATTGTTTATAGAAGCGATCGAAAAAGAAATTTCTGACGCGTTGATTTGCTTCCATTCATCCTGCGTAAATTCGAAGTCCTCCATAGCTAAATCCATATCTAAAGGCTCGCACATTAACTATTCAATAAGAAAATGATGACAGCTAAGATTGTAGGAACGTAATTAATCTAGTAACACACGTTCTATCACCGTAAGCGCGAGCGCACTACTGGTGTAGCGGGTGGCCGGCGGGGTGGGCGGCGCGGCGCCGGGTACCGGAAAATATATTTTCTGTATTTGTGCGCCATGGGGTGCACCGGTGACCTCAACTATGTATTTGACTGTAACTATGTAACCCATGTACAGAATTGAATAAAACTTATTTTCTATACGTATCGTAACATAATAAACAAATTACGACCAAAAGTATTTTTACGATTTTTATTTTTTTCTATCGGCGTTTAACGTGTTAATATTTTATATAGTAGTAGCTTCTCATAGATATATAGATTACACGTATAATCAAATAATAAACATGGGTCGTGTAGTTTCTGAACAATTAATATACATACAAACATATTACGAAAACAAAGAATTAAAGTAAAGGATTTCCACAGAAAATATTAACATTTGATAGTTTATTCTTTAAAATTAACTGTCCGCCCGACTTCTGACAGGCCTACTAATGAAGAAAATTAAAGCAAAACTTCCTTTAATAGTACGACCATGTAATGATATAAAACATCAATTGAATGTCAATCTGTCAATTATATCAATATTTTGAAAATCTATATGTTGTCTTCTGTGTCCCTCACTTTTTAAAATGGAGATTTTTTAACTATTTTTTTTCGAAAGGAGTTATAAGAAGTTGTTTATTTATAAATACCTTGATTTTTTTCACTTTTCTGTACGACTTTAAACCATTTCTCTTACAAAAACCTTTTCCTGTCAGTTATCTTACTCTCTTCCTGACTATTTATTCCACATGGTGGTGGGGTCAGCCTTCCGCACATAGTTTCTCCACTTCGTTCTGACCATGACATCGCCATCGGAAAGCTTGCACTCTTTCAGGTCCTTTAACACTACACCCTTCCGATTTATTTTAGGCCTACCTCTGGGTCTTGGACCAGGAAGGGTTAATTGTAGAGTTAAATTCCCTACGTAGTCTGGTGGCTTTCTTTTCAAGTGACCATACCATCGCAGCCTACTTTACTGAATCTTATCGGCAATGTTGCGTACTTCCTAGGCTACCTTTTATTTTATCGAGCCGAGTTATGCCACACATCCACCTTAACATCTTCATTTCAGTATCTTGAATAGTATGGATGTTCTTTTTATTTATAGCCTACGTTTCACTGCCATACATAAGGACTGGTCTTACAATGGTCTTGTAGACAAGACCTTTGAGTTTAACAGGCATTCTTCTGTCGCATGTATCACCCGTCACTTCTCGCCATTTAAGCCACGCTGCGGCTATCCGATGTTCAATGTTGGCTTCAATGTTCCCAGACTTACCCATTATATTCCCTTGTCGTATGAGTTTACCAGTTGTCCATCGATGGAAATAGTAGCCATTTATAAAGATAATAAAAAAAAACCGAATAGGTGCTGACTTTCTGAAACTATGCCCTTAGATATATATGGAAATCGATTTTTATTTACATAGACTATGATGTATTCGTTATTATTGAAGTGAAACTTCTTTAGGCGCATGAGGGTAACATTTTTACAGATGTAACGTCACGCAGGTATGCAACGGAAGTGACGTCACTTGCAGTAAACGCAGATTTTTCATCTATTTTTCAAGTATCGGAAATCTAAACTTTTAGATTTGTATATCAAAAAGACTTATAAATTAGTTCGCCAAAGAAGTTTCACTTCTGACATGTGTACTTTGTACGCACGCACTTTTTTTCCATTATGTTATGAAATAGTCTGATTTTTATTTAAGTAAATATTGTAGCTTTTTTCCAGGAAATATGATACACAGCCACGATTACAAAGAGCCTGAACCCTATACAAATCGTAGAGTGCTTGTCGTGGGCGCCGGAGCTTCAGGCTTGGACATGGCTACACACTTGTCTAATATTACAAGCAAGTTGGTGCACAGTCACCATCTGGTGTACAATCAACCTAAATTCTCTGACAGTTACGTAAAGAAGCCCGACATTATGGCGTTCACTCCAACCGGAGCTATATTTCAGGATGGAACGTTTGAAGAAATTGATGATATTATATTTTGTACAGGTAACTATTCTGTGCTTAGTTTTGAGTTATTTATTAGTAGTACGTGATTTAACTAAAAAAGCATCACTGGTACATATTTCTGCTGCAAACCACAGGTGTTCCGTTTGGATTTTTTTTAATGTCATAGTAGGCAAACGAACAGGTGGGTCACCTTATGTTAAGTCATCACCACCGTCCATAGGCACTAACAACATCAGGGGAGTCGAAAGTGCGTTGTCAGCTCTGTTTGCGGGAAAGGGGGGAAGGTGGAGAGGAGAGGGGAGGAGAGGAGAGGTAGGCATCTATATACTTTATTACACTGGCATTTTAAAACTTCAACTTAATTTTCGGTAATAGCAGTCCGTCGTAATTGCCTTGGATGACTACTTGTAAGATATAGTTACCAATGGCCTTGTCCCAGTGTCACCTGAGTGCAATAGGTAGGTAATCTGTATACGTGTGAAATCAGTACAATTCTGTTAACATGATATCTTTATTAATTGTTATCAAAATAGAACTATCAAACTGATCGTCTCTTGTCTCTTAATGAGAATGCTTTAGATAAAAACAATTACTTAGTAGATGAATATACATATGCTGTCGCGGACTTTTTATATATTCTGTCATAGGTGTTCACATTCATCATCATTCAGGCTTACAGTTTTTTCATTTAAGTTTAACTAATAACGCAGCGCACGTTTTTGTTGAGGTTTTAATCGGCTGAGTGCCTGAAGCGCTCGCCTTAGTAGTCCGGTGAAGCTGTTAAGACCTTGCTTGGTCAATAGCGTAGTCAGTTCGAAAAAAAAAAAAGTTTTATCGAGGCACCATTTTTTATGAGTTACCTGACAAATGTGATCATAATTTTACGCCAGTTGTATATATTAACATAATAAATAGCTTAAGTCTATCTTGACTAGTGTATCATTCAAAAAGTGAAAGAATTTATCAAATCAGTGGAGTGCTTCCCGCGTTTACTTTTCTTATATATATAAACCTACAAAACCGGTCTCAATCTATACGTATATATTACAATATTAGTATAGGTATATTTTTTTTCGAACTGACTACGTTATTGACCTAGCAAGGTCTTAACAGCTTCACCAGACTACAAATAGTATAGGTAGGTTGCAACTATTACTTAACATAAGTTGGACAGCGTGCGTGTATGTATCAAGAAAAAAAATACTATTTCAGTTTGATAAGGGAAAAAAGATAAAACCCTTCCACTTGCATGTGTAAGCGAGTATGCGTGCACGTGTGTGGAGGTGATATGTGTAATGTTGTCGCAGTGATGTAAGATTTTGTGTCGCTGTATCGCGCGAGCAACGTACTCAAGGGCTACACGCCGAGGGAACGGACCTATGCTTGAGCAACTGCCGAGGGAGGCCTAGTCTAAAAAAGTCTAAAAAAAACAGTTTTATCACTTTGCTCTTTTATTTATCAATTTTCATTTACTCAGCTTCTATATTGTAGATTTTTTGGATACCATACTTTTCTTAATATTTATTTGCATGCGATAAAAGAAGGCAATTTGTTCCAGGTTACAACTATAACCATCCATTCTTAGCAGAAAATACAGGTATGACAGTCACGGGTAAATTTGTGCTACCTCTGTACCAACAGTTAGTGAATATCAAACATCCGAGTATGGTATTTGTGGGAATCTCTAAGCGGATTATTAACAGGCTTCTGGATGTGCAGGTATAGTGAAGCAATTGCTGAACAATTTACTATGTTTATGTGTAAAAAAATATGATCACAATTATTTATTTTTCATAACATAATACGTTACATGAAGTGTAATTTATTTAACAATATACTTACTTAAGTTATATATAAAGTAAAAGTAAAAATAGCAAATAACTTAAAATTAAACCCTGTCTTTATATATCACCGCAGAACATTTATTCAGTAGGTATCCTTAAAGTCATAAATACTTTTAAATTGTAATACGGACTATATTTGAAAACATCTTTAATTTCGATTTATAGGGTTGTAAGGGGTGTCGAATAACATCTAAGACTTGAGACACCCAAGCCAACCAAAGTGCACGTGGTGCACCCGGCTGAATAACGAACGAGGTAATAGCGAAAGCGGGGTGGTAGGGCTTTACAGCCTGACTGGGTTGCGACCACCATGTATATGGCGAAAAAGCCCGTCCTAGTGATTCGTTTCTGCGGGTCGCGTTTCGGGACCAGCCTGTACATATCCAGCTTTTCGCAGGCCGGCATGACAGCGGCGACCGGCGATGGATAGTGTGTCACTCGGTGGTCGCCGTTGTTTTTGAATAGTACTGTACTTACCATCAGACACAGTGCAGTCATTTTACCGTGCTACAATAAAAGAAATAATTAAAATAGTGTATAATATATGGGTCCGCTTTTACTCTAATCTATTGTACAAATAAATTTTTAAATTAAGGCTCTCTTTATATAGTTTAGTCAGTCTCGTTCTCGTAACACGCAAGTTTTTCTTTCGTCAAGTATTGTAATATAATATCTTGGTATGTATTTCTAGGAGTGATTTATAAATGTATAGAGATGTAATCTTCATAATCATCATGATTTATAAAATGAGTCCAGACAATTTTTAAATGCATCCTTGTTCACTAATCTTGTATCGAAGTGTTGTGGTTAAAATAATATGGTAGATATCAATAGATGGTTGGATACTTGTCATTTGATTTAGTTTTCATCCGCGACTGCACGCCGTGAGTGACTGATTACGAATGATAATTAAAATCTGATAATTGCTTGATGATATTACTGAACACAAAATACGAAACTAGAATTAAGTTATAGTCCTCGTCAAATATTTTAACCGCTCTGAAGTAGATGCGCAGAACACAAATATAGGTATCAGAGGGACGCAGTGAGGTAAAAGGGGACCAAGCTCGCCCGCGCGCGTACCTCGACCCCTATTTCACACACGTTGACAAATGTGTTCTGTCGTTATTAGTTGCAGTACAGTTGCATTCAGAAGTCAATTTCGTTTTGTTGTTGTTAATTACATGTTACTGAAATTTTCGTTGTTTTCTTGTTCTTGTATATTTGTCACTATTAGAAGACCCACCCACTTCGAAAAATGATGTTTCTATGGAGGTTTCTATGATTGATTTATTATGAATATATTTTATTTACAGTAATGGTATTGTAACACACATAATACTTGCACAATATATGCTACAAGATATATCCCATAGATAGAAACAAATACTGCATAAGGTGGATCATTCAATTTAAGTACGCGATCACCCAAAACTCCCTAACCAGGTGATTAAATGTTATTTGGGTTTAACATAATGTGGCGAACTGTTAATTTTCTAGCTTTGTCTATTGTTTAGCTACTATTGTCCATTTCTAGTTTTTACTGTTGTTTTATTATCCCAGTAATGATTCAATTTTTTTAATCTGTTTATTTTTATATCTAATATTTTGCAAATATTCTATACCTATGTATGCAAAATAAAGAGGTTTATGTAAATTAGCTGTCAAAGCGTTTACAAGATGACACAATCGAAGTCGTATCTTTATTCTACAAAATCTTTTGAAAGTTGTAAGGGGGTCGTTGTACTGCCACATTTTTATTACTTAATGTAATAGGCAAATATCTCCTTGAATCATAATGGATTAAAAACGTACTATGTTATTAAAATTCTTTTTTTTTTTATAATTTAATGAAGGCTTAGTCGCCTGTGCGACTATATCGCCTAAGTGACATACAACTATATAACAATAACAATAACAATAAACTTAACAATAGCTTATATTAATTTTGTACAATTCTTTAGCATCTTTCGAAGTGGGTTCTGACAATAAGGAATTGTACAAACCCGTGTGGAACGAACCAGAAGCATTAAGCCGAGATCTAATATCTTCGCTGCGAACACATTCTGCCAGGATGTGGTGCACATCGTCGATGAGCCCACAAGTCTGGCAGAGTGGTGATGTGACTTTACGCATCAAGTAGGCGAACTTTTTACATGGGATGTGTCCTGAGCGTAATCTCATACCTGCGATTGCTTCCCGACGGCAAATCGTACTGTCATCAATCCATGGTGACCTTAAGGGATGTGGCTGAATCGTTCTGTACCATATTCCTTTTGTTTTAGAACGCTCATCAAAGTATTCCTTCCAATGCAAGTAACAGCTATTTTTAAATACTGAGCATACATCCAAGTAACTTGGTAAAATATTAATAGGAGCACCTTCGGAGGACCCTTCTCTAGCTAAAAGATCAGCTCTTTCATTCACAGTTATACCTATATGAGAAGGGATCCATTGTAAAACAATTACTTTGTTCTTTGCTTTGAGATCTAGTAATTGCTTCAAAATACGCTACGTGTTGAAGAGCACTTTTTGAGTCGGATAAAATGACAATTTTAATGAATTCAGTTGATTGTGCAAATGATAAGGCCTCTGCAATTGCTATCAATTCAGTGTGCATAATTGAAATATTTTCATGAATTTGAAATTTCATAAAAGTTTTGGAATTTGACTCAAAAAATGCGGCTCCTAAATAATTACCAGCTTTAGATCCGTCAGTGTATATTTTAACAAAATTTTGATAATAATTATTTATACAATCAGAATAGTTTTCTTGTTGTAAATTACGTGTTATTGCTATTTTCGTTCTTTACTTTTTCTAGTTTATATTTGTTATTATTAGAAGACCCATCGACTTCAAAAAAGGATATTTCTATGAAGGGCGTTGTTTATTAAAATTTATTTATTTATTATGAATGTATTCTATTTACGATAACACATATATGCTACAAGATACATGCCACAGATAGAAACAAATAGTGCATAAGAGGGACCATTCAATTAAAGTACGCGATCACCCAAAACTCACCAATAAATGTTATTTGGATTTAATTATAATTGACAAATACATGATGTGGCGAACTGTTAAAATTCTAGTTTTGACTATTATTCTATTGTTCGGCTACTATTGTCCATTTCTAGTTTTTACTGTTGTTTTGTTATCTCAGTAATGATTAAATTTTTATTATCTGTTCATTTTTATCTCTAATCTTTTGCAAATACTCTAAACGTGATAATATCTAAACAAATATTAATAAATGTCAATGTTAAATTCTTATATTAATATTTTGAATTTGTTTTGCATTCACTTCTTGACTGTACTATGCGCAAAGCCCAATTCAAAGCTATATTCAGAGCGGCCAAAACATTTGACTCGGACTATACTTATAGTTAAGGTATAATCTTCGTCAATCTTTTTGACCGCTCTGAATATAGTCTTAACTTTAGACTTGCGCGTAATACAGTCGATTTAATATAATACAAAAACAAAGTCAAAATATTTTTATAACAATCTCAAATTTTCATTTATTTATCTCTAAAAAGGTCTCGATGTCATATGCATCATATAATAATTTATACCTATATTTGGGTTCAGCGCATCCATATTTAGAGCAGTTAGAAAGATTGTTGAAGAATTTAGATACGCAAAATGTGGTTGAAAATTATACACAGCGATATACCTAATTATAAGTAAACACCTTTTTACTTATAATATCATTGATTGCTAATGAAGATAATGAAAAATTTATACCCATTAATCTTGAAGTTAAACTTTTTTATTATATTCTTTCAATAGGGTGAATACGCAGCTGCATTGGCTTCAGGGAAATTCAAATTGCCGCCTCAAGAAACAATGCTAAAGAGTTGGCTCGACCATGTTCATGATATTCAATCAAAAGGAATGAAGATTATTGATGTAAACGTTATTGGTGATATGGTGAGCAATTTATACTATTGTACTAGCTCGTTTAGTACTAGTGAACTAGTTTTTGTCCTTTTTTGTACCCATGACAACAACACATATGCAAAATTACATGAAGATCGTTTAAGTAAAGTGAAAATTATTTATACACATATGCGTTAAAAAAAATGCAAGCAAATGGAATCCATTGTATCTATTTTGATAGCATTCCTATATGACACACGGTTCTTTTATTATACTGCAAAATTGAAACAGGTATATATTCTCAGGGGTTATTGAGCAGTCGCTTCCAGTTCTAAATTAATTTAAAAAAATAGATGCTTAATTTTTGACCTCATTATCTCGAAAAGTGCAAAACTGAGTATGAGCAGTCGCTTCTGGTTCTAAATTAGTAAAAAAAAATAGATGCTTAATATTTGGCCTAATTATCTTGAAAAGTGGAAAACTGAGTATGAGCAGTCGCTTCTGGTTCTAAATTAATTTAAAAAATAGATGCTTAATATTTGACCTAACTATCTTGAAAAGTGCAAAACTGAGTATGAGCAGTCGCTTCTGGTTCTAAATTAATTTAAAAAATAGATGCTTAATATTTGACCTAATTATTTTGAAAAGTGCAAAACTGAGTATGAACAGTCGCTTCTGGTTCTAAATTTATTTAAAAAATAGATGCTTAATATTTGACCTAATTATCTTGAAAAGTGCAAAACTGAGTATGAGCAGTCGCATCTGGTTCTAAATTAATTTAAAAAATAGATGTTTAATATTTGACCTAATTATCTTGAAAAGTGCAAAACTGAGTATGAGCAGTCGCTTCTGGTTCTAAATTAATTTAAAAAATAGATGCTTAATATTTGACCTAATTATTTTGAAAAGTGCAAAACTGAGTATGAACAGTCGCTTCTGGTTCTAAATTTATTTAAAAAATAGATGCTTAATATTTGACCTAATTATCTTGAAAAGTGCAAAACTGAGTATGAGCAGTCGCATCTGGTTCTAAATTATTATAATTTAAAAAATAGATGCTAAAATTTGACCTAATTACCTCGAAAAGTGCAAAACTGATATACACTCAACATCAAATGATTTACGTAAAAAACGCCATGAATCACCGTATTCAGTCCAGCCCTCGCCCGGCTTCCCATTGTTCGACCGTGAGGTATTCCGATTATAAGCAGTTACGTAATGATTAACCTTGAAAATCTCCCTTTCAAATTTGTTCATTGAATCTAGGAGTGATTTCAATGTATCGTTCCTATACTTTTAAAAGTTTTAGAACTACGGTTCTCTTTGTTGTTTGTTAGTATTTGTTTTGATTTTATTATTTTATATGTTAAATGTGACCATAAACTACCATACGATTGAAGGGTGTTAATCTTTAAACAGTTACCTGGTATAACAGTAAAAGCTATTCATTAAAAGTAATCACAACATTTATGTTACAAGAATAGTTTGTTATTATAGTCTATATATGTATTCATCAGTCTCATAAAATGTTTGTGTATTTGTTTCGCTTTCAAGGTTTACTCGACCGATTTTCATGAAATTTTACATACACGTTATTTGGGATTCAAAAAAGGGCATCGAGTATCTTTCAAACAAATAAGTACTGTTTCTGAGGAATAGGTCAAATGTACGTTGACGCGGGCAAGAACATTTAATATATGACTGGCTTCTATTTTCACAGTATTAGATGACGTATTGTTTTAGAAAGAACGTTGCATAGAAGCTCCAATTAATCTAATTAATTAATCTAAATAAAAATAATTCAGTATATTGACGGATATCTTATACAGTTTCATTAAATCTTATTTTGTGTTTCGAAAGAAGTCAAACTTTGGCGTACATCTATACTTCTAAACTTAATAGTAAAAAGTTGAAGAGTTTGTTTGCTCGAACGCGCTAATCTCAGGAAGTACTGGTTCGTTTCAAGATAGCTTTATATGTATAGATGTAGATGAGGTACTGTTTCATTTTTTCCCTTATCGAACTGATTTCATTCAGATAAAAAAATGTCCGACACGAAATATGTAAAACAGTTCTTCAGGTATATATGCTAAGTACATACATATATATATATATATATATACGCGCCCCCGTGACACTCCCATAGTGCGGCGTACGGTTTGCCGTGGAGTTTTATTCGGTTAAAGTCGCCGTAAGGCACCGGTAGCTACGTCCCAGCACAAAGCTGGCGGTCGACTCAGCTCAGGCCTTCCCCCGGGGCCTGACAGTCCATGATAGATTTTCTGTTCACGTTAAAAAAAAAGGTTAGCTCAGTTAGTTCGAGAATTGCATAAACTAGTTCTCAAAATTAAATCAGGCGAGTGCCTTAAGCGCTCCCCTTAGTAGTCCGGTGAAGCTGTTAAGGCCTTGCTAGGCCAATAGCGTAGTCAGTTCTAAAAAAAAATCATTTCGGAGCACCGACGCAGAAAGTTTCAATATCGTGTTTTTTTTTCCTTTTGAGAGCTTCTGCTGCGTGTTAGCGTTAGCCAATAGTAACTATTCCACGTTAAGTAAGCACAGTAAGTTGCGGGCTACTATACAACTATAATATACTATACATACAGCTACTATAAAATAATAATGTATGTTTTTGTTTCAATTTTAGGATCAATACTTCGGTAACTTGACAGAAGAAGCTGGTGTAGCTCGGGTACCGCCAGTTATCACAAAGATCAGGGACTTTAATGCAGTGACTCGTCTTGAAGAGGTGTTGAGTTACCGAGATTATGACTACAAAATTATTGATGATTACAACTTTGAGAGACAGTATAACCCAAGAAAAATTTTACCTTGTTCCATTGAAGTATAAATGTATGAGTTGATAATTGAGTGATATTTTAGTATCTAATAATACTATACTACAGTAGAACCTCGATAAGTTACAATCCAAGGGAAACACAAAATATTTATTAAAATAAATATATTATATTATAGAGTTTTTAGTTTATAAAGAGTTTATGTTACACTCACGCTTTCACCGCACACTTTCTTGACGGCCAAATCATGCCGTTTCTCGAAGTTTCCTAACCAGCCATTGCTAGCTTTAAAATTACGGAAATTACTTTAAATATTAATTACGGAAATTACCGAACTCTTTAGCTTTTTCTTTCACTATGTGTCTGTAACACTGACGTTTTGGTTTGGACACTGTTTGAACCACGTAAATAAACATTGCTCCAAAATTCAGCAATTTTTCGAATTTTACATAAAATACTTTCTCCAGATTCTCGTTTCTTCAATGGGTTCCTTTTTAGCGCACTTTTCAACGCTTTTATCGCTTTTAATTTATCAGTTCGTGTTGCTAATTTTTGTGTTAGCAATTTAACTTGTAAACACATGCAACCAATACATTCCGAGAAACTTTTTGTTTTGTATATACATACATTCGAAATGACTCATTGGCAGACAGTTCATGTTACAGAGTTCATCGAAACATTTCTTTAAGTAACTGAGGGCTAATACTGAAATTACTAGTTTAAATTATATAGGGTGCGTATTTTAAGTAATAGAAGTTTTAGGCTCCGAGGGGAAGGAAACAGATATTTTTTTAAGTTATAGAGGTTTTTACCATATCGAGGTTCTACTGTATATTAAAATACTAATAAATTAGGGAAATTCAAGTTTTTATTGAATCGTTAGGGAAATGTTTTAAAGTTAAAAAGCTTATGTTGGAGGCTGCTTTTTATACTGTGAATATGGTTGGAATTTGAATGGATTAGAAGGGGAGTAAGTGCCTTCGCTATTTGATCGACGATATAGAAAGCATCAACAAGAAACCAATATGTCAAGACGTCTTTAGTATTATCAAATCTATTTGTCCCTATGTACATATTTTTATAATGATTGTAATATTAAATATTTCCCATAGTATACTTGATGATTAAGATTGTAGGGGTAATGTTTATTTTTCTACTTCTGTAGTATAACTGAGTTAGTATTATTTGCTTTAGAAAGGTAATACGTGTTACAAGTATGTGTAAATGTAATAAGTGTAGGTATTTCTTATTTGTTAATTCCAATGTTACCATTCGTATTTAATTTTTATAATAATGCTTTACTAATTACAAATAAAAATAGTTAATAACATGTGGTTTTATTATAGACCCGTGCAACTTCATCTGCACCAAATCGGTTATCACCGGTTTCAATTGTATTTTTCAACACGAAAAATTGTAATAAACCTAAAACCCGATTGCGTTCGTAGCATTATCTACCGGGTTCAATTAAGATAAAAACTAACCTACTCCTTTACTACTCCTAATCTTTGAGTTACTTTGCTATTAAAATGAAAATTTTATGTATGTAAATAATATATACACTCTCTCTCTCTTTTTCTCTATCATGACACCTAACCTACGGCGCATAGACTCTGCACATCCACAATAATTAAAAATAAATTAAATAATCATCTCTACCATTTTATCATAACTATCTTCAACTGGTATTAAAACTTTTTCACACTTCATTGTATTGAAGAAAAATATAAATATGAAAAAGATATGAGTATAGAGTCGACGCGTCAACTGTCACTTGCCTGTAACTATTTGTCTAAGAGCTAGCAATGGTTTCGAGAGCGAATTTTAATAAGCCAGTTTTTTATATATCTTTATGTTCTTACGAACAACGTGCAGGCTACCTGGCTCCCGGTAAACGTTGCGTTTATTTGTGCATATCGCACCTTTACAGACAAAAATTTTGACTTTTAAATAATTTTAGGATGTTTTTTTTTCATGAGATTGTTATTGCCAGACGTTTTTGTTATCAACAATACTGTGCCCGATGCTATTTTTTGTTAATAAAAAAAGTATGTTCAAACATGTTAAGATAGCTGTAATTTTAAGATTATTTTATTTAGATATAAAAGAGGGTAAATAATTAATAATATGTATAGAATAACTTGCTATAGCAATAATTTAGCGCAACACAGGCTGTATGATAAAGATAATTGTGGCAGCGCCTGTTATAGACGTTATAGACTGTTATAGATGCATGTATGGTGATAGCGATAGCCCCAAGTCATATGTTTATGACTATACTAATATATAAAGCTGAAGAGTTTGTCTTCGATGATAGACATAAAATGCAAAATAAATACATTTACAGCCACAATTAAAACTTTATTTACATAATAAGAGTCAAAACATAAGCATTAAGCTAAGCTAAATTAATATACATAATTGAAAGTCATATATCTGTATGTAATATGAATTATATCATCTTTTTAGTCAATTTGGCGGCTATATTGTTTTATTTACCGCGATCACTTCTACATAACTCAGTGATTATAGCAACGTATAAGAATAAGTTAAGTATATCGACAATACGGACATATAATATCTATATAATAAAGTATTTAAGATATATTGTTCCATAATGTATAGCTTATAATTTGCATTACTTTCTTATATAGTGTTAGTGAGCACTGAGTTTGGTATATAGTAGGTTGAAGTTCCAGGTATGTTGCTGATGATAAACCCCATCCCATTCGATATACTATTTACATTCTTATATCTAATGTACACGTTACATATAACAGTAGACGTGCGTGTCGTAGTTACAAATGTTTTTCAAAAAGCTTTTCTGTAATGTACACACCCACTCACAATTTTACATTTCTTTAATACATTTTTTACAAAGCGCGTGCGGAGCCGCGGGTAACAGCTAGTTATTATATAAAACGAAATAAGAATAAAAGAAGCAAATAGCACTGAATGATAATACAGGATCCTATTAGTTAAAAAAAATAGATTGGATCAAATTTTCGAGAAATATTTCCAACAAACATACCCACACACTTTACCCCTTTTATAGTTGATAGTAGTTAATATATATATTTTTTATGTCATATGTGGCAATGTGGCAAACGAACAGGTGGGTCGCCTGATGTTAAGTGATCACCATCGTCCATGGACACTAACAACACCAGAGGAGTCGGAAGTGCGTTGCCACTCTTTGAGGGGAAGGGTTAGGCGAGGGAGAGGGATATGAGAGAGGAGAGGGGAGGGGAGGTAGGTCTCCGACGCTCTCACTGACCGAACGAAACGCGACAATGCAAGCACTGTTACTTCACGTCGGTTTTCTATGAGAGGGTGGTACTACCTCTCCTAATTGGTTGGACCGACTTCCACGGGGCTTTTATGGACAGATAACAAGCGGGTTCAGAAGACGTTGTGCCGCCCCGATAATAAAATGAAAACCTTGACAAAGTATACCTAAACCGTCCCCATGAATCATCATTCTATCTACTGGTGAAAATGGCATGAAAATGGTCGTTTTTGACTTTATCGTGAATAGATAAACTGACAGAGGTCTTTCTTTTTAACCGACTTCGAAAAAGGAGGAGGTTACTATGTTCGATTGTATGTATTTTTTTTATGTATGTTAACCGATATTTTCGTCAATTGTGAACCGATTTTAATGGTTCTTTTTTTATTTGAATTGGTACACTATGTAGTGATTAACTGCTACCTGTGCATTCGTCCGTGTGAAATTGATCAAAAATATGTTACAACCGCGTGGGACGTGTACCTTACTGGACTCTAAGAATAAATATACATCATTGAAAGTCATATATCTGTATGTAATATGAGTTATATCATCTTTTTGGTCAATTTGGCGGCTATATTGTTTTATTTACCGCGTTTGCTTCTACATAACTCTGTGATTATAGCAACGTATAAGAATAAGTTAAGTATATCGACAATACGGACATATTATATCTATATAATAAAAGATTTAAGATATATTGTTCCATAATGTATAGCTTATAATTTGCATTACTTTCTTAAATAGTGTTAGTGAGCACTGAGTTTGGTATATGGTAGGTTGAAGTTCCAGGTATGTTGTTGATGATAATTCCCATCCCATTCGATATACTATTTGCATTCATATATCTAATGTACACGTTACATGTTACAGTTGGCGTGCGTGTCGTAGTTACAAATGCTTATGAAAAAGCTTTTCTGTAATGTACACACGCACTCACAATTTTACATTTCTTTAATATATCTTTTAAAAAGCGCGTGCGGAGCCGCGGGTAACAGCTAGTGGTTAATAAAATGAAATACGTTCTTTGTAATGGAAAAAATAAAATGGTTTGAAATTAATTATATTTATTTATATAGAATATCATCGAGCACATTATTGTCAATAACAAAATTGCCAGGTAGGGATAAATTCATGTTTTTAATAACGTTTAAAAAGAAAGTGTTAATAAAAAAAAGTTTCCTAAAATTGTTTGTCAATAACAAAATTGCCAGGTAGGGATAAATTCATGTTTTTAATAACGTTTAAAAAGAAAGTGTTAATAAAAAAAAGTTTCCTAAAATTGTTTAAAAATTAGTATTTTTACCTGTAAAGGTGTGATGAGAATTATTAAACATAACGTTTACCTGCAACCAAATATCCTGAACCTTGTTGGGAAGAGCATAAAGAAAGATATATAAAAGAACCAGCTTTTCTAAAATTGTTGTTCTTCTAACGTTGCTGGCTCTTCTACTAAGTTGTTGCAAAAAAGGCTTGTTATTCTTTTTTTTTAAAGCGTGTAAAGCGCAATAAGGAACCGCCTTCCAATATAGCTTACAGTTTTAGCTAATCCGTCTGCTGCATAATGAAAGATATATTAAAGAACCAGCTTTTCTAAAATTTTTATTCTTCCGACGTTACTATCTTTTTTCTGTATAGCTCCCATCCGCTCAAAGCATGTAATGCGCAATAAGGAAATTCGATCCAATATAGCTTAAATTTATAGCTAATCTGTCTGCTATGTATAGCACAAAGAAAATATACCAAAATCCGTTAAGAATTTCACTAACTACAAATTTTTGACTTTTGTCCGTTATTCTAGAGAACCCCTTGCGTTTTATGGGACAAAAACCCTAAATGTAATATTAGTTATAACTGTGTCAAGTTTCGTCAAAATTGGTTCAGTACTTTCAGAGTGATACTTGTCCACAGGGACAGACAGACATGCAAAAATTGTAAAAGGGTTATTTTTAGCTTCTATATCGATAAAAAAGTCTACTCAGATTATAATTTTCAAAAAATATTTAATGTACAGATTTGGCCTTGTTACAGTTTTAATATACTTTGACTAGCTGACCCGGCCACGCGTTGCTGTGGCTCGGGTATTATATCAGTACATATTGATAAGAATTTATAATTGTTGTTGATAATATGAGCAATAAACATCATCTAACGATTAAAATTATTTTTTTTAATATAAAAAACTAGTTTTTGTGACTTAAATATGAAAGTTAGACATATGCTGTCGGTGACTTTTTTGTAAGCATTATCAAGCTCTCCAACTTTTCCCTAGAACTCTTTTTTTTTTTCTCGAACTGACTACGCTATTGACCCTGCAGGGTCTTCACAGCTTCACCGGACTACTAAGGCGAGCGCTTAAGGCACTCAGCCGATTTGGTTTTTTAGGTAACATACACAAGGGCGCACGCGCACCTCGGCTTGGGCTGTTACCTGGAAAAAGTCGCGTCTGACCTAGCTAACTATTCTAAGCTATTCATACATATATACATTTGTGAACCATACAATCGAAATTGCATGATTCACAAATGAATACGTGTATATCGGAATGAAACGAACTAAAACTATTCGATTCAGTTCGTTGAGGGAAAAAAACAAAACCCTCCCACCATGTGTATGTATGTGCACGTGTGTGAGAGAGATGATCTCATATGTGTGTTCAAGTGATGTAGGTGAGTCACTGTATCGCGATAATAATATCTCGAGGGCTCCGCGCGGGGGCGACCTAGGCTCGAGATATTACTGAGAACCGCGATGTGTGCGGGAGCTAAAGAGGATCCCTTCCCTCGCGGCGGCGCGAGGGTCGGCTACAAAAGCGTGGGCGCAACACGCATTTAATAAGATCGAATTTAAATTTATTTTGCGGCGACGGCGCCGAAATCTAAAAATAGACATAACAAAAATTATTATTATTGAACGGTCGTTTTAGGGGAAGATAGACGTAAATACGCGATTTACTCTATCTTATATGAGTTATTTATTTTGAACGTTTCGTTCGGTCAGTGAGAACGCCGGAGGTCCACCTCCTTTCCCCTTTGCTTACCCCTCCCCCATACACAGGCTGGCAACGCACTTACGACTCCCCTGGTGTTGCTAGTGTCTATGGACGGTGGTGATCACTTAACATCAGGTGACCCACGTGTTCGTTTGCCTGCTTTTGACAAAAAAAATGCAGTATTCATATCTTAAGTATATTTTTAATCAATAGCTGTGGTCGTGAAACAAAACCCTAGAACTAAATCATATATTCCCTCACCGTTAAGGTAGCGTTCGTAAAAAATGTTTTCGATTGACCGTTTTTTCTCCGACTTACTTTGCAAATACGACTACCACAAAAAAGTCTTTCTATTTTTCGGGTTAATAATGGAAGGGCTGATGCTATAACTGGTTTCAGCATGAATGAGTCAGCTCGCCCGGGTTAGTACCACCCTCTCACAGAAAACCGACGTGAAGTAACGGTGCTTTTATGCTTTGAATGATTGTTGCGTTTCGTTCGGTTAGTGAGAACGCCGAGTGCCCACCTCCCCCTCTCCCTGTCCTCCCTCACCCTTACCGCTCCCCCTTCCCCGCCTACACAGGCTGGCAACGCACTCCTCTGGTGTTGCTGGTGTCTATGGACGTCATCATCATCAGTCAACTGGAAGTCATCATTTTTCAATATCACCTACAAATATCACCTACAAGTAATATTGTAAAACGGTAATTTAAAATAAAACACACTGAATATATGTATAATTATTATATTTATTTATTATTTATATAGTGATATAATAAACAATGTTTTATTGGTTGGAAAATTATATCTTATAAAATTCTAGAATAAAGTACTGGTGCCCATTATCTCCCTTTTGTAAGTTATTGTACTAGTTCACTTTTAACTATTCCTAAGTAGTTTTCTGCAATCTATCTTAAATTACTATATGAATTAATTATAATTACCTATACTTATATATATTGTAATTATAAATATTATTATAAAGTACATAGGATTGAATCCTGGAGGTATTGGTTGCTTTCAAATTATTTTATCACTAATTGATATTTATAACCCATACTTACGCATTAAGTATAAACTATGTTATAATTACGCTTACAAAGTGGTAGAAGGGTTTTAGAAATATTACAAATCTGGTGAACTTGTATCTTGGAAAACACATATTTCATGAACTACTTGTCCAATTTTTTTTATTTATGGCGGACAGTCTGTTTAGTGAAAAATGATTTAAGCTATATAAACTTCACGCTACAACATTAAGGAGCGGAGCATTAAATATCAACATATCATAGACACAGACGAATCAATGGGTAAAACAAGTTGGGGTGTATAGTCCGAATTTTAATTAGAGTGAATTCGCGGTCTTGATACCCTGTATTTTTGGGTATTCACGGGTCTAACTGATGCCAAAATGTACGGACCTGAATAAATAAATAAAAGAAATAAAGAAATCTGATTTTACGTATTGTACACGTACGTATTGTAAGTTATCTGATGTTTCTACTCTTTTTTTTATGTCATAAGTGGCAAACGAACAGGTGGGTCACCTGCTGTTAAGTGATCACCACAGTCCATGGACACTAACAACACCAAAGGAGTCGCAGGTGCGTTGCCACCTTTTGGGGGCAAGGGATTAGGGGAGGGAGAAGGAGAGGAGGAATAGGGAGGGGAGGGCGAGGTGTTCCTCCGACGCTCTCACTCACCGAACGAAACGCAACAATGCGAGCACTGTTACTTCACGTCGGTTTTCTATGAGAGGGTGGTACTACCCCGGACGAGCCGACCCATTTACGCTGAAACCAGTAATAGTTTCAGTGTGGCTCTACTACCATGAGATAATAATAATAACAATTTAATAAACAACATGTTGATGGAAACCCATTCATTAGAAAAAATACATTAGGGTCTTAAACTATTATCAATCGGTTGTTTTTCCAGCGATCTAGTAAACGTATGGTCATCTACAACAGTGTATATGTAGTCTCTGTATGTGTAAAGGTTTTCTAGTTTGGCTTCTGTATCGACAGCTCGTATTTTGAACATGACCGGTGGGACTCTATCTATTCCGGATTCTCGAGAGAGGGATTCGTAATATTCGTCCTGCAAAAATACACGTGTAATTTAGTTTTGTTTTATAAACACCATGATGCATATTTTATACTAGCAATTACTTAGCACTTCGTACACCATTTCTATGTACTAATTATATATGACACTACGATACTATCCTAATGTGCATGTCAACTTGTTTGTTTATCATTTTAACTAGTCTACCGAACATCAGGAAATTTCGCACACATTTTGCCAGGACATAAAGTACCAGATTTAAAAATGGGCCAAAAGGATACGACAACTCTGCATTCGAATCCACGAGTAAAAATTAGTAATTTAATAATTTTTTTAATTTTTTTTTATTGTAGCACGGCAAAGTGACTGCTCTGTGTGCCTGATGGTAAGCGCAGTACAATCCAAAAACAATGACGACCACCGAGTGACAGAGTGTCACATCGCTGGTCGCCGTTATCATGCCTGCCTGCGATAATGATTTTATGTAAATTAAAAAAAAATCCTCAACTTACCTCTTTCTCTGCTAACATGTGTATGTGTGACAGTGGCAAACCTTTGGATCTTAGCGCGTCAGCTCGTTTCTGCCATTCATGCATCATTTCATCCTGAGACGGTAACGTGAAGTTACCTTTTATCAAAGCCGTCGCGTAACGTGCCTGAAATAGAATAACAACTCGTAAACGACAGTAATAACATTAATAAGTATGTTTTTAACTCAAAAAC
Source organism: Antheraea pernyi (assembly GCA_015888305.1). NCBI lineage: Eukaryota > Metazoa > Arthropoda > Insecta > Lepidoptera > Saturniidae > Antheraea > Antheraea pernyi. The sequence goes on from MU158754.1 coordinate 1,348,484, forward strand.
TTGAATTAAATAAGTAATATATTGTATATCCATATAAATAGAACGATAAACATCTATTGTTGTACGCGCATAACGCAAAAACTAGTGGAGAGATTGTGATCAAGACTTGGTCCTTATCTAAAAAAAAAAACACGGTATATTTATTTAGTACAAAATGATCAGTGCTAAAACACTTCGATAAGAAACTACGCTGTCAACTAGTTGTGGAGAAATGGGAACAAATTTGGTGCGCATGCAAGTACAACACAGACAAAGTTACGGGATTTAGCTAGTCTTCAATAATACAAACATTGGGTTATTTTAATTGCTCGACGTTTCGGTCTAGTTTCACAGGCGGTTATTGTAATGTCGGAACATCTCTAGTGACAATGATCATGCGAGAGTAAATTATAGGAAATTGCCTTCGCTACACATACACTACAATATATTAGACGAATCGTGACCACCGTCTGTGTATGCAGCCTGAAACATCGAGCAATAAAAGCATGAAACTAGACCTGTAAACTCATTATGTGTACACAAGAAAATTTTAACAATAAATAAAATCGACTTCAAACGAATCTACTCTAAAAAAACGTCTTTGATAGTTGTTAAATCTACTATTTTTTATGCTAAAAGGCAGCAAATAGCAGACCGCCTATCTGACGTTAAATGGGTAACCATTGCCTATGGACAAGTAGGTACAAAAGCAGGAGCAACACTGTAGTGCCGACCTTGAAGAGCGTGTTTCTTTGACGAGCCCCACGTCATAACCTCAAGGGAAAATCATACCAGGTAATCCAATCGATAGCGCTAGCGTGCGTATAATCAAGGTTCTAGATTGAACAGTCTTATATTGCTGTAAGCCTACTCATATCTCAATCACATTTTTTTTATACCACGATGGTGGTTAACAAGCATGCGTGCCGCCTGATGTTAAGCAGTCACCACAGCCTATGGACGCCTGCAACATCAGAGGTGTCACATGCGCATTGCCGACCCTTCAATATTTTAATCACTTTCCCCTTGAAGAATTCCATACTGTAGTCCCCAGGAAAAACCTCAGAAGGAAGGTCATTCCGCAATCGGAGCGTTCGTGAAAGGAAACCCCTCTGGAACTGGACCATTCCGGTTCCAATGTGTGAGGATGAATTCCCTGTCGACGACGAGCGGTACGATAATGAAAAGTAGCCACAGGCATAAGGTTGAACAATTCATCGGAACACAAGCCATTATCTTATACAAACGGTAGAACACTGAGTCCGATGAAGCTGTAAAGACCTTGCCAGGTCAATAGCGTCAATAATAGTTCAAGAAAAAAAAAACATAAAGAAGCGACGTCTATTCTAAAAGTGTACGCCCAGAGTGGACGCTATAATTGAGCGTCGAGCGTGGCGTCGCGTCCGGCGTTCGTTTCAAACGTATGCATTAATACGTGAGTGTCCTGAGTGGTGCGCGAGCGTTGCTCTTGGACGCTGGACGCCACGCTGGACGCACCGCTGAACGCAGATGCACTCAGGCCGTACACTTAGTATATTCGGTTTTGAGTGATTCCCTGCTGTATTTTTAAATCCAAGATCCAATGCTGACATTGGGATTCCATTGAAAATGTTCCCTTTCCAATAACAAAAAATAACTTTCCAAATCTATATACAAATTATGAAGTTATGAAGTAATATATAAAAAAAGAAATACAACCGAATTGACAAAGTGCTCTTATTTTAAAATAATTAAAAACACGGCAAGTTATTATACAAAATGCCTGATGCGAACATTATTTTCAATTGTATATTATAACCATACTCTGTTTATTACCTCAGCATCCAATTCGACAACTAAAAGAGCTCGAACCACTAAGCCCATAATGAGCATACTTGATACATACACATTAATTTTAATAGTATAACCATATTGATGATCAAAGAGTGGTAGAGCTACGCTGAAGCTATTATTGGTTTCAGCATGAATGGGTCGGCTCGTCCGGGATAGTACCACCCTCTCATAGAAAACCGACGTGAAGTAACAGTGCTTGCATTGTTGCATTTCGTTCGGTCAGTTAGAGCGCCAGAGCCTTCCTTCCCCTCTCCTCTCCCCCTCACTCCCTTTTTCCCAAACACAGGCTGGCAACGCACGTTCGACTCTCCCGATGTTGTTAGTGTCCATGGACGGTGGTGATCACTTAACATCAGGTGACCCACAAGTTCGTTTGCCAGTTATGACAAAAAAAAATCTGTTTATTACCTGAGCATCCAGTGCGACCACTAAACAGGCTCGAACCACTAAACCCATAATGATCATGCTCGGTTGGTGTATGTTTACCATATAATTATACAAAGGCACAACACTGTGAGGATCGAGAATTAGTTCGCTCGTTTCGTCCAAGAATGGGTAGTCGTATTGGAAACCTGAAATGTATGAACAAATTATTTGATAATGTATTAAGACATAAAACATTGATGCTTTTTTAAGTTATGAGTATAATATAATTATAATAGGTATAAATATAAGTATACTTGTATATAAATAAGTACGATAATGCTACTCCCATACGATACCATGCTTGTATCGCCACGGAGTTTTGCCTATGGTCACAATAAATGCATATGTGGGAAGACATTATCATCACGCGTTACAAACTATCTATTTTTTATGTTATAGCAGCAATCGATGATGGGTCACGCGATGATAAGTGATCACCACCGTACATAGACACTAACAACACCAGGGGAGTCGAAAGTGCGTTGCCAACCTGTGTTTGGGGGAAAGGGAGGGAGGGGGGAGAGTAAAGGGTAGGTGGGCTTCCAGCGCTCTCACTGACCGAACGAAACGCAACAATGCAAGCATTGTTACTTCACGTCGGTTTTCTATGAGAGGGTGGTACTGCCCCGGACGAGCCGACCCATTCGCGCTGAAACCAATGATAGCTTAAGCGTGGCTCTACCACCTACAGTAAGTGGCTGAGTGACGTCAGATGAATAAACTGGGCTTGTGGTTTTTACGCATATCAAAGGAGTATAGCTGGCGCTGATTTCGAGTAATTGGGAAGACATATGTGGGAACATGTAATCTGTGCCATTATCTGAATTATTTTTGACGTTAATTTTAGCGTGACAAGTAGTTGAAGTTTCGTCACGTACATATATATCTACTCTTATGAGTAGGTAACCCTTGGACTGTCTAAAACCATAGCTGTGCTATAACAAAAAAGTTAAATACGTATTGAATACTTGCTTTAAAAAGGCCTCGTATTAAATGCACCGCGGTCGCTAAATGTTCGCCATCTTGCTCTTTTGTCTCGCTTTGGTTACGTTAGGTTAGACTTGTGAAAAAAGATAACGCGAACTCGCCTCGGGCGAGCGTGGTACATTTAATACGAAACCTGTTTAAACCAAGTATTTAAAACGTATTTAACTTTTTTGTAATAACACGGTATAGATTTAAGCTCCATACAAACGAATGTAAACTAGATGAGGCTTAGCTCAACAGGTTATTGGCAGATTAAGCTTAAAAGAAAGCTGATTTATTACAAAACTTAAAAAATAACAAATGACGTATTGTAAAGTCATATTTTTGATTTTTACTAAACCATGTATTTTACAATTTACGATGTCGTAAAATTAAAAAATAAAAACACGATCCGCCATTTTGAGATCTGGGAACTTAAAAATATCAGGCGAGGGGTTAAGGATTATACAAATATAATTTGCTTTTATTATATAGCGTATTGTTATTTACAAGGGAAGAATCAGATTCACAATATTAATGATGAATAACAAGCGCAAATTTTATTAATGTTACTATGTGCCCGCGACTTCGTCCGCGTGGAACGTTATGTTACAGTGATTAATAAAGTCATCTGAATGTATTAAGTCCATTTACTTATGTACTTTTCTCTCTTACATACGCCGCGTCATCATTAAAATTACTATAACTTTTCATAGAGTGAATCGATTTTAATAAAACATAGACTAAGCTATTCTCGAAGACATAATTTATAAATTTCTTATGTGGTTTAATTGTGAACCCAGTACTTTAGCAATGATGCGTGTTCGTACAATCAGACATATATATCTAAAAATGATTGAAATGTATTTTAATATTTACTAGTAGGCGCCCAGAGGTCAACATTCGACCATAGTTCATAAATTTTTTAAAGTTTGAATTTTACTAGGGTTCTTTTGTCAAAGGGTATTATGTTATAATATCATTGTAGAATGTAGAATGAAAAAGGGTAATTGGAACGTAAGAGTAAAATAATACATACAGTCGAGCATAGCAACCTCCTTCACAACCTTTTTTGAAGTCCTTTATTGACAGATGTCAAAATGTCTTTTTTATTTACATGTGTGTATATGTCGTGTAAAATTGAAGCAGTAGTGTGAGTAATGCATATTTTAATTAATTTAATGTACTTCTAATGCATTTTATATAAAATAAATAGCTTTCTGCACTTCTCCTACATATAAACTTTAACTATGCCAAATTTCACGTTCATCCGTTCGCCCAATTCCGTTAAAAAGGGATACAAAGTTTAGGCTTCACGTATTAATATAATAATTATTAACAACCTGCAACAAATTTGTTCACGAAAATTGAAGACACATTACATTTACATTCTTATTATTATATTACATGTATAGATTAGATTACTATACATACAGATGAATAATTGCTTTTAATACGTGTTTCCTTAGCAACCTCCAGGAATTACACAACATTTACTGCTATTAGCGAATTCGCAACCTCTAACAATCATTATCTAACAGTGACCTGTTATCATAACGTTCTATATAACTTGAACTTTACTTTGCATATCATCGTACACTGTCAAGTGAATTGTCAAGGTTTTAAACAGAGATTTATAAAACATTATACTATTTAAACAAACGATTATATGCACTGGAAAGAAAATGTAAAAAAATGTAAGGAAATAAACGTTACGTAAGGATGGACTTTGAATGTTTTATTTACATCATAGGAGGTAAACGAACAGGCGGGTCACCTTAACAAGTGATCACCGCCGTCCATAGACACTAGCAACACCAGAGAAGTCGCAAGTGCGTTACCTATCTGTGTTTGGTGGAGAATGGGGAAGGGGGTAGAGAAGCGGAGAGGGGAGGTGAGTTTCCGGCGTTCTCACTGATCCAATGAAACGCAACAATGCAAGCACTGTTACTTCACGCCGGTTTGCTGTGAGAGGGTGATACTACCCCGGGCGAGCCGACCCATTCATGCTGGAAACCAATAACAGTTTCAGCGTGACCCTACCGCCTCCATGTGACTTTACTTGTCTTACAATATAATGTTTATCTCTATTGTTTTGTTCTGTACTCGAAATTTATCTTTATTAATTTGCTTTCGTACTAAAAAATTACCAATATTTTAAAGATTTTTTTTATGGAAATGTATCTTTATTTTTAGCTAATTCCTGTCATACTCCGTTTAGTATTATTTGAGAAACATATAATATATAAACGGAGGAACAGACATTATTAAAATTATACGATCGACAAATTTGAGTTTTAAAAGTAGTTGGTAAATAAAACCAAATCATTTTCTTCCTAAGGCTGCTAGTGCCGCCTCTAATGGAATAAAATCTAGTCTTATGTTAGACCCCTCGATTTATGTATGGAACGAATGACAACTAACTCATATTTGTATGTAACTGTGTGATAGTTAATAAACACATACCTGTACAGTATATAACGTCGTCGATTTCTTCAAAGGTTCCATCAACGAATACAGCGCCAGTTGCATTGAACTCCTTGACATCAGGTTTCCTAATATAATTAGCTGGGAAGGGTGTTCGGAAATTGATTCTGGAGTGATGGCTGTGTATTAAGGTTTTACTGATCTCTGCTACATCGAGACCGATGTCCATACCGGACGGACCGGCCCCTATTACGAGCACTCGCCGATTTTTATATGGGTTCGGTTCTCTATAATCATGACTATGGATTATGGTCCCTGAAATATAGATACATTCCTTAAGTAATCACAAATGAGGAGATGAACATCAAAACGTATATATATATTTGCTTTTAATTCATTTATTTATAAGCTGTTCACGCTTATAAATATAATATATATTTATAGGAATATTGAGGATTAAATATGACTTATTTTTTCAAATTGAGGGAGAGATATTCATAGTTAGGTATTTAGTTTAAGTTCAATATTAAACGTAAAGTACCAACCAATGTCACAGCAATTTGTGAAAATAAGTTTATTTTCTTGGGCAAATCTACACGCATAGTGTGTTTCTGATTAATCTATATATATATACATATATTCTGTATCTGTATTAAATATTTTTATTAATTAATCACAATAAATATAATTAAAATTGGCAACAATTCAATAATATGACGTGCACCGCTTAAATGCTTTGAAACAAAGGAATAAAATGTATAGTAAAATATTCAATTACCTTTAGCTTTACAAAAAAGGCCACTTATAAAAACAAATAGGTAAATAAAAATGGAGATTTCATGGAGATAAAGTTTACTTTGTGCAGCATGTTAATTGATGAAATTGGTCACAAGATAATGCGAAATAAAAACTATAAGTTGATAAAATATTGCAGTGTCGCTGCCGCTGGGCGTATGAGAATAGTAAGTGGAGCGCGGTCGTGAGTTGCACAGAAGCTATCCAGAGGGTACTGTTTGAGTGCGGCGCTAAACTGTTTGGTTTCACAATTAAAAACGGTTGGTGTCGCTGCAATCGAGTTCTAGGTTTTTAAGATTTTTCGAGTTTGGAATTACAATAGAAACCGGTAGTAACTGATTTTACGCAGACGAAGTTACGGGGGTTACCTAGTAAGTAATAAAATACATTTCAATCTTTTTTTGAAATGTCTGTCTGTCTGTATGAACACGCGTCAGTGCAAAAGTACTGGTTTCAGAATACTCAGTAAGAAAATCATAAAGCATATCCTCGAGAGTAAGTATCTGTTTCATTAAAATCGGTCCACTCTATCAAATGTTATTGTAGTTTAAAATGACGACGCGGCGTAAGTACGGGTGAAAAGTAGACAAGTAAATGGACTTAATACATTCCGATGATTTTATTAATCATTGATTTTACATAAGTTTTCACGCAAACGAAGTCGCGGGCACGGCTAGTTTAAAATAAACATGGAAATGGTCTTGAATTTATTTAAGGAATTAAGTGTGCTTGGTGAACATATTTGATTGTAATATTACAACTATTTTTAAGAAACAAAATATGCAATCTCTTGAGAAATAGTTCGTTTAAATATTAGTTTACTAGGATTTTTATTATGCTATGTAGAATATTGTCATCATATTAATGTATCACGTACGTAACAAACATTAATATGCCCATTTTTTATCTATTATTACCGAATTTCTCCCACGTATTTTCTATGTTACTTCACGTATAAGTGTATGGCCTGAGTGAGTATGCGTTAAGCGGGCCGCTGGAAGGTGCTGGAGAGGATTATCTCCTCCCGGGTCGTCCAGCACCTAGAAGGCGTGGGGCCGAATCTGGCGGACGCGCAGTATGGCTTCCGGGCAGGGCGTTCCACAGTGAACGCCCTGTGCCTCTTAAAGTTGCTGTCGGCAGAGGCGACCTCCCAAGGGGAGAGGGTTTTGGCGGTGTCCGTAGACATCGCCAACGCCTTCAACACTCTGCCGCATGGGGTCATATGGGAGGCGCTCCGATATTTCGGAGTGCCCCCCTACCTGCTGCGGCCTCGGTCTTCTCGAGGGCCACTCTGAGGCCCAACCTCCTTATGCGCCTGACCACGAGGGTTGTGGCCATCGTGGCCAGACGCTCCACTTTATTCCATTCCCCCCCCCCC